>JAPXFY010000013.1:18692438-18707438 GCA_030674185.1 Monoplex corrugatus
TGAACGACTTAATGTGGGATATTTTGCATGGAAGTCATATTCACGGAAGAAACTGCGTAATGTCCAAGACAAAATGTAGCTGAAGTGATTTTTCATGGGTAATCGTATTACTTCTGTCTTAATCTCCTCCCCCCTCCCCACCCCCCTCCCCTTTTTAAGGAGGTTACGTTATATTACCCGGGAAGGTCATGTGTGTGTTGTTGTTGTTGTTGTTGTGTATGTGTGGTGGTCTTTGATTTAATGTCTATTCACTAAAGTGATTTTAGACAAAAACAAAACAAAAAACAAAAAAATAAGGGGGAGGGGAGTGATAGAGGAGGAGTGAAGAGGATATTTGAAAATTGTCAATTTTGAATTTGAGAAAAGATGATCCAGAAAACAACTGTTTTGAAGAGGGGAAGGTAAAAGTAACAAATAATGTTACCATAATTATCGATTTAAACAAACAAACTAACAAACAAAATTAGTAAATATCCGGAAGAAATGAATAAAAAGTAAAACTAATAATTGACTCTGTGTGTATGTGTGTGTGTGTGTGTGTATGTGTAGTGTGTGTGTGTATGTGTGTGTGTATGTGTGTCTGTATGTGTGTGTGTGTGTGTGTGTGTGCGTGTGTGTGCGTACACGTGTGTGTATCTGTGTGTGTGCGCGCGCTCGGGTGTGTGCGTGTGTGTGTGTGTACGTGTGTGTGTGTGTGTGTGTGGTTTTGTGTGTTTGTTAGCGAAATGTATCAGCAAGATTATCTGTGCCGTTTCTGGATATATTTTTTTTTTACCAATTTTGTTCAAAGTTTTGGACCTTTCAGGACGCGAGATGGCATAAGTTCGGAAGACGAGATGCCAAGGTCAAGGTCACACAGACCAAAAAAAAACAAACCCCAACACAGTGATAAAAAGACATGATAAGATATAGACACGCTGATGTATAGACATGGTGATATATAGTCATGGTGACATAGACATGTTGAGATGTAGTCGTGGTGACATTATAGACATGATGGCAGATGGTCATTGTGACATATAGCCATGGTCATGTTTTTCGTTCTGACTTTTACAACCTCTTAGAGAGCACAGTGTTTTGGCCTGTTCTAATGGCTTCCCAAATTCCAAGGGCCCGCTTCTGTTCTGAAGCTGCGATAAACTAAAACATACATCACACATTAAGTGCAAAACTAGGCATTCCTGGTTTTATTCTTTTTGTTTTGAATACGCCTGATGCCTACAAGTCAGTTGAACATACCAGAAGATTCTAACAACACTCAAGAAAACGCCACACAACGACATTATTTTTTTTTTGAGCAAGTTGTTTGGTTCTTTTAAACAGCACAACTCATTCCTTGCGACTTGAACTTTTACTAATCGTTATTACTTACCACAAGTATTCCTGATTCATTTTGGATCTTGTTCCATCACATGGCGTCGGTGATTAGAGATTTTTTTTTCTGAAATCTGAAGATCTGCCTGGAGGAAGCTGACGCTGACACTAAAACATATCATTTCTCAAAAGATATTTTTTGTTCAGCTATGACACCGCTAACTCTGATACTGAAACTTATCATTTCTAAAAAATATATTTTTGTTCAATCATTATACTGCTGACACTGACACTGACACTGAAATTGATCATTTCTTTAAAAAAGGGTGTTTCTGTTCAACTATCGCACTGCATAAAAAAGTGAAGTTACAAAAAGTGAAATGGAATTGCTAACGTGGTACAGGAACATTTTCTCTGCATGGGATCCTATGTCTTTGTCATGCCACTGCTGTCTGTGGAAACTGCACCCATGTCTCATTCTTGCTGGCACCCGATGAATTCAAACTCTTCCCTGTTTTTCTGTCGCTAACTGTGTGTCTCTGCCTCTCTTTTGCAGAATTTACTGCCAGAACTCTCTCTCTCTGTCTGTCTGTCTCTCTCTCTCTCTCTTTCTCACCCTCTCTGTCTCTCTCTTTCTCTCCCCCCCCTCTCTCTCTCTCTCTCGTTGTCTGTCTGTCTCTCTCTCTCTCCCTCTCTGCCTCTCTGCCTCTCTCTCTGCCTCTCTCTCTGTCTCTGTCTCTATAAATGTGTGTGTGTGAGCTCTCTCTCTCTCTCTCTCTCTTTCTCTCTCTCTCTCCCCTCTCTCTGTCTCTCTCTATGTGTCTCTGTAAATGTGTGTGTGTGTGTATGTGTGTGTGTGTGTGTGTGTGTGGTGTGTGTGTATGTGTGTGTGTGTGTGTGTATGTTGTGTGTGTGTGTGTGTGTGAGCTGCTTTTTTTCGTAACGACCCCTCTAGCGCCAATTAAATCGCCTTTCCTACGCCTTTCCGCTTTCATGCATTCCATTTCTTGTAAAGTTAATATACACCAGATTCTTGTTTCTTTGTTTTTTTGGTGAGGACACACATAAATGTGTAGTTCTTCTTATATGTATGTTTTTATCATCTGCGAGACAGCTTTTGCACTAAATGTGTGGTGCTGAAAATATGATAGCTATTTACTTAGAATTTCATTTTGTTTTGAGGAGTATTCATCGAAATCTAAAATTTGAAAAAAGAAAGGAAATAAAAAGAACAAAAAGAGAAAGGAGAAGACAATAAATAAAAAAAAGAAAGAAAGGAAGAAGAATTGAAGGTAAGAGACACAAATAAAGAAATGTATGGTAGAAATGAAGGAAGGAATACAGAAATCTGTGTGTGATTTGAATATGCATTGAGTATGGAATTCACTCCTGTCAGTCTTGTCTGAGTTCCCCCCAGTACCAGTCAATGCATTTGGCACAAACAAGTAAGTGGCAGCGAAGATTATCTTCAGTATAGTCACCTACAAAAAAGAGCTGGAGCTAAATAGCTAGAAGACTGAAATCATGGTAATCAGTTAAAAAAAATCACCTCATACAAAATAACAGCAAATGGCACAACATTGAGACAGGTTGATAAGTTTAAATGTCTGGGAACGGTCAACTCACCATGTGGCAGATGCACATCAGAAATAGCCAGCAGAATCGGCCAAACTACAACAGCGTTCAAGAAGACGAAAGGCAATCTTACCAACAAATGCCTGTCAAATAACATCAGGAACAGAGTTCTTGAGTGTTATGTAGAACCGATACCGTTGTGCGGTTGTGAGGCGTGGACAGTTTAACACGCAAAGTCAGAACAAGATTGAGGCAAGTGAAATATGGTTTCTAAGAAGAATGTTGAGAGTTCCATGGACAGCAAAGAAAACAACGAAACAGTCTTGAAGGAGGCAGACACAAGAAAAACATTAATAAAGAAGATTAGAAAAAGACAGGCAACATTTATAGAACATTTTATGAGGCAAGAGAATCAGAATACCTAGTCACAACAGGAAAGCTGGAGGGAAAGAGAGCATTAGGTAGACTCAGGCAGAAAAAATTGGACGGACTTGTAGAGTGGCTGAGGACATAGAGGGTGGAAGATGTACTTTCAGTGGCAAGGGATAGATTTGTATGGAGGGCCATGATCGCCATTGCTTTGCAGCAAGCCAGTGATGCTTGCCACGTAATAATGATGATGAGTCACCTTCTCCGGTGTCACAGAATAGCACTGGTTTCCAAAAGAACCCATCCTTTCTTGCCATAAACGCTCTTAACGGGAACATATCTGTAAATGTCACAGAATGCCACCAGCATAAACCTGTTATTGAGGGTCATATAACAACACCATTGGCCTATATCCGGACATTAAAAAAAACAGAAGTCCAGATCCAGATCGAAAGTTTCTTGATGTACAAGTCATAGAATAGTCTGCCGTCATCCCATTTTTTCCCACTGTTTTAGAATCTCTTTACAGTAACAATGTCTTTAACCGTTTGACACCTGCACCCTGTCCACCAGTTGCAAAAACTTAACTCTTTGATTCCCTCCCCTATCCACCAGCTTCCTAAGGTGAGGGAATCAAAGGGTTAAGTTTTTGCCTTGCCAGCATGGTTTACAATGCAGGATGCTGGTGGACAAGGTGCGGGTGTCAAAGGGTTAAAAGTGACAGAGTATCATCATTAATGAACGTGACATTTACAGAATACAGTCAATACAGGGATATTTTATTTACTTATGTATTGACTCTTGTATGTCACGAAATCACACAGCACAAACATGAAAACAAGGCAGACAGATCAAATATGTGATACCTATAAAGATAAAAAGTTGTCCGTGATGTACAGGCAGACATAACACCCGTGACACCCATAATGGGACAGGCAGACAGATAAAGCATGTGATAGCCACACACACACACACACACACACACACACACACACACACACACACACACCACACACACACACACACAACACACACACACACACATTCGAGCCAAAGCAATCACCCATGATGTCACCGAATGTTATCAGTACAGAGAACGATCGAGACATAACTGCCATAATCCTGACTGAACTGATGGATCAGGCAAAACTGTCATAATCCTTTCAATACAGACAAAACTGCCATAATCCTCACTGAACTGATGGATCAGGCAAAACTGTCATAATCCTTTCAATACAGACAAAACTTACTATACAGACAAAACTGCCATAATCCTTACTATACAGACGTCTAGACAAAACTGCCATAATCCTTACTATACAGACAAAATTGACATAACCCTGACTGTACTGACAAAACTGCCATAATCCTTACTATACTGACAGTCTGGACAAAACTGCCATAATCCTTACTATACTGACGGTGCAGACAAAACTGCAATAATCCTTACCATACTGACGGTCAAGACAAATCTGCCATAATCCTGACTATACTGACGGTGCAGACAGAGCTGCCATAATCCTGGCTATACTGACGGTGCAGACAAAATTGCCATAATCCTGACTATACTGACGATGCAGACAATTCTGCATAATCCTGACTATACTGACGGTCCAGACAAAACTGCCATAATCTGACTAAAGTGACGGTGCAGACAAAACTGTCATAATCCTGACTGTATTGACGGTAACTCCTCTTGCGCCATTGCAGCCATCACTGTGGAGATCGGACAATTACTAGATTAGTTCCCAGCAATCCTCTCAGCATCTGGCCACACATGTTACCGGAAATGACGCAGTTAATATTTATCTACACACTATGCTTCTCCGTTCCTTTGTCTCCCTTGGTGCTGAATAATATATAAATCTTCTTCCCACCTCCTTCTCCTCCTCCCTCTTCTCCTCTCTCTCTCTCTCTCTCTCTCTCTGTCTCTCTCTGTCTCTCTCTGTCTCTATCTCTCTCTCTCTGTCTCTCTCTGTCTCTGTTCTCTTCTCTTGTTCTTGTTGTTCTTCTCGTTCTTGTTGTTCTTGTTGTTTCTCTCTTCTCTTCTCTCGTTCTTGTTCTTGTTGTTGTTCTTCTTTTTCTTCTTCTTCTCTCTCTCTCTCTCTCTTTCTCTTTCTCATCTCTCTCTCTCTCCCTCTCTTTCTCATCTCTCTCTCCCTCTCTCTTTCTCACCTCTCTCTACCTTTCTCTCTTTCTTGCCTCTCTTTCTCACCCCCCTCTCTCTCATCCCATCAACGGAGTTTTTTTCGTTTAACAGTGGGTCGAACCCTGACAAACTGCACACCTTGAAGCGGGGAGATCTTCAGTACAACCAGTCCATCAAAATTTTAAGAGTTTTTCTTACAGCAAAATTATCTTGGAATCAGCACATTGAATACTTACGTACTTAAGCTCAAAAGAGTTTAAATCTCCTGAAAGTAGTTTGCAAGCAGACATGGGGACAAGAATCATTGTTACACGTACACCTGTGTAAATCGCTTATTAGATGTAATCTAGTCTGTGCCCAAGAAATCTTCTTCAGCGTACCGAGACACTTATTACAAAAACTGCAACGAACGGAATAAGGAAATAAGAGGAAAGCAGGGAGAATTTTAAATATCAACTAAGTAACATAACTCTTGAGTCACGGAGTTATCTTCCTTGTAGAATTTCTCAAACCCAACACAGTTTGGGTAGTTCCTACATGGGAGATAACTCCGTGACTCTCAAGAGTTATGTTACTTAGTTGAACGGAATAAGGTTTAAAACTTGTGCTCGGTCTTCCAATGCTTCCAGCGTTCGCACGTACTGTGAGATTAATGTGTTGTTCATGATGAACAAAGGAAAGCCGCCTCTACTAAATTTATGTTAAGAATTACCACTGTTGAGAATATTTTGATATCTAAAATTAATTTAAGATCAGACGTTGACTTTCCAAAACGACCCAAATCAATATCTTCACAGGTCACACTTGTAACATGCACATACGATGTCATGAATGGATAGGGAATTGATCTAGAAGCAACGACCACACACATACGCACACACGCACGCACACACGTACACACACACACACGCACACACACATAAACACAAACACACACACACACACACACACACACACACACACACACACACACACACACACACACAGAGGATGAAGTGTCTATTCCAGTGTCTGTTTTTCTCTCTCTTCTCCCCCCCCCCCTCTCTCTCTCTCTCTGTCTGTGTGTGTGTCTCTCTCTCTAGTTCCCCACACGCACGCACGCACGCGCACACACACGCGCGCGTGCGTGCACACACACACACATATATATATATTATACAGATGTATGTATATACTCGTATATATATATATATATATACAGAGAGAGACAGAGATACACATGTACACACACAGAAACATGCACGCTCTCACATGCACACACACACACGCGCGCATACACGTTCAGAGTAAATAATCAGTACTACCCTACCCATTTTCTTCATCTCTGTCTCTCTCGCTCTCCAGCAGTATCGATGTAACAATGTTGAAAAAAATTATCCTCAAGGAGATGGAAGTTTTAATGTAGCTATTTTGTTGGCTGTACAACGATTTTCGCTTTCAGTGACGTGAAGACCCAGATCTTATTAAACTCATAACTATGTTTTAAATTAATCGGAATTGCAGTCTGGTATGGTGGTGAAAGGACTCGCTTACACCCCAGTTATCAACGATTCCGTAAAATACGCCTTTACCGCAGTAACCAAGACTTGCTTTGATCGATGTCCACAGTGGACAGGGATTTTTTCCCCTGCCTGCTCCATCTTTTGGATCGGTCAGCTTGGTTCTGGCCAGGCCTTTTGAAGATGACAGAATGAGTCGGCTTGATATGACAACGAGAAGATAATTTGTCATGAAAAACCAAGCTTCTGTTTAGAGTAGTTAGCACAGCGCATGTAAACGTACCAACATGAGGCATGGTTTTGATGAATAAACAGTCTGAATGAGAACTGGTCACTCTGTCTCTGTCTCTGTCTCTCTCTGTCTGTCCGTGTCTCTCTCTCTCTCTCCTGCCTGTCTGTCTGTCTCTCTCCCTCTCTCCTCTCTCTCAGTCTGTCTCTATCTCTACTCTCTCCTCTCTCTCTTTTCTTTCTCTCTGTCTCTCTTTCTTTTTTCTTTCTCTCTCTCTCTCTCCCTCTCTCTCTTTCTCTCTTTCTCTCTCTCTCTTTTCTTTCTCTCTCTCTCTCACTGTCTCTGTCTGTCTCTGTCTCTGTCTCTCTCTTTCTGTCTATCTTTCTTTCTGTCAGTCTGTCTCTATCTCACTGTCTCCCTTTCTCTCTCACACACTCTCTCAGTCTGTCTCTTTCTCCCTCTCTCTCTCCTCTCTGTCTCTCTCTCTCCTCTCTCTCTCAGTCTGTCTGTCTCTCTCTTCCTTTCTCTCTCTCTCACTCTTCTTTCTTTCTCTCTCTCTCTCGCTCTCTCCCTCCTCCCCCCCCCCTCTCTCTCTCTCTGTGCACGTTGCCCGCAGTCTCGTCAACACGTTTTTCTAATTACTGTGATTTCTCCAGAGTTAGCTTTGAAACCCCTGCTGACCCATGTCGCCTGACAGAAATGCACTGGTATGGCCCTGACCCATCATCCTCAGAGAGTTACCTGCTAACTCCTTGCTTTATACATCTCCTCCTGGCCTTTACAACCTCTTAGAGAGCACCATTCACTGTCTTGTCTAATGGCTTTGATGTTTCATGGGTCTGCTGCTGTGCCGAATTTGCAACGAAATGGAATCTTCAATCTGCAAATCTTCTCTAAAAGAATTTGCCGAGACAAGGATAAAAAAGGTAGTCCGATCACATTGAAGAAAATAGTTTGGTTTTAACTTTCAATTTGTTTATATCCACACGTTGGATGTGAAGTTGATTATCTTGTTGGTAAGTACAACAGAAAGACCACATGGACGGTTTGGGTAGTATGTGTCGATGACTAGAGTTGTTTCTTATGGAATAAAAAATATTTCATGACTTAAAACGAGTGACGTTGTCCCAGAGGAAAAGACATTTTGTGAACATTTATTTTAGGTCAATAGCTTACACTCGTGTCCCTGTCTATAATTCCCTGTAACATCATTTCATCCATCTTTAACGAAGGACAACCCACCTATACACTGCAGCCTGCGAAAGAGCTTCTGTGTCACATACACTGTGATTTTTTTTAAAGAATCTGCTCCAGAATTGTCTGTATGTGAAGTTCATTTTAACGTAAGTGTGCTGTTCTTCAACGCTAAAATGACAATGCACTACATGACAATTTAACGTCATAGCCCAATGTTGTTACATCAAAACAAATGACGTTACAATGTTTGCATGTACTGTCGTAATTAGATCTCGGGATAATTGGCCAGGCCACGGGATAATTGGGTCAGGCCACGGGATAATTGGCCAGGCCACGGGATCATTGGGTAAGGCATGTGCAAAGTACTGAAATGTTGTCTCTAAGAAGATTGTTAAGTTCCATGGACAGCAAAGAAAACAAACGAGATAGTACTGAAGGAGGCAAGACACAAGAAAAGAACATTAATAAAAGATAGGAAAAGACAAGGAATATTTATAAAACATTTTATGAGACAAGAGAAATTAGAGCACCTAGTCATAACAGGAAAACTGGAGGGAAAAGAGCACCAGGGAGAAAAAGATTGGACGGACTTGAGAGAGAGTAGCACAGAGCTGAAAGCAGAGCACATGACGATGTTGATGATATGCAAAGTTTCAAAATGCTGTAACAAGGACTGAAGCTAGTCGGACATTCTAGATATTTATTGGATAACTCTGATAACAGCTGGACAAACAATACAAGCGCTGGTCGCGAACAGATTCGTCAATTTAGTTTCAACTGATTGTATCAAATTATTGATATTAAGCTACTGCCTGTATCATTATTGTATTCGATTACACTGTATTGTATTTGTAGTGTACTTTGAAACATCATCTCAACCGATTAATGTGTTGTATTGGGTATTTTTTTCATAATTGAGTTTCGGAAAGTTCTTTCGACGGTTATACAGCATGTGTGCTAGCTGCTACACTGAAGAGCATTTAAGTGTGTTTTGTTAGCACTCAAGATTTATTATTGTCTGCAGAAGTATGCCATACATCTCTCTTTTGTACTCATGTTACGACGATCATCTGATGTGCTGAACATCGTTTTAGTGTATTTTGTGAGCACTGATTTATTGTCTGCAGAAGTATGCCATAAATCTTCCTTTTGCACTCATGGTTCCTGTCATGTGTTGTGATTGCATGCTGCACATATGATTTGATGGAAGAGGAGGTGGAGAAAAACAAATTGAACCAGGAATGTCTTGCTATTAAAACTCCAGTCCATTTTTTGTCGTAGATCAGAGACGCCAACATTATCATCGGTTTCTCACAGAGCATTCAAAATGTTTTAAGGTTTCTTTGAGCAATATTCCTATAGTTAGTCCTCATATACTCTGAGAGTGATTGGACTTTAAACTCAACAAAACAGAAACAACTTATATCTAAGGAAATTGCTTCAAGTTATCGTCACACGACCTGACAATTTTCCATAAAGTTTTGCAGTGGATGTCAGTTACACTCAAGTACATGGAGTACTGGTTTTTGTTTGTTTGTTTGTTTGTCTGTCTGTTTGTTTAGTGTATGCTTGTTGTTGTTGCTTATTGGTTTTGGGTGCTACCTGGCGAGAATTGTAGAATAATAATTGTGACCAGTTTTAACAAAATGAGTCCTAAGGTGAAAATAACAGATTTTAGGATATTATGATTTTCAAAATGTCCAGATTATTAACTTTCTTTTCATATGAAATTTATTATTCTACTCCTAAAAATTAGGAAGTTATGGGTGTTTAAGTGTGTAACATAGCAAACAGCCATTTTGAGAAAATCAAGTTTTAACATTTTCACCACTTCAGTGAAGTTTTACCTTAGCAACAGGTATTTGTACTTCACCAATCTTTACCAAATTTCGTACCATGGTAAAACACATCATGCCACAATAGCACACAAAACGTGGTGTGAAAATCTACTGTAATTGTCTTGTTATTTAAGTTTATATATCCCTTTTTCTGACATAAAAAGCATGCCGTTATCCGGTTAAAACGCATTTTAACTACATTTTCCGATTGAATTATAAAGTGCTGAGTGCATGTACATGTAATTTAAAGATTAAGTATTCCATTTTTGACGAAAAGTAAAAATTGACAAAATCGACCCATCACACCTTTTCCGGGCCTCTACGCTTTTCGCTGCCTGCAGTTAGGACTCATATCGTGAAAACGGGTCACAATGTTTTTCTTCTTCAGAACGGCCTAGTAGTATAGTTTTCTAAATGCCCCCTTCATTTCCGGAGCAGTTGGCAGACATCTGACGGCAGCTGACTGAAAGAAAACTGAAAGAAGGGGAGCAAGTGACATGTGGAAAAAAGGTTTTTGCTGGTGTCCATTAGACGGTGTTTGTTTTCTCCCACTAGCGGTGAGTTGTTGGGTGTAATTAGGTTTGGCCAATTTGAAATCCCCTCAAATATCTAATTACGTTGCTTGTCTACTGTCGATAGGTTTTTATTACAAAGATACAATCGATTAATTGAAAGTTTGAAAAAAATCAAGCCTGAAAAAAAGCGTATCAAAATTCACCCACGCAAAACACTCAATCAAAAACCCTGCGCGCGCGCGCGCACACACACACACACACACACACCACCACCACAACACACACACACACACACACACACACACACACACACACACACACACACACACTCACTCACTCACTCACACAAAGCATTCACGCACGTACACACACACAAGCATTCACGCTTGCACGCACGCACACACACACACATCATCATCATGTTCATCATCATCATCATCATCTTATTCTTCGTCTTCATCATCAACATAAACAATTTCTTGTCAAGCTAACATGAAAACTGTACTGACGTATTAAAATAGTTTCTAATTCAAGTCGGAAATAATATCAGAAAATGAAAAATGTGGTGAAGATAAATCAAATGCAAGAAGAATTGTAAAAACATGGCAGCAATAATTGCAAGTTCCATGTAAGCCTAAAACGCACCAATTCACCCTCATGCACACACACGCACACACAGACAGACAGACAGCAGTCAGACAGACAGACAGACAGATTAGATAGATAGATAGATAGATAGATAGATAGATAGATAGATAGATGATGGATAAAATGATGGATGGATGGACGGAGAGAAAGATAGGTAAAGATAGATAGTAGTAGATTTTAGATCGATAGATATAGTACATAGTACATAGATAGACCGACTAATACATAGACCGACCGATAGATATAGATAAGATACAGGTACAGATTTTAATATAGATAGATCTGTAGACAGATAGACAAAGAATCACTTTAGCTTGTTTAAATCAACTGGGAAAGTGACGGTGGCATTGACAGTCAGACAGAAAAATATAACAAAGTTAATTTAAACGGAAGAGTTCGCGAGGAAAATGGCTGTAAATACTGTCTGAAAAGAGAACGGTTAGACAAATTTCTTAGATCAAAGAGCGGACACTCCTCAGAAAAAGTTCAGAGTGGACAGAGTGGACAAAAGATCGGAAAGCAAGAGTCTGGCGTGTATATCAAGGGATTTTGAACAGCTGAGCAACAGAAGAAGAGCGACGAGTAGCATGGAACTATTCAGATTTATAAGCAGGAGCAGTACCAGAGACAGCGCTATAACACATACAAGTAGCCTTGCATCGAATACTCTGTGGAATAGGAAGCCAGTGGAGCGTACAATGCAGGGATGCTGAAATCTCACAGCGAGAACCTTTAAGTACGAGTGTTGCAACAAAGTTTTGCACTTTCTGTAGAGGTTGAACAACAGACAAGGAAGCACCAATAAGAAGAATGTTGTAATGATTTAGACGAGAAAGTACACAAGAGATTACGAAAGTTTTGGATGCAGAATGATTGGGAAGATCTCTCTCTCTCTCTCTATTTCTCTCTCTCTCTCTCTCTCTTCTCTCTGTTTCTCTCTGTTCTCTCTGTTTCTCTCTCTCTTTCTTTTCTATTTCTCTCTCTCTCTCTCTCTTGTCTCTCTCTGTCTTTCTTCTCTTCTCTTTCTCTCTCCTCTGTCTCTTTCTATCTGCCTCTCTCTCTCTTTCTCTGTCTGTCTGGTCTCTCTCTCTCTCTCTCTGTCTTCTTCTCTCTGTCTGTCTGTCTCTGTGTCTGTCTCTCTCACTCTCTCTCTCTCTTTCTCTCTTTCTCTGTCTCTTCTCTCTCTCTCTGTCTCTTTCTGCCTGTTTCTCTGTCTGTCTCTCTTCTTCTGTCTCTCTCTCTTTGTCTCTCTCTCTGTGTCTGTCTTTCTGTCTCTCTCTTCCTCTCTCTCTCTCTCTGTCTGTCTGGTCTCTCTCTCTTTCTTTCTCTCTCTCTCTCTCTATGTCTGTCTGACTGTGTCTGTCTGTCTGCCTCTCTGTCGTCTGCTTCTGCTCTCTCGTCTTGTCTCTCTCTGTCTTCTCTCTATCTCTATCTCTCTCTCTCTGCCTTTCTACCTACAGATAGATATTTAGACAGATACATCAGGTAACAGGTTTCCCCTCAACCTTGATGTCGTAATGAAGTCAGGTGGTAGAGATATCGCCTGTTCTCAGTATTATGTAGGCAATGCCCGTGTCTTCTTCTTCGTAATTTTAGCTTTCTATAGCTTTGAAGAACATCAGGCAGCCATTCACTAGAGGTCGCACACACATAGACTGTTTCCTTAGCGTGATTTGCAGCAATGCAAACACGTACAGGCAGAAAGAAAGTCTTTTGCTCTACTTCTCCACTGAACAGTCTTAAGTTGAAAATGATAGTAATGATAATGATAATATGATAATAAAAATTCTATCAGTAATAATGATAACAATGATCATAATGATAATAATAATATAATAATAATAATAATAGTAATAATGATAATGATAATAATGAAGATGATAATGACGATAATGATAACAGTCAATAAAAACATATTATTACTATCATCCTTATCATTGTTGATATCCTTATTACGATCATTACGAATATTGACCTTTGATCAAAATACTCATATACGTGTGCAAAATCAGTTAAAATGGTACAGAAATATTTAAAATTCAAAGTACAGCGCAACATTGAACGAAATCAGATAACAGATTCTAATACTACCCCCGTCATATAACACTCATCTTCAGCACAACTCAGAACTCACAAAATCTAAACGTGCACACATACGCAACTATCAAAAGTACTTAACCCCAACACACATTTTGGTCCCTTTTATCCACTGGACGAGGCGGCAGGGAAGTTTTTAGTCCTCTTTTTATTATCCGTTGTTTGGTGTTTGTGGTCTGTTTGTGACCATGCGTTCGCGCTTGACAAAGGCCGGTTGGCCGAAAATTTGTGCTTGTCTTGTCTTGTTTTGTTGAATACGCGCTTGCATTGGTTTTCTTGTTCTTCTGGTTCCTGTTTGCTTGGGCGCGGGCAGTCGCACTTGTTTTGGATCCCAACACACAACAAAAAATTCATACGTTTAAAACATACTAACTCTTCACTTGACTCGATACTGTTGTACGGAGAGGAGATTGAGACGCATCTCTGTTTCATTCCACTCTGTACTGGGAACAGTTCGGACTTCTCCCATTCTCTTGTTCCCTATGAGCATGCCATTTTGGAAGGGAACAATCAACGAGACAACATTCTGAGGGCGAGCAAATTTTAATCATCATCATCATCAGGTGCCCTGCCGCATGGCGTTGGCGATCATGGACTTCCATCTGTCTCTATCTCTCGTTGCCCCCAGCATCTCCCCCACCCTCCTCGTTCCCAGCCACTCTGCAAGTCCGTCCAGCATTTTCTCCCTGGGTCTACCCGGTGCTCTCTTTCCCTCCAACTTTCCCGTTGTGACCAGGTGCTCCAAATCCCCCTTCCTCATAAAATGGCCTATAAATGTTGCTTGTCTTTTCCTAATCTTCCGTATGAGTGATCTACTTGTGTTTGCCTCCATCAAGACTGTCTCGTTTGTTTTCTTTGCTGTCCATGGAACTCCTAAATTTTAATGTTTACAAGAAATGTCAGGAACAGAAGAGAGAAACATGAGTGAGGTAATGTTCTTGTTACAATCCTGTTCAGCTTGGCTGGAAGTTGTGTTGAAATTTGACTCTTGTGACTTGGTTGCAGATTTGTTTACAATTCCTTTGGAAGTTTTCTCTATATATTTTATTTAAGTTGCTGTTGTATGTTTTGTATTATTAGTTCTTTTATTTATTCATATTTTTGGTACTGTGTTCAGTTTATTTCCTGACTGTTTCCTGTCTTCAGATGTACATGTATATGTGTGTGTGTTTGTGTGTGTGTGTGTCTGTGTGTCTCTCTGTATTTCCTAACATTTTAAAGGTACTTTTAAAGGTCAGTTTCATTTTTGAACTGAATAGCTGACGTCTAACGAATAGCTATGTGCGTATACAAGTATTGTAGGAAAGTTTTTGCTGTTGCCTTTTTCATTTCTTTACCATCAAGATATTATGAAATTTGTTTTGCATCCTTTGAAATAGGCCCAGTTTTTGTTTTGTTTTGTTTTGGTTTGGTTGGTTTGGTTTGTTTGCGCGCGCGCGCGGTGTGGTGTGTGTGTGTGTGTGTGTGTGTGTGTGTGTGTCTGAAAGAGAGAGAAACAGAGAGAGAGAGAGAGACAGAGAAGGTGGGGGGGGGAGGTGCAATCTGTGAGTTTGCAAATGAGACTGCCTGT
>JAPXFY010000013.1:18712438-18714938 GCA_030674185.1 Monoplex corrugatus
GCGCAAGAGTCAAAGGGTTAAGATCCACGTTGTCTGCTTCATAGTAACCATGTCTTAGCCTTAACTATGGAGAATGCATATGGACGTTTATTCTTTTGAAAGCGAGAACATCATCATCATCATCAACAACAACAACAACAACAACACCAATAACATCTGTTTGACGTTGCTGAATAGTGTCCTGGTTGAACTCATATGGTGGTTCTGTTGTATTCTGTTTCGAAATTACTAGGAGAGTTTGCTTGAAGGATTTTGTTTTTGACACTTTCTTTGTTGTTGTTGCTTTTCTTTTTCTTTTTTAGACCATTCCAATTTTGTTCAATTATTTTTCATCTGAGACAAAATATACAGTGTGTTCCTGACAGTGATCATGTTGCTGGTTTTATGTTTTGCACATATCAATTACCACCAATCAGAAAAAGACTGCTGTCGCCAGATGATCATTTTGCGCTTACGTCTGTGGAATTGCACTTTTTTATATCCATTTCCTTTGCTCTTCTTTCGAGTAAATTTGTTCCATACAGCGGTGTCACCTTACCGTACCTGTCGTCTGTGTCGGGTGGGGTGGGTAATCTAATTTCCATCTCAGATGTTTTTAGACGAGAGAAGATAACATAATCATCTGGAAGTGTTAGTGTTTCAGTCAGAGCTTGTTTTGATTTGTTGGAGAATGTCTTGAGTTGACATTTGAGAGAATGGTATTAGTCCACATGCAGAAATGTTTCAACTCTTCTTAGATCCCCGTCAGTTTGCGTACAGATGGAACACAGACCTGGATAATGCTAGTCTTTCTGTCTTAAACAAAGAAATGGAAAAGACACGTAGATAATGCTATATTTTCTGTCTTGAACAAAGTGATGGATCAGAAACGTAGACAATGCTGCACTTTCTGTTTGGAACAAAGTAATGGAAGAGAAACGTAGGTAATGCTACATTTTCTGTCTGAAACAAACACTATGAACATCTATGCAAACCACGTGATTTTGTCTGCCTGATGTACTATGACTTTTCTGGTGCTTTTAATACTATTCAGCTTCACCTTTTAGTAAAGAAGCTGAAACAGATGGGAATTGTTTTTCCTTCTGTTTTATGGGTTTAGGATTATCTTACTAACAGATTTCAGTTTATGAAAGAAACTGTTGTTTGCCCATTTTTATCTGTACAAACATGGGTGCACCACAAGGTAGAGTGCTCTCACCACTTCTGTTTACATTGTACCCAACTGAAAGCAGAAGCTTGACATAATTGTGTCGATTGATAAAGTTTGCAGATAGTTCCGTAATGACAGGGTTACTTTCTAATGGTAATGAAGTTGATCACAAAAGAAGAATTGACAGGTTTGTGAACTGGTGTGAGGAAATGTACCTCAAATTGAATACTAGAAAAACAAGAAAACTTGTTACTGTCTTCAGATGAAAGAGATTATGTCCAGGTACGGGTAAACTGGTGGTAAAAGATGAAGTAGTTGAACAGGTGGATACATACAAATATCTTCAGGTGATAACTGACAATAAACTATTTTGGAAAACAACTTCTACTGCAGTGTCTAACATTACTAATCGAACGTACTGTTTAACAAAATTTAAGTCTTGTATAGCGAGCAAATTGATGCTCCAAATGTTTTACACATCTATTGTCTGCAGTATTTGTAACATTTGGCTCGGTGTGTTGTGATGGAAATTTGACCAAACATGGCAAAGACAGGTTTGAAAAAGTAATTAAGAAAGCAGGAGGGGTAATGGATAAAAGACAAGACACTTTTAGTGACATTCACCAGAGGAAAATTACTGACAGTCTCATAAAAGTTTTGACAGATAAAACACACCCATTACACATAAATGTGATCTCCCACCACGAAATCAGTCTGAACTCGCAGTCAGTCGAACAGCACTAGGAGATGAAAGGTGACTGAGGGTCTGTCTGGGGTGTTTTGACTTTTTCTCAAAATTGATTTCTGTAGACTATAATCTATCCCCCACAGAATTTTTTTTTTCTTGAAAAAATATCATTAATCCATTTAAAACGGTATTTTAATGCACTGATCGTAGCAGAAAGAACGCATTTTCTTACCAGAAGTACCTATTTTTGTCTCTTATTATGAACCAGAACCTGTACAGAACCCCCACAATATATTGACAGACAGCTCTTTGGTGCACCTTTCAGATAATGACAGCTAAAATTCGAAACAAACTGGGTCAAAGCCACCAAATAAAGAAATTTAAGGAGAATGTGTAGGAGAGTACATAAAAACTTTAGAGGCCGTTTTCTCAAAATGGTCGTTATACAACTTAAAGACTTTAAACATGCATAACTTCTACATTTGTTTGAGTACAAGCTTTATTCAAGTACCAAAATAATCAGCAGAAAATACACTTTCCAGTGATATGTATACCTCAAAATGCCGAAAATGCTAGTTAAGACTGATTTCGTGATGGCAGGTCACAAATATTAGTAGTAGACAGTCAGACAGAAGCTTTGGGTTTAGAAATCCACGCAAAAG
>JAPXFY010000013.1:18719938-18757438 GCA_030674185.1 Monoplex corrugatus
CCATCAGCTGCAAAATCTTAACCCTTTGACTCACTCACCCTATCCACCAACTTCCTGAAGCTGGTAGATAGGGTGAGGGAGTCAGAGGGTTATGGTTTTGCTTTGCTAGAATGGTCGACTGTTAGGGGATAAGGGGATTTCTTGTTTTTACTGATTGCCATATCTTCAGTTTTCTTGCTGTCTAGCTCCAGCCCTTTATGGTTCTCACCTATTTCACCTGTCGGCGTCACCGGGTTCGGTGTTGGCCGCTCCACATCTGGATGCCACCATCTTTCTCCAGGCCGCTCTGTCTTTATGGTTGGTGAGCTTAGATATCTGGGAACAGTCATCTCACCAGACGGCAGATGCACTCACCAGACGGCAGATGCACATGAGAAATAGCCAGCAGAATTGGCCAAGCCAAAATTGCATTCAAGAAGATGAAAAGCGTTCTTACCAATAAATGTCTTTCAATTAACATCAGGAAGAGAGTTCTTGAGTGTTCTAGAGAACCGATACTGTTGTACGGTTGTGAGGTGTGGACAGTCAACGCACAAAGTTAGAACAAAATTGAGGCAACTGAAATGTGGTTTCTAAAAGAATGTTGAGAGTTCCATGGACAGCAAAGGAAACAAACGAGACAGTCTTGAAGGACACAAGAAGATTATTGATAAAGAAGGTTAGGAAAAGACAAGCAGCATTTATAGGACATTTTATGAGGCAGGAGAAATAAGAGCACCTGGTCACAACAGGAAAGCTGGAGGGAAAAAAGAGCACCAGGTAGACCCAGGGAGAAAATATTGGACGGACTTACATGGTGGCTGAGGACAGAGAGGGTTGGAGATGTACTTGCAGCGACAAGGCATGCGGTAGGGCGCATGATGATGATGATGGGAATGATTGACAATGCTGGATCTGGTGGGCAGGGTGCGGGAGTCAAAGGGTTAAATTACAAATGCCCGAATGTCATTTTCCAGTTCAGACATCCACCTGCCAGAGATAACAGAATCTGACTCAAGACTGTGTAACTTTATCGATTTTTCTTCGTTATTGATTCATTTGTTGATGGACGGATGGATTGACTGTAGGATTCATTGATCGTGTGGCTAATTTACTGAAATGTAGTGATTCACTCAGATAGATTTGTCGATGTATTAAAACTAAGAAAAGAAAATGAAGTACTCTCGTTAATGCATTGGCGCACATAATCTAAAGACATGCCCCAGGCGTTGACCACTCCGTCCGATATTCATCCTGACTGAAAAGACAAAACCCCAACACAAACAGAGGAGGAAAGAAAGTTGGAAGAAGAGGAAAGATGGGAACTGAAAAAGGAACAAAAACAGCAACAACAACAACAACAACAACAACAACGGGGAGGAGGAGGAGGATTGCGATGGTGATAAGAATAAGAACACAAAGAAGAGCTTGGGGCAAGGGGAGAGAACTCGAAGGTAGAGTTGAAACACGCACATTGGGAGGCCTTAAAGGTGACAGCAGAGACACAGAGAGACGGAAAAGAAAACATTTCGAATGGGAAAAAAAAACGAAGGAAAGAAAACAACAACATAGAAACAATCAATGAAATAAACAAAAAAAGGCACACACATGCACACATACACACTCACACATACACAAACACAAACACAAACACACAACGTACACACACACACACATATATATTATATATATATATATATATATATATATATATATATATATATATATATATATATATATATATATATATATATATATATATACAGGGGGGTGCAAAAGTAGGTATACAGTTATGAAAAAAGAAAACACGTACAATACTCATTGCATTTATTATACAAACAAATGAATATTGCATATACATGTAATAACAAGCACAGCCTTAATCCCTCAGATACTCAAACTGCTTGCCGTCGATATTCACACACTCCTCTAATCGAGAGCGGAATTAAGCATCATGATAATGATGTGATACTTATTGTATACCTACTTTTGCACCCCCCTGTATATATATATATATATATATATATATATATATATATATATATATATATATATATATACATATACATATATATGTATATATACATGTGTGTGGTGTGTGTGTGTGTGTGTGTGCATGTGTGTGTCCTTTTTTGTTTATTTCATTGATTGTTTCTATGTTGTTTTCTTTCCTTCATTTTTTTCCCATTCGAAATGTTTTCTCTTTCTGTCTCTAATATACATATATTGCAGATAGACTAAAAGACAAGACAACAAACTACAATGTTGAGCCTATATATATATATATATATATATATATATATATATATATATATTATATATATATATATACAAACAAACAAAAAAACAAAACAAAGAAAGCAAGAAAACAACAGGCAAGAGAAAAGAAGACGGATGAATACGACACCTGATTGAAATTTTATGGGTAGACACAACTTCACGTGATGTTTTATGCGATGGACACGAAGCAATCACCATTACCACCACACCTGAATACAAGAAGGAGATAAACAAAAGTTTAAAAAAATTAACTGTGTGGGCTTTTAATGATGTTGTGGGCTCTGGTGTTCCTGATGAGGCGATAAGCTGAGTGTTTGTGTGCAGAGTGTGCTCGCAGCACGTTAAAGATACATTGATACGACTGGGTTATCTCTCATCAGTGCAAAGGGAGAGTGGGGGAGAACAGAAAGCATGCACTCAGCCCCCTTCCATCTTTCTCTATCACTGTCTCTGTCTCTCTCTCTCTGTTTCTATCTGTCTCTCTGTCTGTCTCTTTCTCTCTCTCTCTCTCTCTCTGTCTGTCTCCCTCTCTCTCTGTCTCTTTTCTCTATCGCTCTCTCTGTCTCAGCCCCCTTCCATCTCTCTCTCTCTATCTCTCTATCTCTCTCTCTCTCCCTTTCTCTTTCTCTTCCTTTTCTTCTCTCTCTGTCTTTCTCTCTCTCTATCTCTCTCTCCTTCTGTTTCTGTGTCTCTCTCTTGTCTCCCTGTCTCGTTCTCTCTGTCTCTCTCTGTCTCTCTCTCTGTCTCTCTCTCTCTCTCTCTCTCTCTCTCTCTCTCTCTCTCTCTCTCAAACCATCAGCCTCATATTTGACAAGAGCAGCAGCTTTGATTTAGCATCATTAATGTGACAAAACAGTACCGGGATGAAATGCATAAAGTTCTCAACAATACTTGAAACATTTTGGACACACTTCAAAATGATTTTTTCTGGAATTTTCGGTCACATGTGTCTGGTGGAACAAATATTCAGACATATATTTCCAAATCTTTGTCAGTCTCCTCTAACCCACACCTTTTTCGTCGTCTTCTTTTCTTATTCTCTCTTTCTCTTGTTCTTGTTCTTTTTCTTTCTTCTTCTTCTTCTTCTTTTCTTCTTCTTCTTCTTCTTCTTCTTCTTCTTCTTCTTCTTCTTCTTCTTCTTCTTCTTCTTCTTCTTGTTCTTTTTCTTCTTCTTCTTCTTCTTCTTCTTCTTCTTCTTTTCTTCTTCTTCTTCTTCTCTCCTTCTCTCTGTCTCTCTCTCTCTGTCTATCTTTCTCTCTCTCTCTCTCTCTCTCTCTCTCTCTCTTTCTTCTTGTTCCTGTTCTTCTTCTTCTTCTTGTTCTTGTTATTGTTGTTGCTGTTGTTCTTCTTCTCCTCTCTCCTCTCTCTCTCTCTCTCTGTCTCTTTCTCTCTCTCTCTCTCTCTCTCTCTCTCTCTCTCTCTCTCTTCTTGTTCTTCTTCTTCGTTTTCTTCTTCATCTTCTTCTTCTTCTTCTTCTTCTTCTTGATCTTCTCCTCCTCCTTCTTCTTCTTCTGCTTGATCTTCTTCTTCTTCTTGATCTTCTTCTTCTTGATCTTCTCCTCCTCCTTCTTCTTCTTCTTCTTCTTCTTCTTGATCTTCTTCTATCTTCTTCTTCTTGATCTTCTTCTTCTTGATCTTCCTCCTCCTCCTCCTCCTTCTTCTTCTTCTTCTTCTTCTTGATCTTCTTCTTCTTCTTGATCTTCTTCTTCTTCTTCTTGATCTTCTTCTTCTTCTTGATCTTCTTCTTCTTGATCTTCTCCTCCTCCTCCTTCTTCTTCTTCTTCTTCTTCTTGATCTCCTCCTCCTCCTCCTCCTTCTTCTTCTTCTTCTTCTTGATCTCCTCCTCCTCCTCCTTCTTCTTCTTCTTCTTCTTCTTGATCTTCTCCTCCTCCTTCTTCTTCTTCTTCTTCTTGATCTCCTCCTCCCTCCTCCTCCTCTTCTTCTTCTTCTTCTTCTTCTTCTTCTTCTTCTTCTTCTTCTCTTTAAGAATTCTATCAATTAGGCGTTCACCATCTGATACATAGTCGTATTGAAACATAAGTCACAGGTGGATGGAGTGGGGACTGGTATGGTGTGCATATTTTCAGTCGATCCTTCAATCTTCTGGTTACCACACTGTCCTTTCTTTTTCTTGATTTTCTAACACGACGTGCTCATATTGAGACCTCCATCACGTTTCTTTGTCAACTTAGGGATTTTCTGCGATGTTAGCGTTTCGTTATTTCCTGCTATGTTCTCTGTTTATCATTCTTTTTTAGTCTTCTGTCATTCAATTTTCTCTGTTGCGTCCTCATTGGAATTTTCTTCGCATGAGCCTTGGGAAGGAAAGGTTCATGCAGCATTCGTTGCGTGGTTGGCATACATTGCTTTTCGTTTTGTTTTTGTTCTTTTTGTTTGACTTCTAACATTATTCATCATTTTTATCAGCCGCTCTCTCTCTCTCTCTCTCTCTCTCTCTCTCCTCTCTCTCTCTCTCTCTCTCTCTCTCTCTCTCTCTCATAATAAGCTCCTTTGGAAATCTTTCATGTTTGTGTCCTGTGAAGGAATCCCTAGATAAACATTAATGCGTACGGGTCAGTTCTTTTCCACATTTCCTTCAGCTGTTTCAGTATCTCTTTCATTTCCTGTATGTCTGTCAGTCTGTTCTACTTTCTGTCTTCAATGTCAGCCACTCTCCCATGACTGTAACATGATTTTCTCTATCTCATCAATCTTTGCATCATCTGATCCCCCCCGTGGGGATGCCGAGGGCTCTTTCAGTATAGATTGTATCCCCACCTTCTGGAAATTCTGTGCTTGAAACTTCATCTGTTCTGTCATTTTCTTTGTTTCTGCCTTGTTCCTTTGCTTTTTGTCATTTCTTCCTATTATTTTCTACCTTGCTGGTCCAATTCATTTGTATGTTTGTGTTTTGGATAAAGCTTTAGGTACTGTGTCTATAGGAGTGGTAATTGTGTACATGCATAAAGTGCATTTTTGGCTCAAGGGAAATGAGACATGTGGAAGCAATTTTAGGTAATTTGGGCTGTTTTTTTATGCATGTTTTAGTGTCCTTAGTTGCGTTTAAATTTGTTTTTAATGTTTTTTTTAAATTTCCTGTGCGATAAATTGGATGGAGTGGTCAACGCCAGGGGCATATCCTTAGATTATGTGCGCGAATGCATTGATATGTGTACTTCATTTTCTTTTCCTTCTTTTTTTTTTCCTGTTGAAGTATGGTGCATGTTTTGAAACGGCTCTAGCCTGGTGTGGCTCTGAGCAGTCGGCTGGGCTGTAAACTAAAATAACTATAACAATCATCTGATCAATCGTATGTCAGTTCATTGTTATCTTTGAGCTACTCAAATGTTAGCCATCGAAGTCATTAACAATGAAATAAACAGTAGAAATAGAGGAACCAGCAGCGACAGGCAGTCAGTTAATATAGAATCATTACTGACAGTTAAACCAACGTTACTTTTTTTTTCAAACCACATATTTCCAAATTAAGTCCTGTGCAATGATTCACAATCTTTCACTGTCGTTGTCCAGGTCCATATCCTTGTTGTCAAAGAAGTTGCTGAGTGAACTGCATGTCCAGATCTGTCAGTCGGACCTCATGGACTAAAACATGTACAAACTAGACATCATTTGCTACAAAAGCCTCAATAACGCAGCCCCCGATCACCTGTCAAGCCTACTTGAGATCTGTGTTCCCTCACGTACCCTCCGCTCTGCCTCCGATCCTCTGACTTTTCGCTTTCCACGCACTATAGTCCACGAGCCTTCTCTGTTTCTGGTCCACTCCCCTGGAACAAACTTCCTCTCTCAGTCGTCAGCAACCTACTTTTGTCTCCTTCAGGTCCGCTCTCAAAACTCACCTTTTCTCCTCTGCATAAAATCCTGACCTCATTCAACCCCATCTGCAGCCTGTCTCCGCTCGGAGTAGAATCACATTTTAATACATATTTGTATAATAATTATGCTCTCTATGATTTTCCATTGCTTTTCTTCTTTTTCCCCATTTGTAGCCATGTGTGTGTGTGTGTGTGTGTGTGTGTGTGTGTGTGTGTGTGTGTGTATGTGTTTTGTGTGTGTGTGTGCATGCGTGCGTATGTGTCTGTTCAGCGCTTAGATTTGATTTCTATCAAGATTTTGAGCTATATAAATATTGTAATTATTATCATTATTATCATAATCATGGTCTCGCTGATTGTGTTTCTCTACCCAGTCAAAAAGCTTAGACCATTTCAGTGCAGTGGAAAAAGAAACCATTACCGCCACATATCTACCACCCTTACCCGCAAGTCAAATCGAAGTTAACATTAAAAGATATTTGAAATTTAGAAACACTTTATTATTTAAGGATAGAATCGCAAGTTTTGCTGGACGTGTCTTCCAACTAGTGTTTCCTATTGTGCACACATATATAAGCATAGAAGTATAGAACGGAAAAGGACTGGTTAAAATTAGAGAAATGAAAATAAATTTTAACAAAATGATAAACGTACAAACAAACAAGAGTTAGAAACAAGAACTCAACGGAAAAATAATATGAAATACAAACGAGAGAAGGATGGGAGATGTAATTAATTTTGCTTAGAAAATGCCTCAGGCAAGAGTAGCCTATGCTCAGAGACGAGCTCGCAGGGAACAAATCAGAAATATCAGTGGGAGATTGACTTGAGTGAGAAGCAGAAGAAGAAAAGGATGAAAAGAAGGACGAGGAGAGCAGAGGAGGGTGCTGAGGAAGGAGGTGAGATACAGAGCAAAGATTGTTATTGTTATTTTTGTTTAAAGCCCAGCCGACTGCGTAGAGCCGTATCAGGGCTATAACCGTTTCAAAATATACACACCACTTCAAAAGGATATAAAAAGGAAAAGAAAATTAAGTACACGTATCAATGCATTCACGCACATAATCCAATGAGATGCCTCCTGCGTTGACCGCTCTGTCCAATTCATCGCACAGGGGATTACAAAACATACCTGAATACAAAATGAAACACAAGTAAGGACACTAAGAGATATATAAAAACGGACACAAATCACCCAAAATTGCTTCCGCATATCTCGCTTCCCCAGAGCCAAAAAACGCACTTTATATATGTACCCAATTATCAATCCTAAGACAAAGACTTTATGGAAATACATACAGGTGAATGGACCAGCAAGGCAGAAAATGATAGGAAGAAATGACAGAAAGCAAAGGAGGAAGAAAGAAACAAAGGGAGTGACAGAAAAGAGGAAATTTCTGGCACTGAATTTCCAGAAGGTGGGGATACTATTTATACTGAAATAGCCCCTGCATCCCCACAAGCGTAGAACGAAGATAAAGAATAGGAAAAACGATAACCGAAAAAGAGAAAGATGAACAGACAAACAGACTACTAAAAGGAAAAAAAATTATACGGAACAGTGGATTTGGTTTCTCTGAGCTCCAGTGGAAATATAGTACATGTACTTTTTAGAAACATCCCTTTTTTGTTCTCTCTGTAACGGTCTTCGTTTACTTTAAGTGTCAGACGCTCTTCCGTGACGTTGTTCTGTTTTTATTCCCTTCATGTGCGCCAGCTGGAGAGGAACCAAGACGTATGTCTGAGTGTAATGAGTGTCTGAACATTTCGCTCACGTGCTGTGGATAATAAAATCTTGTTCACTGTGGTGTGACTTTATTGACTATTGTTACGGTTTTTTTCATTCGTTTGTTTATTCATTTGTTTATTTATATTCATATTCATATTTTTTGTCACAGTGGATTTACCATGTGAACCTCAGGCTGCTCTTCCCTTTGAGAGTGCGTCGCCACATTGCAGCGCCACCCAATGTTTTTTAACCAGGACTTATTGGTTTTCAAGGGGAAGGACCTTGAAAATCAACCTTTTTTTTTTTTTTTGTCTCATTTTCTACGCCACTTTAAATTAATGGCCACAGAAGCTGAAACAGTTTACATTATGCGATGGTGATGATGTCGATGTGGATGATAATCATGATCTATGGAGTTCCATCTAGGATTGAGACTGCGTGACAGAGTTGTACTCTACGCTTACTATCATAATATATCCTGGTGTCAGCCAGGCCCGAGAGATACAGACACCTACGGAGCTGGTCAGAAAATTTGAGCAACACCCTCAATGCGCATCCACCAAGTGGATGAGACTCGACTGTGTGGTCCAGTCTTCCCAATGAGCCCATAGCACGCCCAACTCTGGGTACGACGCGGTTAGAGCCGAAAACCCCCACAATGATATATTTTTGAAGGTACTGATGGGGATTCCAACCCACAACCTTTCAGTCGGTAGTCCGTTGCGTTAAACACTACACCACGGCGACTGGTCTGGAAAATCAACCTATCTGTACGAGGGAAGTTGGGAGAATGCTCTGCTCTTCACGATTTTCAACTGCCGTGGGAGTTTTAGCATGAGCAGGCCAGAAGACACATGGGTCCGACTCGGTTTTCGTCCCCTCCCGAAGGACTAGACGTTCAATTCGATTTTCCGGTCAAGTTGAGGGCTCAGCGGGAAACGAAGCCTAAAACCTCGAGTTTATTTCTTTGCAGGCTAACGTCTGAATCATTCTGCCACTGTTCTCCTTATTCATTCATATGTTAAGCATAATACACAGTGTTTGAAGGGGGAAATGTGTCATTGTTTAAGTCGCCTTGTCATTACTGTCGGAAGCTAAACACACATAAGCATCTATAAAACGTGAACTCGAATGTATTGACTTAAATTTGGTATCATACTCTCTCACTCTCTTTTTCTCTCTTTTTCTTATTCTTTCTCTCCTTCTTTCTCTCTCTCTTTCTGTCTCTCTTTCTGTATCATTCTGTTTCTCTCTCTCTCACTCTCTCTTTCTCTCTCTCTCTCTCTCTCTCACTTACTCTCATCCACTTTCACGTTGTTTCTTATTCTTCTTTCTTTTTCTCTTTTTATTTCTCTCTTTCTCTTTCTCTGTCCTGTTCTGTCTCTGTCTCTGTCTCTCTCTTTCTCATCTCTCTCTTTCTCTCTCTTTTTCTTCTCTTCTCTCTCTTCTTCTCTCTCTCTCTCTCTCTCTCTCTCTCTCTCTCTCTCTCTCTCTCTCTCTCTCTCTCCCTTTCATTTGATTCTCTTTCTCTTTTTTACCTTTCCTAGTTTCATCCATATTGGATTTTTTTTTTGCTCACACTCGTTATTTCCGCTCACACTCGCCAACATCCTTCTCACAACACCAGTCACATGACGTCGTTTTCAATTAATTGTTAAAGACAAAAATCCATATCAGTAAACATACTCTCTGCAACCATAGTCACCAGGTTATCCTTTGCAGTTGTCACCTTGTCTTTCAAGAACTTCACATAAATCTAAGGAATGTGTTGTGTGTGTGTGTGTGTGTGTGTGTGTGTGTGTGTGTGTGTGTGTGTGTGTGTGTGTGTGTGTGTGTGTTGTGTCTGTGTCTGCGTATGTATGTGTGTGTAGTGTCTGTGTGTGCGTGTGCGTGTGCGTGTGTGTGAATGTGTTTGCCGTGTGTTTTTGTCTCATAAGTCTGATGAACGTAATTGTACGTGTGTTTGTGTGTGTGTGTGCGTGTATGTGTGTGTGTGTGTGTGTGTGTGTGCGTGCGTGCGTGTGTCTGTGTGTCTGTGTGTGTGTGTGTGTGTTAGTGCACGTGGGTGTGTGAGAATGCATGTGCGTTTGTGCTTGTGTATATGTGTGTATGCACGCACGTGTGTGTGTGCGCACGTGTATGTGTGTGTGCACGCGTGAGTGTGTGTGCATGCGCGTTTATGTGTGCTGTGTGTTTGTGTGTGCACGCGTGCGTGTGTGTAGTGCACGTGTGTGTGCACGCGTGTGTGTGTGTGTGTGTGTGATATACAAAATAGAAAAAAAAAGCAGTTTGAAAAATGGAAATTGAACGGGAAGAAAGTTGTCTCACCAAAACGAGTATCTCTTGCCTGGGACGCGTTTATTGTGTAATTCCTTTAAAAAAAACATTTCAATTATATTCCATGTGCGTCAGAGAATAGCAAGAGACCGCAGACAAAGATGAGGAAATGGAATCTTGTTTCTTGGGATTAATGCATTCCAGACATATTGATCAGATCGGTGTCCAGCGAAGAATGAATATCCTCTTTGATGTCCGGGTATTCTACCGATCCTTTATTCTAAACAGTTTGCCAAAGGAACAAGACGTCTTCTTGACATACCTTCTTTTTGCCAGATATTAATTCTGTCTACATCCACAGCTCTCAGACAAGAGACATACACACGCAATTATGGAGGTGTTTATCCTGCAAATGAAGGAGTTGTGAAAGGTTTCAGGACACGCCTAAGAGGCGATTTACATCCTTCTTCCTCTCTTCTTCTTTTTCTTCTTCTTCTTCTTCTTCTTCTTCTTCTTTCTTCTTCATCCGTCTTCTTCTTCTTCTACTACCACTACTACTACTACTTCTACTACTACTAATACTACTAATACTACTTCTACTATTGCTACTGTTACCACTACTACTACTTCTACTACTACTTCTACTACTACTTCTTCTTCTTCTTCTTCGTCTTCTTTTCTATATCTTGCTCTTGTTCTTGTTCTTGTTCTTGTTGTTGTTCTTCTTCTTCTTTTTTCTTCTTCTTCTTCTTCTTCTTCTTCTTCTTCTTCTTCTTCTTCTTCTTCTTCAACTCCATTAAAAGTCATTGGGCGCAGCACTTAAGAGCTGTTCTCAGGTTCATCCAGCTATGACGGTTGTGTATCAAAGCCTGTGTCTCTGTAAATAGTTGTTTACATCCTAGGAATGGGCAAAATCGTTTTCCTCCCTTCTCTTTAACCGCAAACCCTTCCTGCCGTCATCATGTGATGGTTTTGGGAATACTCTCCTGTCTTTAAGATGAGAGTTAAATCATGATGTCCAGATCAGCATCTTGACTTCAACAACCAAAATGTCTTTCTCACCAGTCGCCGAGATGTAGTGGTTAGCGCAACAGACTACCGACTGGAAGGTTGTGGGTTCGAATCCCCATCAGTCCCTTCAAAAATCAGTGTGGGATTTTAAGGTTCTAACCGGCTCCTACCCAGAGATGGATGTGCTATGGGCTTATTGGGAGGACTGGGATCACACAGTTGACCCTCATCCTTTTCATGCATGCGTCATTGAGGGTGTTGCTCAAATCTTCTGACTAGCACTGCAGGTGTCTGTATTTCTCAGGCTGGTTGACGCCAGGATATATTATGATAGTGAGTGTAGAGTGCAGCCCTGTCACGCAGTCTCAATCGTAGATGGAATTCCATAGCATCATGATTATCATCCTCATCGACATCATCATCATCAATGCATTGTTGAAACAGTTCCAGCTTTTGTGGCCATTAAGGTGGTGTAGAAAATAGAACGAGAAAAAACGATGTCTTTCCCTGGATATATAGCGCATGAAAAATCAATCACTTTTGTAAACCAACAAAAATACATGCTGTCATAATAGATATAGCACCAGATTCAGATCAAACACATACTGTGCGATTTATTGACGGTTTTATTTTTCGAAACGACGTGTGCTTTGTAAACATAAAAAGTGTTTAAAACTATACCATTCAGATGATTGGTATCATACCTTATATGGTTAACCCTTTGACTCCCGCACCATGTCCACCAACATTCTGCATTGTCAATCATGCTAGCAAAGCAAAAACGTTAACCCTTTGATTCTATCACCTAGCCCACTAGCTTCCTGCAGGAAACTGGTGGATAGGGTGAAGGAATCAATAGGTTCAGTTTCTGCAGTAGATGGATAGGGTGTGGGAAGGCAAAGGGTTAAATTTTTCAGTGATAGAAGTACACAAAGAATCAGAGAAGAGCGAATCATGAAAACAACACATCCATATCAACGCACATAACACGTGGAATTTCAGAGGAAGAGACCAGGCCCAGGCATTGAAATTGTGGAGGCTGGATCAGAGAGCAAAGTCAAAGGGACAGAAATGTTAACAGAAGTCAGAGCCAGCTACAGGATGTCCTTTGACTTTAGAGCTCTTCGTTTGAGTTTGCTCCAGTACAAACATCATTTTATTCACAAGTGATGGCTTCCACATGTCTGACAGCTCGGATGAGTTGATGAAAGGTTCAGCAGAAAAACGGTAACGCCTTTTGCCAGTATACTGATGTGTGTATGTGTGTGTGTGTGTGTGTGTGTGTGTGTGTGTGTGTGTGTTGTGTATGTGTGTGTGTGTCTGTCTGTCTGTCTGTCTATATGTGTGTGTCTGTGTGTGTGCATGTGTCTGTGTGTGTGTGTCTGTGTGTCTGTCTGTCTATGTGTGTGTCTCTATGTATCTGTGTGTGTGTGCATGTGTCTGTGTGTGTGTGTTCTCTGTGTGTGTTTGTTTGTGTGTGTGTGTGTGTGTGTGTGTGTGTGTGGTCTTCTCTTCTTCTTCTACTACTACTACTACTACTACTACTAACTACTACTACTACTACTCTACTACTACTACCACCATAACTGCTACTATTACTAGTACCACTACTACTACTATGACTACGACTATTACTACTACTTCGACTTCTTCTTCTTCTTCTGCTTATCATTATTATTATTGTTGTTATTATTATTTATTCTCATTATTATTGCTATCATTATTTATCATCGTTATTGTTATTATTATTATCAATCAGATGATTGGTATTCATACCTTCTATGTTTACCCTTTGACTCCCACACCCTGTCCACCAGCATTCTGCATTGTCGATCATGCTAATAAAAGAAACCATAACCCTTTGATTCCATCACCCAGTCCACAGCTTCCTGCAGGAAGCTGGTTGATAGGTTGAGGGAGTCAAAGATTTAATTTTTTGCAGTAGATGGATAGGGTGCAGGAAGGCTAAGGGTTAATTTGTTTTCAGTGATAGAATTACACAAAGAATCAGAAAAGAGCGTATCAGAGAAATAACACATCCATATCAACGCACATAGCAGATGGAATTTCAGAGGAAGAGACTAGGCCCAGGCATTGAAATTGTGGAGGCTGGATCAGAGAGCAAAGTCAAAGGGACAAAAATGTTAACACAAGCCAGAGCCAGCTACAGGATGTCCTTTGACTTTAGAGCTCTTCGTTTGAGTTTGCTCCAGTACAAACATCATTTTATTCACAAGTGATGGCTTCCACATGTCTGACAGCTCGGATGAGCTGATGAAAGGTTCACAAGAAAAACAGTAACGCCGTTTGCCAGTATTCTGATCTTGTGTGTATGTATGTATGTGTGTGTGTGTGTGTGTGTGTGTGTGTGTGTGTGTGTGTGTGTGTATGTGTGACGGTGTGTCTGTGTTGTGCGTGTCTATGTGTGTGTTCGTGCGTGCTTGTGTGTGTGTGTGTGTGTGTGCGTGTGTCTGTGTGCATGCGTGTGTGTGTGCATGTGTCTGTGTTTGTGTTTATGTGTATGTTTTTGTCTATGTGTGTGTTTGAATGAGTGAATGAGTGAGTGTGTATGTGTGTGTGTGTGTGTGTTTGTGTGTGTGTGTGTGTGTGTGTGTGTGTGTGTGTGTGTGTGTGTGTGTGCTCTTCCATGTTCATCTGACCTATTACCATACTAAGTTTTCCCCAGTAAACTATGAAGTGTATAGATTTAACAACGTAAAACTTTCAAAACACTCAAAATGTTTTGTGTTACATATTCTTAAGTTGACGGAATATGTTGAAAACACACTTTTTGTTTCAAAAAAAAGTGTCAAAGCTCACATAAAAAGAAATAATCAATGGTTTCCAGCTCAGACAGATCAGTTTAGTTTCTTTACTTCATTAATTCTATCATAGTTAACAATTAACAAGAACTTGATAAGAATAAGTTAACAAGAACATGTTAATCTTATCATATGATAGCCGTCAACATGGTAATCAACAGCAATGAAACTAAGGATGAATGGAAAAGTGTCTTTAATAGACACTGCAGTGTCAGTCAATGGAATTGTTTTGCTCACATAATCCGCTTTTCATTGTATATTCCTAGCTCCAGTCCCATAAAATGATTCATTACTTTTCGATCTCTTTGTCTGTATTACTTTTCGATCTCTTTGTCTGTATTCTCGCCCATCATTGTCAAAGTAAACATGTCCGTTGCATGTCCGTATCATTTCACGGAACCGTGAAAAGAACAGAGATGGTTTTGCTGATTGTGTTTATATACGAACCTGGAAAACTCGAAATTATTTTCATGCAGTAAACAGCAAACTGGCTCCAGAACACCTCTTCAAGACCAAAAAGGACGAGTAAGAAAAAGAGGGAGGATAGGACAACGGTAGAGAAGACACCAAGGCAAAATTATTAAAACAAGAGAAAAAAGGACGAAAGAGAAAATATTGAAAGAAAGGGGAACATGCAAGAACAAAAAACCGAAGAGTGACATCAATACTACCACCAACACGATCACCGATAAAAGTAACTGAGAAACTGGGTAACCAAAACAAACAAAACAACACTACAGTTTATCCATACAACTGAGTAATAGAAAAATAGGTAACTGACTTCCGTTCAACACTGACGATTCAATGAATACAGGATAACCATTCCTACCCATCCCTACTTCCCACTCCTCCCAAAAAGGAGGCGGAGTGGACATGAAGGAGGAGGAACAGAAAATTGATATGGACGATACTGAAGAAGTGGAAGTAGATTTAGAAGACAAAGGAGAAACTTTTTCTGAGATACATGACATACACTTTATTTTAAGCCATATGAACATTAATTTTGAGAATCAGATTTATGATAGACGAATACACGAAGAGAAAAAACACCAGCTTAATTGTGAAGCTCCAGTTGGCATGAATGATGCACATAATAACAAAGAAAGAAATGAACGTCAGATTCATAACAAAGCTTCAGGATTATATATATCTTGACTTGCCTGAAAGTCCTACAATTCCCGAAGTGCTACAGTAACTGAAAACAAATTTCATAGTCGTAAACGTTTTTGGCCGAGCCAAAACAGCATTCAAGAATATGAAAAGCGTTCTTACCAACAAATGCTTGTCAACTAACATCAGGAAGAGAGTTCTTGAACGTTATATAGAACGATACTGTTATAATAATAATAATATAATAATAATTACAATATTTATATAGCGCAAAATCTTGATAAAATCAAATCTAAGCGCTGAAACAGACACACACACACGCACGCACGCACACGCACGCACGCACGCACACACACGCACGCACGCGCACACACACACACGCACGCACGCACACGGCTATAAATGGGGAGAAAGAATAAAAGCAATGGAAAATTATAGAGAGCATATTACGGTTATACGATTGTGAGGCGTGGACAACCCACACGCAAAGTCAGAACAGGATTGAAGCAACTGAAATGTGGTTTTTAAGAATGTTGAGAATTTCATGGACAACAAAGAAAACAAACGAGGCAGTCTTGAAGAAAGCACAGACAAGATCATTAATAAAGAAGATTAAGAAAATACAAGCAACATTTATAGGACATTTTATGAGAAAATGGGAATTTGAGCATCTGGTCACAACAAGAAAGCTGGAGGGAAACAGAACACCAGGTAGACCCAGAGATAAAATATTGGACGGACTTGCAGGTTGGCTAAGGACAGAGAGGGTGGGAGATGTACTTGCAGTGACAAGGGACAGATTCGTATGAAGGTCCAAAAATCGCCAACGCCATGCGGCAGGGCACAGGGTGATGAAACCTATGGCAGGGACAAGAGGTGCCAGCCCTGAGGAGGGCTCGCAAGAGAACTAAAACTCAAAGAAACTTACACGGAAGCAGAGCACAAAAAAGAACGAGTGAAACAGAGAAATCCAAAATGAAAATAAAAGAGACAATACAGTAAAACAGCGTTTGTAGTTTTATTAGTGGTCTGGATAAAACGTTTCTTTCAGTGGACACATAAAGCGATCACCATTGGCTTCACAAGTCTAAAAGAAAAGGAAAAAAGAGAGAAAGATGGAAGGAAATCCACTGGTTATTTTAATAACCGGTCTGGGTCTGGTGTCTGATCAGACGATGAGCTGAGCGCTTGTGTGCAGTGTGCTTGCAGTTCGTTAAGCCTTTCTTGATAAACACGGGGTTATCTTTTGTTGGCATAGAGGACAGAGCGAAAAGCGGGAAAAAGTGGAAACAAAACAACCAAAACGAGACAAGGAAAGAGAACACACACAGCAAAGGCATTGCAAACTTCTCTCTCTGTCTCTGTCTCTGTCTCTCTCTCTCTCTCTCCTCTCTCTGTCTCTCTCTCTCTCCTCTCTCTCTTCCTCCTCCTCTCTCTCTCTCCCCTCTCCCTCTCTCCTGTTTTTGTTTTCTTTTTCTGTCTCTCTCGTTCGTGCTTACATTTCTGACTTGGTTCATCTGGTGATGGCAATAGGGAGAAGAGATTCAATATGGGTGTGCTGAGCAATACAACACAACTGACTACGTAATGGTATAGGTTAGTGACAGACAGAAAGACAAGCTTGTTTCCCTGAATATTTGCCAGACATGCAGGAAGCCTTTATTTGAATTCGTCATGGATCTGAGTATCTCGAGTCATAATAATAATAATAATAATTACAATATTTATTTAGCGCAAAATCTTGATAAAATCAAATCTAAGCGCTGAAGCAGACACACACGCACGCACGCACGCACGCACGCACACACACGCACACACACACACACACACACACACACGCGCGCGCGCGCGCGCATGGCTATAAATGGGGGAGAAAGAATAAAAGCAATAAAAGCAATAAAAGCAAGAATAAAAGCAATGGAATAAAAGCAATGAAGACAATTTTTGTGCTAGAAATTTCCTCTTTTCTGTCATTCTCTTTGTTTCTGCCTTCCTTCTTTGCTTTCTATCATTAATTTTATTCCTACCATTTTCTGCCTTGCTGGTCATTACATCTCTGTGTGTTCCATGAAGTCTTAAGTACTTTATCTTAGAGTTGATAACTGGGTACATGAATTAAGTGTAAGTTTGGATCTAGAGAAATGAGATATGCGGAAGGAATTTTGGGTAATTCAGGCCGGTTTTTTATGTATGTTTTAGTGTCCTTAATTAAGTTTAAATTTGTATTCAGGTTTGATTTTTAAATCCCCTGTGCGATAAATTGGACGGAGTGGTCAACGCTGGGGGCATCTCCTTAGATTATGTACGCGAATGCATTGATATGTGTACTTAATTTTCTTTTCCTTTTTTTCCTGTTGAAGTATTGTATATGTTTTGAAACGGTTATAGTCCTGGTATGGCTATTCGCAGTCGGTTGGGCTTTAAACAAAAATAACGAATAATAAATCTTTTTTGTTGTTGTTATTTTTAAGTACTTCGTAGATATCAATATGCCATGTTGATTCTTAAAGTCTGTTAACATTCCTCTGTACACATTTATATAAAAAGTACATGCAGAACTCTCAATTAATCATTTTATTTCTGTGAATGCGTTTTTAATACAGTGTCTACCCTGATGTTACTAACTAATTCATCCGCTCTACCAGCACATTTTATCGAATGTATTATTCCCTAAGAGAGACAGACAGAGACAGGCGGACAGAGACAGGCGGACAGAGAGAGAGAGAGACTATACAACTCGATAGCAAAAGAAGTTAAAGTTTGGAATTGTCAATATTCATAATATATATATATATATGTATGTATGCGAGTGTTGTGTGTGTGTGTGTGTGTGTCTGTGTGTATGTGTGTATGTGTGTGTGTGTGTGTGTGTGTGTGTGTGTGTGTGTGTGTGTGTGTGTGTATATATATATATATGTATGTATGCGAGTGTTGTGTGTGTGTGTGTGTGTGTGTGTCTTGTGTGTATGTGTGTATGTGTGTCTGTGTCTCTGTGTGTGTGTGTGTGTGTGTGTGTGTGAGTGTGTACAGAGACAGACATATACATATGTTCTGTTCTAATTTGTTCTGTTCTTCTGTGTTATGTCCCTCTCTGTTCTGTTCCTGTGTGTTCTGTCCTATGTTCTGTTCCTTTGAGTTGTATCCCTCTCTGTTTAGTCCCTCTCTGTTCAAAGGCTTGTCCAGTTTGACAGACTGTAACCATGATTTACTTCTACTGGCACGTCCAGCATTTGAACTTAACAAAGAAGACAGCAGGATGGTACGTGTATTAGGATATAATGGGCCTGTATTTCTTCAAGGTGCTAAATGTCTTCTGCTTCGTTTTATCCCCTCAGCTGGGCCACTCTCCGATGATATGCTCCTATTGAAACCTCGCCCACGTGCGTCTACTTGCTAGAAAACCCAGACATATGTTTCCATATATCTGTCAATTCTCTCACCCACGTTTGACTTTGAATTCAATTGGTTCAGTTGTCTATGCCACCGACTCTTCCATGATATGCTCTCATTGAAACTTTCCTCACGCATGACTAGTCTGGACGAAACACAGGCAGACTGATCTTGTGTGATGTGCATACATTTCAGTATGTCCTTTAGTATCGATTGTTTCATACTATTTTTCCTTGCCTTCGTTATTTTAATACGATAAGGACACATCAGGACTTAAGTCAAGTTTGCTTTTAAGGGCACAAACGGAAAGATCTTGATTGGTCCGCTTAATAACTCTTTGACTCCCGCATTATGTCCACCAGCATCCTGTATCGTCAACCGTGTTGGCAAAGCAAAACCTAACCCTTTGACTCCCACACCCTATCTGCCTGCTTCCTGCAGGAACTGGTGGTTAGGGTGAGGAGTCAAAGGGTTAAGTTTTTGTAGTTGGTAGATAGTGTGCGGGGTGTCAATGGGTTAAATTCAGTATGTCTGTTAATTTTCAGTTCCACTTTCATTTCTCATTACTTATTAAGTTACTCATCCTTGACATGCTCTTGTAGTGGACATCATATGTTAGGTTTGAGAGGAAATTACCTGAGATTCTTGCCTGTCTACTGTCCTAAATGTTGTCCCAAATTCACTTCGAGATTTCTCATACCAACAGTTTATATTCTCAGACACACTGTGATGATGTACTATGTTCCTATTAACATTTCCCTTCCGTGTGTCTCTGTCTCTATGTCTCTGTCTATCTCTGTCTTTTGTCTCTGTCTCTCTGTGTCTCTCTGTCTCTCTGTCTCTCTCTCTCTTTCTTTCTCTCTCTTTCTCTCTCTGTCTCTATCTCGGTCTCTCTCTCCTCTCTGTCTGTCTGTCTGTCTGTCTGTCCCTCTGTCTCTGTCTCTGTCTGTGTGTGTGTGTGTGTGTGTGTGTGTGTGTGTGTGTGTGTGTGTGTGTTATGAAGAGAGAGTATAAATGCATAAACCGATTTCCATATCTCACTCTCTGTTTCACCTATTTTCTCTTTAGAGTTTGTGTGAGCCACTCCCCAATAATGTTCTCCGATTGAAATCTCTGTCACGTGTGTATAGTAACAGAAAAGCCAGACTCCGATCACTGCTTGTTGGGCATAAGGCTGGAAGTCTGGAAGACTATGCTGAGATAAAGGGGAGTAACTTGCCGTGTCGATGTGTTCCAGAAGGAATGCTTGCCCAACTGTCTGTTTACGCAGTTTATCCTTTGGTGTAGGTTTTACTTCAATGTTTTCTTCTGATTATACACGTATTTATTTATCTAATTATTTAATTATCTATCTATCTATTTATTTATTTATTTATTTATTTATTTATCTATTTCTTTATTTTTTTAATCTTGAAATCTGCTTCTTCATGTGTTTGTGTGTATTTGTGTTTATTTGTATGTATGTCTGTGTCTCTGTGTGTCTGTGTGTGTTTGTGTGCATTTGAATGTGGGCGCGTATCGGCGTACGCATATGCAAGTATGTACCTGAATGTGTGCGTTTGTTGGTACGTGGCTATACATCCATCCATTTGTCACAGGATGTGGTAAATCGCTTCTCGGCCTTTTGGCTAAGATCAAAGTGTAGTAAATCATAAATTTTGTTACAGTATACAGTAAATCATAAACTTTGTCACAGCATGTGGTAAATCGTAAATTTTGTCACTGCATGTGGAAAATGGTAAATTTTGTCACAACAAGTGGTAAATCATAAACTTTGTCACAGCATATGGTAAATCATAAACGTTGTCACAGCATATGGTAAGTCATAAACGTTGTCACAGCATATGGTAAATCATAAACTTTGTCACAGCATGTGGTAAATCATAAACGTTGTCACAGCATATGGTAAATCATAAACGTTGTCACAGCATATGGTAAATCATAAACGTTGTCACAGCATATGGTAAATCATAAACTTTGTCACAGCATATGGTAAATCAAAAGCTTTGTCACAGCGTGTGGTAAATCATAAACTTTGTGACAGCATATGGTAAATCATACACTTTGTCATAGCATATGGTAAATCATACACTGAATCAAAGTGCTATCAGAGTGCGGGCATTTCATTCCAGCCTGTATTGGTCAGACACTACTAGCGGGTATTTACTGAGTTTTTTGCCCTACATCTTATTAACTATAGTTACGATTAATTTCTCTAAGCCACCTTCATTGAGACTGTTGTATGAATAGCGTTTTTGATTGTTGGTTGGTTGGTTTGGTTGATTGGTTGGTTGGTTGGTTGGTTGGTTGGTTGGTTGGTTTAGCTGGTTGATTGGTTGGTTGGTTGGTTGGCTGATTGATTGATTGATTGATTGATTGACAGATATTTCTTCATGATTCGCTTTCTTCTTAGTGCTAATTATCACTTTCCTTCAGTTGAGAGCCATATCTGGGCTATAACCGTTTCAAAACATTCACAATACTCCAACAGGAAAGAAAGTGAAGGAAAATGAAGAACACGTATCAATGCATTCGCGCACATAATCTAAAGAAATACCCCTGGCCTTGACCAATCTGTCCAATTTATCACACAGAGGACCTACAAAACATACACGAATACAAATTCAAACATAACTAAGGACACTGACACATACAAAAAAGGGCCCAAATCACCTAAAAGTGCTTCCACACTTCTCACTTCCCTAGAACCAAAACTGCACTTCATGCATGTACCCAATTATCAATCCAAAGAGAAAGGACTAAGACTTTATCGAAACACCTACAGGTGAATGGACCAGCAAGGCATAAAATGACAAGAAGAAATGACAGAAAGCAAAGTAACAATGAAGAAACAAAGAGAGTGATAGAAAAGAGGAAATTTCTAGCACAGAGTTTCCAGAAGTGGGGATATTGTTTATACTGAAAGAGCTCCCAACATCCCCACGGGGGTCCATCGTTCTTTAATTCACACATAGAAAGATCATGTTCTCTAAATGAGAACATTGGTCTTTCCTACGAACTGGCCTTCTATTCGCAATCTTCCGTACATGGAAGTATTGGTGTATATATGGGAATGGTCATCTATACGACCAAGCATCACATCTCAAAACATTAAGAACACTGACCTACACACAACATACGCATATCAGTTATAGTTGTTTATGTAACAGGGAGACCAAATTATTTTCACACTCCTGATCGGGTCATTGTTTGGCCCAATATGTTAAGATAAACGTTGATGTAACAGACATTGACAGGGCGCGGGCGCTCTTGAATGTAATTATTTACCCTCATACCATTATCATCATCATGTGCCCTGCCGCATGGCGTTGGCGATCATGGCCCTCCACATGAATCTATCCCCTGTCGCTGCAAGTACATCTTCCACCCTCTCTTGTCTTCAACCACCCTGCAAGCCCGTCCAATATTTTCTCCCTGGGTCTACCTGGTGTTCGCTTTCCCTCCAGCTTTCCAGTTGTGACCAAGTGTTCTGATTCGACTTTCCTCATAATATGTCCTATAAATATTGCTTATCTTCTTAATTAATGGTCTTCTTGTGTCTGCCCCCACTGTCCATGGAACTCTCAACATTCTTCTTAGAAACCACATTTCAGTTGCCTCAATTTTTTTTTCTGACTTTGCGTGTTGCCTGTCCACACCTCACAACCGCACAACAGTATTGGTTCTAAACAACATTCAAACCCTCATACCATGTCTCAATAATGCTACTCCTATTTCTCTCAGAGTGTTATTCCTTTGTTTCTGTCTTTTCATTACCTCCGTGGGTTTCCTAATTGCCAAATAAATCCTCCAGAAACCAGCTGAGCCCAATTACTCCACTCTGCCCATTCATTCTAGGATGCCAGACTCCACAGGCAGCGTTACAGTTGTTGTTTTAAGCTATCGACATTTCACACCCGGTGAGCGTGTATGGCGTGAAACATGCCCAGGTACGGTCAGGGGTTGAGCGGGACAACGTGTGAATGACTGGTTTTTAATATTAACCACGTTAGTTATTTAGAAGAGTTCCTCCAGTTTGGGATTGTTGCTCTTGAGGTTCAGAAAACCAGGTTCATAAAGATGTTCCTTGATTTTAACGTTGTCACGTCTTGATTCTGAAAATATGGTTCGAATGGTTTGAGGTGTGAAGATTCAAGCGTTCTTAAAGAGTGTAGTCTTAAAACAACATTTCAGTGAGCAATTCAAACTATTGCAGTTTCCAATTACGAGTGGTCTGTGTGTGTTTGTGTGCATATGAATGTGGGCGTGTATTGGCGTACACATATGTAAGTATGTACGTGAATGTCAATGAAGTCTCCTTTCTCATACTTTTAAGTGGGGTACTTTGTCAGAGTTCTTTACAGCTAATAGAGCTGGTCACTCAGAACTCAGTGTGAGTGTTCCTTGCCTGAAAACATTTTATCAGACTATCATGATGCGATAAGGGAACAACTAACATCTTTTTCCTCCTCCTTCTCCTCCTCCTCCTTCTCTTCTCTCCTTCTCTCTCTCTCTCTCTCTCTCTCTCTCTCTCTCGCTTGAAAAGGGGAGAGGGGACCTACCAGACATTAGGCTGACACCACGAGAATGATAACATTAAGATGGGCAGCGAACAGGCCAGTTTTTAATGTTGCGGTCTGGGATTGAACTCAAGATATCAGACCTCACCAGCGCATAGTGTTTTGTGCAGGCTCAGGAATGTCAGGAATCTGTCAGATAATTGATGGCAGATTTGGGTGGAGCGCATATTAAATCGCCCAAGGGCGGTGAATCCCTCTTGAAATAACTCCAATAACTGAGTTATGCGCTGAAACTGCTATTGTCACACCATTCTGAATCACCCAGAAGTGATTGTATAATCATTGTACATTATTCTGCTAACACAACTGTTCACATATGTATAATCATTGTACATTATTTTGCTAAGACAGCTGTTGTCACGTTTATAATGATTCTGTTAACAGACCTGTTGTCATGCCCGACTGAGTCGCCTAGAATTCAGTGCAGGATCATAATTCATTACGAAACTACATACGAGAAAAAATGAACAAAGCACATCCTTTCCATTTGGTCGAAAAATGGAAACTTTTTGCCAATTGTAAATGTCATCTCTATAATGTATAATTTCATTCATTTGACCTGTTTAACGTGTCAACAACGACACAATATCTTCAGGCATTTTTACAGGCAGGAAAGCGCGCATGCGTACTCTGTTCTGTATTGATACTCATACGTCCATAAATGCATAAATCCTTGTATGCATGCAGTCATGCTTTCACATGGAACATTGCTGAAACATGGGAGAACGTTAAAAGTTGATGTCACCATCTTATTCCAGTCATCCTGCCAAAAAAAACTGCAGTGTCTTGAGGCATTCTTGCAGCCCGGAAAACCTTCAAGGCAAGAACAGGATTGTGTGTTTGGTTTACTGCTGTCACTGATTTCCTGTGCTGTGTGTGTGGAAGCCAAGCTTTGGGGGAAAGGCATTGATTGGCCGCCTGGACGAGTCAACATGAATTGAAATATTGCCTTTTTTTTGGACCATTGTATTTTTTGGATTAAATAAAGGTGTTGTTCGCTTTTTCCTGTTTGGTTTCTAGAATTTCAAAGAAAATTGTGTGGTTATGTTCATGGTTTGTTTGTTTGTTTGTTTCGTTTTGTTTGTGTTTTTGTTGTTGTTATTGTTTTGTGTGTGTTTTTGTTGGTGTTGTTTGTGTGTGTGTGTGTGTGTGTGTGTGTGTGTGTGTGTGTGTGGTGTGTGTGTGTGTTGTGTGTGTGTGTGTGTGTGTGTGTGTGTGTGTGTGTGTGTGTGTGTGTGTGTGTGTGTTTTTATTATCATTAGGTAAGGGTTGTAAGGTTGTATTCATTCATCAGACTGAAATCACAGGAGGATCTGTGTATGTAGTGGATGGTGCATGGGTGATGGTGATGGTAGTGATGGAATGTGTTTCGTGAGTGAAAGAGGTAGAATGTGTGTGTGTGTGTGTGTGTGCGAGCGTACTGCGTGCGCGCGTGCGTCTCTCTCTCTCTCTCTCTCTTTCTCTCTATCTTTCTCTGTCTTGTTGTGTTGTGTGTGTGATAGAGAGAAAGGGGAGAGACATACAGACAGAGAGAAAGAGAGAGTTCAGACTTCAGATACTTGATTCAAAAAGGCCATAAAGTACCTAATGAAGGGTATTTGAAATTCGTTACGAAAGAGACATAGAATTACATCAGAGAACAAGATTACCAAACTGACAATAAAACCAACAAAACGCATACTAGGACATAGCAATTTCCCTTATTTTAAAAGCTTAAAGCGGAAACAAACCGAAATTCTTAACAGAATTATACCGAATTGATTTTATTAATCAACACAATTTCCATATGTTTGAGTTACAGTAATATTTCTGTGGGGTGAACTTTGAGATCATCAAAACCTGGACAGCAGAGGACAAAGTGTATATCGCGTTCATTTGCATGCAGTCATATTCACCTTCACCTTCACCTATCCCAGAGTCTTTAAGACAGTTGGGGCATCACAGAAGACTTCGCAACCAGCTTCCTCCATTCATCCCGCTTTTCAGACGCTCTTAGGCAGTTGCTGATTGTGAGGCCAGTCCATTCACTGATGTTGTCCTCCAGTGTGAGGCCAGTCCATTGATTGATGTTGTCCTCCAGTGTGAGGCCAGTCCATTGACTGATGTTGTCCTCCAGTGTGAGGCCTGTCCATTGACTGATGTTGTCCTCCAGTGTGAGGCCAGTCCACTCACTGATGTTGTCCTCCAGTGTGAGGCCGAGTCCAGTTGAGATGAATGTTTGTCCTCCAGTGTGAGGCCAGTCCATTACTGATGTTGTCCTCCAGTGTGAGGCCAGTCCATTTACTGATGTTGTCCTCCAGTGTGAGGCCAGTCCATTGACTGATGTTGTCCTCCAGTGTGAGGCCAGTCCATTCACTGATGTTGTCCTCCAGTGTGAGGCCAGTCCATTCACTGATGTTGTCCTCCAGTGTGAGGCCAGTCCATTCACTGCTGTTGTCTTCCCATCTCTTTCTCTGTCTTTCTCTCCTTCTGCCTCCTCGCACTGTTCTCTGTAGAATGGTTTTGGCAAGTCCGGACTGTCCATGCTGTTTGTATATGAAGTGATGAACTTAAAGAGTTGATACCCCTAGTCTAAGTTTTGCTGTTATTATTTTCAAATCAATATCCAGATTAAGACTAATAGGAGGATTAATACTGCGGAAATATATAGAATACTGATAAGAATGATATCTTCCGCTCGTCTGTTACAATAACGAAGCAGATTAGGAAAAGATAAACAACATTTAAAGGACATTTTATGAGGCAAAAGAATTAGAGCACCTAGTCACACCAGGAAAAGTGGAAGGAAGACGGACTTGCAGAGTAGTTGAGGACAGAAAAGGTGGGAGATGTACTTGCAGCAACAAGGGATAGACTGGCGTTCATAAAAAAGTGACCATTGTTGTATTGCGACATGTGTCATTGTCTTTAGTACTGGAGATTAAAGATCCATTCAATATGTGTCACCCACACAAAGACACACACAGAGACACAGACACACAGACACTACAAAGCACATACATACGCACACATACACGCACATACAGACACACAACACACACACACACACACACTCACACACACACACACACACACACACACAACACACACACACACACACACACACACAGCTAGGAAAACAAAATCCAGTGCACATCACACACTCACAAGACCCCTATCCACTTCATGACTCACAATCACAAGTGCAGTGAAACCCACTGAAGGAGCAAGAAGCAAGTGTTTCAACACTTTGTCCTCCGGTGCCACAAGCTCCCACAGCCTCGTGTCCAATCAATCTTGCTGACATTCCAGACTGCATTTATCTTCACAAGCGGTAAACCCCTCGTCCATTTGCCAGCTCTAGGATGTCTCAAGAATGCCATTCTTCATGGCTTCAGTGGTGCTAACACAAAGGAGGTCAGGGTAGGGAGGAGGAGGGGGTGGGATCGGGAAAGGAAGGACTGGGAACGGCGCTTGTGCAGTTCTGCAACTTGTAGCTGTTTGAACAAAACGTTTCATTTTATTGTTTTCATACTTTTTTAACATCACACTGTCACCTCTCCCTACTTTATTTCCATCTGAATCCAATCAATGCCTAGTTCTGTTCTGTTCTGATTTCGTTTAATTTTTGCCTGTTTGACACAGAAAACAGGCAGAATATAATCAGATCTAGTGATAAGATCTCTCTCTCTCTTTCTCTCTCTCTCTCTCTCTCTCTTTCTTTCTTTCTCTCGCTCACACACACACACTTTCTCTCTCTTTCTCTCTCTCTCCCTCCCTCTCCCTCTCTCTCTTTTTCTCTGTCTCTCTCTCTCTTTCTCTGTCTCTCTCTTTCTTTGTCTCTCTCTTTCTGTCTCTCTCTTCTCTCTCTTCTCTCTCTTTCCCTCTCTCATTGTTGCGCTCTCCTTTTCTCTGATAATGATAGAGTGAGAGGAATGACTGGGCAGGGGAAATATTCAGATAAACGAGGAGAGTGACAGGGGGAAGGAAAAGAAGTAGAAAAGTGGATGAGAAGAAAAGAATGGCGTTCATAAAAAGTTGACCAGCCATTGATGTATTGTGTCATGTGTCGTTGTTTTTACTAACGGAGAATACAGATCCATTAAATATGTATCACACACACACACACACACACATACACACACACTCACACACACACACACACACCACACACACACACACACACACACACACACACACACACACACAGAGCTAAGAAAACAAAATCCAGTGCACATCACACACTCATAAGACCCCTATCCACCTCATGACTCACAATCACAAGTGCAGTGAAACCCACTGAAGGAGCAAGAAGCAAGTATTTCAACACTTTGTTCTCTGGTGCCACAAGCTCCCACAGCCTCGTGTCCAATCAATCTTGCTGACATTCCAGACTGCATTTATCTTCACAAGCGGTAAACCCCTCGTCCATTTGCCAGCTCTAGGACGTCTCAAGAATGCCATTCTTCATGGCTTCAGTGGTGCCAACACAAAGGAGGTCGGGATGGGGAGGGGGGGGGGGTCGGAAAAGGAAGGACTGGGAACGGCGCTTCTAATAATTAATAATTACAATATTTATATAGCGCAAAATCTTGATAAAATCAAATCTAAGCGCTGAAGCAGACACACACGCACGCACGCACGCACGCACACACACACACACGCACGCACGCACACACACACACACACACACACACACACACACACACACACACGCATGGCTATAAATGGGGAGAAAGAATAAAAGCAATAAAAGTAAGAATAAAAGCAATGGAAAATTATAGAGAGCATAGCATATACAATTATATATTATAACCATATGATTCCCCTCGGAGCGGAGACAGGCTGCAGAGGGGGGGGAGGTTGAGTGAGGTTAGGATTTTATGCGGAGGAGAAAAGGTGAGTTTTGAGAGCGGACTTGAAGGAGACAAAAGTAGGTTGCTGACGGACTGAGAGAGGAGTTTGTTCCAGGAGAGTGGACCAGAAGCAGAGAAGGCTCGTGGACCATAGGTATTGAGCTTAGTGCGTGGAAAGCGAAAAGTCAGAGGATCGGAGGCAGAGCGGAGGGTACGTGAGGGAAGATAGATCTCAAGTAGGCTTGACAGGTAATCGGGGGCTGCGTTATTGAGGCTTTTGTAGCACATGGTGTCTAGTTTGTACTGTATGCGCTTTGATACAGGGAGCCAGTGAAGTTGTGCCAGGAGAGGAGATATGTGGTCAGCTTTTTTCTTTTTGACTACAAGGCGTACAGCATTGTTTTGAATGCGCTGTAGGATGTGAATGGTGGAGGCAGGAAGACCAGACAGGAGTGAATTGCAATAGTCAGTGCGAGACATTATGAAGGAGAGAACGAGTTTTGCAGTTGTTTCGACAGAGAGATACTTCCTGATCAGCCTTATACGATGGAGATGATAGTAGCAAGATCTGGCAGTTTGAGAAATAAAGTTGTTCATGGAGAGGATAGAGTCAATGCTGACACCAAGGTTTTTAGCTGAATCAGAAATTGGGACTGATGTGTTACATAATGGGAGAGAAAGAGGAGGCAGCTGAGAAAGTTTCTGACGGGTGCCAGTGAGGATAGCTTCTGTCTTGTCGTCATTAAGCTGAAGTTTGTTGAACGTCATCCAGTTCTTAATGTCCGAGTAACAATCAGTGGTGCGAGTCAACAGGCGCTGTATATTATCAGGTGAGTCACTGTCTTGAAGTTGGGTGTCATCAGCATAGAAGTGGTGTTTTATAGAGTGGGAGTTGATGATGGTGGACAGGGGGGGAGGTGTAAAGAGTGAAAAGAACAGGGCCAAGGACAGATCCTTGTGGAACACCACAGGTCAGGTATGCAGGTTGAGAGTAAGTGCCATTGATGAGAACAGTTTGTTTTCTGTTTGATAAATACGAAGTGAAAAAGGAGAGAGCAATGTCAGAGATGCCAAAAGTATGATGAAGTCTAGAAAGGAGAATACCATGGTCAATGGTATCGAAAGCTGCAGACAGATCAAGGAGTGTGAGGAGAGAGACTTTGCCAGTATCAGTTGCAAGGAGGAGATTGTTGAGAATGTGTAGTAGGGCAGTTTCAGTGCTATGGCACTGGCGGTAGGCTGACAGGAAAGGATTGAGGAGATTGTTGGCAGACAGGTGAGAGTTCAGCTGGTTGAGGACGACTTTTTCAAGGAGTTTTGACAAGCAAGAGAGATTAGAGATAGGCCGGTAATTTTTCAGTTCATTTGGGTCTAAATTGTGTTTCTTGAGGAGAGGGTGAACAATAGCAGACTTGAAAGAATCTGGGACAGTTCCAGTTTGAAGAGAAGTGTTGATGATGTCAGTGATGAATGGGAGGAGAGTAGGGAGACAGTCGGAGTAGAGAGAACCTGGAAGAGGATCCAGTTCGCAGGTTTTGAACGACATGGATCTGATTGTGTTGAAAATTTCTTCTTGTGAGACTGGGGTAAAAGTAGTAAGAGGTGTGCCAGAGAAGGAAGGGTCAGGTGGGCATGGTTGACAGGGTGTCCTGTCAAGCCTGTCACAAAGAGTTTGTATTTTGGTGGTGAAATACTTCGAGAATACAGATGGGAGTTCTTCATTTGTATGTTTTGTTGGGAGAGGTAAATCTTTTCGTGTGCCAAGGAGATGATTCATGGTTGTAAAGAGTTTTTTTGAAGAAGAGGCATTCAGGATTTTGGTTTGGAAATAGCTTGTTTTTGCTGATGCAATGAGGGTGATTACTTTTGTTTTAGAGGCTTGGAAAAGTTGCCTGTGTACAGTGAGTTTGGATTTGCGCCAACGGCGCTCTGCTCTGCGGCGGGCACGTTTTGCACAGGCAATCTCATGAGTGAGCCAGGGGGTAGGGGGGCGGTCAGGTAAAAGACGGGTTGTGGCTGGAGCATGAGTGTCCAGAAGATGGTGGAGAGTAGTATAGAATTCATCGGCAAGGTTATGTGACTTTTCATAAAGTAGACGGGAGGCATCAGATGAAAATGTGGAGAGGTCGATAGATTTGAGATTGCGTCGAGTCACTGTGCGCATGGTACGGGAAGGAGGAGAAATGTCGAGAGAACAGAGAATTGCAGAGTGGTCAGATGGAAGGGCTGAAGTCAGACGGGTAGAAAGAACTAAGCAGTTGTCAGTAGCGGAATTGTGGTGATCACGAGAAATGATCCAGTCAAGAATGTGACCTTTTTGATGGGTTGGTTCAGAAATGTGTTGAGTCATATTGTGATTGGACAGAGAGTTGATGATATGTCTTGTGTCATAACGGTGAGTGTTGTCATAGTGGACATTGATGTCACCTAGAATGATGAGATTTCCAGGTAAGAGGCAGTAGTGGTCAAGCAATTGGTCAAAGTCAGAGAGAAACGTGGATGTGGTGAGTTTGTTGGCAGAGCTAGGTGGGGGTCGATAGACACAGGAGAAGGTGATGGGGTGAGGGGTGGATTGGAAGGATACTTCAACGTGCTCGAAAGAAGGATGGGAGAAAGGCAGAGACTGCGAGAAAGATAGGCGGGAATGGAGTGAGTCGTTGTAGAGGATGGCGATACCGCCACCTCGGGATGAGCGATGGAAAGAAGCAAGCCTGTAACCACTCGGAGTGAGGCTAGCATGTATAGGTTCGTGACCAAGGGGGTTAAGCCATGCTTCTGCGGTTATGCAACTTGTAGCTGTTTAAGCAAAACGTTTCATTTTATTGTTTTTATGTTTTAACATCACACCATCTCCTCTCCCTATTTTAATTCCATCTAAATCCATTTGTGCCTGTTTGACACAGAAAACAGACAGAATGTAATTAGATATGCTGGTGCTCTCTCTGTCTCTCTGTCTCTCTGTCTCTCTCTCTCTCTCTGTCTCTGTGTCTCTGTCTCTCTCTCTCTCTTCTATCTATCTATCTCAGTCTCTCTCTCTTTCCCTCTCTCTCTTTCTCTCTCTTTAATTCTGTGTTTATTTTCGTGAATATGTGCGTGTGTGCCTGCATGCGTGCTTCCTGCGCGAATGCATGCTGCGTGAGTGCGTGAGTGTCAACGGTGTTGTGTGTGTGTGTTGTGTGTGTGTGTGTGTGTGCGTGTGTGTGTGCTGCCCCGCGCGCACGTGCGTGAATCAATACCGATGTACATTATAACGAAAGGGAAGGGGACGACTTATGGCCTTTGGCCTTAGGCCTACCTTACTGTTGGTGTATTTATCAAAACCTTTTTGTTGGTGTATTTGTTTATCGGAGCCAGCATTACGAGGGCGGTGCCCGTCTCCTGTCCTTCGATTTATATTTATATTCATATTTATTTGTTATCAAGACTTGAGAAAGGCAAGAAAGCTAACTGGTCTTCAAGGGGAGCGACCTGAGAAATCAACCTGTCTCTCCAATACATTACATACCAAGACAGTCGGGCAATGCCCTGCTCTTCACGGTTTTCAACTGCCGTGGGGTCTTTACCGTGCGCAGCCAGAAGACACACGTGTCCGACCGACTCATTTTTGTGTGTGTGCGTTTGTTGTTGTTGTTGGGGGGGGGGGGTTGTTGTTGTTTTGTTTTGTTTTTTGTCCCTTCCGAAGGACTAGACATTCAGTTCGATTTTCCGGTCAAACTGAGGAGAAAAGTCAAGGCCACAACTATATGCATTTAGAAATCCAAAACTATATCGCTCGTAACAAGAATGTAAATTCATACAAAAAGGAAAGCTCTATCTTTGGAAGAAATCTGGTCTAAATACGGTATAAGGTAATGCCTATAATACACTGAAATGATGTGTGGTCTACGGGGATAATATTGTGCATCACGCCTGTATTGTCAAAGTATAATTGGTAATATGCATAATGTGCTCTTTCTTTCGTATCTAGCAACAATAAACCAACATGTTGTAAAACAATAGAATAAATAGTATGATTTCCTCAATTAATACTGTAATGATAATTTCAACTTCCTGCTTTTTCTTATTTAGATATTTAGCAAAAACAAGTCATGATATTGTCATAGAATACTAGACACATAGTTTTGTCTAAAATATTTTGTGGAACTTCAAGCAAATGGGCAATTTCGCTGGTGCCAGAAGAGAATCCATATTTTATGTTGAATGAAATCACACTTCTCACGTAATTCGCTGTTCAGCGATTAAGAAACCTGGTGCTCTCTGCCCGGCAAGATATCCATTCTTCTGTCTGTTTTATAATGAAATAATTTGTGTAGTTTTTCGGTCAACAACATTACATTCAACAAATTGTTATTTATTGAGTGTTGGTTGGTTGGTTGGTTGGTTGTGTTAGTTGGTTGGTTGGTTGGTTGGTTGGTTGGTTGTTTTGTCGTTGTTGTTTGTTTGTTAGTTTGTTTGTTTGTTTGTTTGTTGTTGTTGTTTTTTGGGGGGGTTGATAATTTCTTTCTGATCTGTCCTCTTGAACGAGTATGTTGGACCCACCAACACGAAATGAGACTGGGAGCTGATTTTATGTCATTGTGACCTAGCATTCACAGTGACCCATGTGCACGTGCGGTGTCTTGTTACAAGTCATCTCCAGGGATATCAAAAACAGAGAGAGGAGAGGGAGGAGGAGGAGGACGACGACGAGGATGTTAGTTGTTTACTTATTGCGTCATGTTTCTCTGATAAAATGTCTTCAGGCAAGAACACTCACACTGAGTTCTGAGTGACCAGCTCTATTAGCTGTAAAGAGCGAGAGAGAGGTAGATAGAGAGGAGGAGGAGGAAAAGGAGGACGACGACGACGCGAGGATGTTAGATGTTCACTTATAGCGTCATGTTACTCTGATAAAATGTCTGAAGGCAAGGAACACAGTCTCGCCACTGTAAAGAGAGAAGACAGACAGACAGACAGACAGAGAGACGACAGACAGAGAGACGTAACGTTTAATTGTTATGTTTCAATTTCAGTTATAACCATACTTATTGCCTGGCACTGATGCAAGCGCAAGCTAGGATAGATGTCTAAGAAACCGAAAGAGCACATCTGTGAGAAATGGTTGTGATGTTGTTAAGTTAATGCACAGGATTCACATCATCATGTTTTTACTTACAGAATGGGAATTGCAAGGCTCGTGTCCTTGTGATGCACGTGATTAACCCTTTCACTCCCGCATCCTATCTACTAGCTGCAAAAACTTAACCCTTTCATTCCCTCGCCCTATCTACCTGGTGAATAGGGTGAGGAATTGAAAGGGTTAATTTTTTGCTTTGCTGTCATGGCTGGCAATGCGGGATGCTGGCGGGTAGGGTGAGGGAGTCAAAGGGTTAATATCAGTGGTGGCCTACTGGAGTGCCTGTTCAGTGAACTCTGTGGCCGGTGGTTATTGCGTCTGACTAGGACACGAAATGCTGGGGTTCTAACTGCAAATTGGACAAAGGACTTGTGGCTTGGCCACTGACATCAGGGAATCAGGCCTGATGACCGCAGGGAAAGACCTGCTGGCTGCTCAGAAAGGTGGCAACACTTGAGATCCCGTTCGGGGCATGTCAGACCTTGATGAACATCAAAATGGGCTGTGGGAGCATCATGCCTGGCCACTTTCTCGGCCGTTCAAAAAACCCCTGTGGTTGAAGTAACACAACGTTGGGAGCTTCCCACTGCCAAGTGTCCAGACTATAGTAAGGGGGAAGGAGCCGGCAGCTACTCGAGCAGGTGGCAGGGTGGGCTGACCGAAAGAGAGCTGAAGACCAGAGTGGGGCGAGAGAGGGGTCTTCCATTCTCTCTTGGTCTCTCTTGGAGGCCAGGCTGGACCTGGTTGGTGCACGTTGTGTGGCTATGTCCCGGGGTTTGTCATCTCCACACCTTGCCTTTCGGTTCGTAAACAAGGTAACTGATGACCAGGTCCGAATGGGTCATGCAACACATGGACAGCCCTTCTTTGCTTGATGAAATGACTATCCAGTGGTGTCAGCAGCTCGGAGGTGATTGGAGAGTGGCGAGGCATTGGTGCTCTGGGTCCCATCGGTACTCTTGTAGTGTTTCTTGTTGTTAACAGTGGGTGGCCTACAGGAGTGCCTGTCCAGTGGATTCTGTGGCCAGTGGTTATTGCGTCTGACGAATTGCTCGGGTTCCAATAACAAATCGGACAGGAACTCCCCACCCTCCTCCAGCTGGGCTTGAGTGGTCCAGATACTTGCCTTTCAAATGAGACAATAAACTGAGATCACGTCAGAAATTCCACAGAAAAAAGAAAAATACTCCCTGGCAAAATGAAGTGGCAAATCCGCATATACAAAACAAAATTAAAAGGTGGCGCTGTACCGTGGCAACGCTTTCTTACTTGGAAGAGCACAATGACTTTCACATGGTACATCCAATGTGACAAAAGAGAACTAAGTTGAAGTCATCATCATGTGCCATGCTGCATGGCATTGGCGATCATGGTTCTCCATACCAATCTATCCCTGGTCACTGTAAGTACATGTCCCACTCTCTCTCCTGTGCTCAGCCACTCTGCAAGTCCGTTCAGTATTTTCTCCCTGGGTCTACTTGGTGCTCTCTTTCCCTTCCAGCTTTCCTGTTGTGATTAGTACTCTAAAATTTCTCTTGCCTAATGAAATGTCCTATAAATGTTCCTTGCCTTTTCCTAATCTTCTTTATTAATGTTCTTCAACTTCAAGTGCAGATACAAATACAAATACAAACAAACAAAAAACGAATGTAAATGCAAATACAAAATATCTTTGGCAGATGGGCCAGCTACTTAAAGCATAAGACGAGATAAAAGCGTCACATGAAGAAGAGCCACAGAACAGTTAGCAAATCGCTGTTAGTTTAATAAGAAACAAAAATTAGAAATGAGAATAAGAGTAAGAGAAGAAGAAGAATGATAACGATAGTAACAATAATGATTCTAATTATAGTAATAATAATGATGATGATAATAATAATCATCATCATAGCAATGATGATGATGATGATATAATAATAATAATCATTATCACCATCATTTTCTTCTTCTTCTGCTCGATATTATTATTATTATTATTGTTTGTTGTTGTTATCATCATCATCATCATCATCATATTATTATTATTATTATTATTATTATTATTATTATTATTATTATATTTATTGAATAATAATATGGAGAAGAAGAAGAGGAGGAGGAGGAAAGTAAATCAAATATACACGTAGTATTTAAAATACAACAAGAAAAGAAAACAACAGGATCATATGCCTATAGTACAAAGAAGAACACTTTTCTACATGAATGCATCCGCGCACGCACACACACACACACACACGCACACACACGCACACGTAAAGTGTGTATGTGTGTGTATGTGTGTGTGTGTGTTTGTTGTGTGTGTGTGTTGTCATGTGGTGGGGTGGTGTGTTGTGGTGGTGTGTGTGTATGTGTGTGTGTGTGTGTGTTGTGGTGTGTGTGTATGTGTGTGTGTGTGTGTGTGTGTGTGTGTGTGTGTGTGTGTGTGTGCATGATGGTTTATTCGTTTAAGTTATGGGTTCTCGTGACAGAGTGAAATATGATCATTGAACCAAAAATATGTCAATTTCTCAAAATGCTATTAATCGAGAAATTGCAGGCGCGCACGAGGGTGTGTGCATCTGCGTGAATTTGCTGTTGCTGTTGTTGTTGTTGTGTTGTTTTTGTTGTTATGTCTTTATGCTTGCTGCTTGGTATGCCCTGTCTGTGCGTGTTTATTCTTGAGGTGTATGATGGTTACAGAATGGGAGTGGTTAATTATTGTAAATTTTTTTAAAAAACGGACCGTCAGACCATTCTGACAATCTCTCTTTTACAGCATAGTCGAGGCGTTGTATCAATATGGCTTCAAATGTACAGGAAAGTATTATTACAGAAAATCCAGACTTTGTACGTTTTTAAGCAGCTGTGAACCTTGAAGAAGCATTAGATGAAATGAACCTTGCGTGAAACAAGGCCACTGGAGACTGTCAAAATGGTCAAACAGATTTTATGTTGTTGAGAATCTCGTGATAAGGTTATGAAAATGAAAAGCGTCCTTATCAACAAATGCCTGTCAATTAACATCAGGAAGAGAGTTCGGTGCTTTTATAACCAATCCGAAGTGTGATCGGTCAACACACAAAGTGAGAACGAAACTGAGGCGGCTGAAATATGGTTTCTAAGAAAAATGTTAAAAAATATTTCCATGGACAGCAAAATAAAGCACACGAATCATCTTAAAAGAGACACACACAAAAAGAACATTAATAAAAAAAAAAATAGAATAGAAAAGATAAGCAACATTTATAGTGCATTTTATGACACAAGACAATTATTTTGAGCACATAGTCACAAATGGAAAGCTGGAGGGAAAGAAAACACCACGTATACCCAGGGAGAAAATATTGAACGGTTTTGCAGAGTGGATGAGGACAGAAAGGGTAGGGGATAATTATACTTGCAGCGACAAAAGGTAGATTCATATGGATGGCCATGATATCCAACGCCATGCAACAAGGCAGATGATGATGATGATGATGATGATGATGATGATGATGTGATGATGAGATGGCGACGATGGGGATGATGAACGATGATGACGATGACATAAAAATACACAAAGAGACGTGGTCAGTCACACGGACTCAGAGGCATAATAATGTTGATATTATAAACATCTATCCATAACAGTTGTAGCCTGAGACATGTTGAAATAATAGGATATTACGAACGAACTATTCATTAGAAGTGGTAGCTAGGACTAATGAAAATAAGTCATTTGTAACATGTGGCAGACCAATATATGGAGAGTTAGAGTAAGCCAGTTTGTTTGTACATGTAATAATCATAAAACGAGAGGTTACCGCCAGACAGCAAACATCAGATACACTGATAATATCATTGATGAGCGTACGCCAAACCATCAAACAGCACATTGGACCATATGAAGATCTGCTGACTTCAGTTACAAAAACAATACGTTCATATGACCAAGTAACAAGACCCAGTGGCCTTGATAAATCAGTTCTCCAGGGAACTGTTAATAAAGGGCAACGAATGGAAACACAAATGAAAAACATAAAGATGGACTGACAACAGTACTGAGCGGATAGAGACACCATTTACTGATACCCAAGGCTTTGACACACAGCCAACGTAGCTGGAGGAATCTGGTGAAGAGCATGTTAGTGTTGCGTCCAATGAATCTTAAATGATTTAAGGGGAAAGGTGAAAAAGAAGAGTAATTGCCTTAGGGTTATAACGAAAGTATTTTTTTCTTGATGTGAACCAAGCATATTTTTCAATAACAGGCATCTGTCAGAACAAAAAGTTTAAATTCAAATTACTGATCCAGACTTGATGGACTCAAACAGCACTGGTGGTAAACTTTTCCTTCACAGTTGGCACTGTAGTGTACGTCAGACAGAAATCTACAACAATCAAAACACCTGTAACAAATGACTTGCTACAGGAAGAGATTTCAAGCATTGAGAAGATACCTTAAGGCACTGTCTTTGTGCCGGGTGCTATCAGAGCCTTTTCGTCTTTTATCAGCCCTCCTGATCACAAAAATATAAACAGAAAGCTTTTTGGCACACCCCTTCAGAGCAGCCTGG
>JAPXFY010000013.1:18767438-18777438 GCA_030674185.1 Monoplex corrugatus
TAAGGTCTCCTAGGTAGAGTTGAGTGTGCTAAGGTCTCCTAGGTAGAGCTGAGTGTGCTAAGGTCTCCTAGGTAGAGTTGAGTGTGCTAAGGTCTCCTAGGTAGAGTTGAGTGTGCTAAGGTCTCCTAGGTAGAGTTGAGTGTGCTAAGGTCTCCTAGGTAGAGTTGAGTGTGCTAAGGTCTCCTAGGTAGAGCTGAGTGTGCTAAGGTCTCCTAGGTAGAGTTGAGTGTGCTAAGGTCTCCTAGGTAAAGTTGAGTGTGCTAAGGTCTCCTAGGTAGAGCTGAGTGTGCTAAGGTCTCCTAGGTAGAGCTGAGTGTGCTAAGGTCTCCTAGGTAGAGCTGTGTGTGCTAAGGTCTCCTAGGTAGAGCTGAGTGTGCTAAGGTCTCCTAGGTAGAGCTGAGTGTGCTAAGGTCTCCTAGGTAGAGTTGTATGTGCTAAAATCTCCTTGGTAGTGTTGAGATTGCTAAGGTCTCCTAGGTAGAGTTGAGTGTGCTAAGGTCTCCTTGATAGAGTTGAGTGTGCTAAAGTCTCCTTGATAGAGTTGAGTGTGCTAAGGTCTCCTTGATAGATTTGAGTGTGCTAAGGTCTCCTTGATAGAGTTGAGTGTGCTAAGGTCTCCTTGGTAGAGTTGAGTGTGCTAAGGTCTCCTTGGTAGAGTTGAGTGTGCTAAGGTCTCTTTGGCAGAGTTCAGTGTGCTAAGGTCTTTTTGGTAGAGTTGAGTGTGCTAAGGTCTCCTTGGTAGAGTTGAGTGTGCTAAGGTCTCTTTGGTAGAGTTGAGTGTGCTAAGGTCTTTTTGGTAGAGTTGAGTGTGCTAAGGTCTCCTTGGTAGAGTTGAGTGTGCTAAGGTCTCCTTGGTAGAGTTGAGTGTGCTAAGGTCTTTTTGGTAGAGTTGAGTGTGCTAAGGTCTCTTTGGTAGAGTTGAGTGTGCTAAGGTCTCCTTGGTAGAATTGAGTGTGCTAAGGTCTCTTTGGTAGAGTTGAGTGTGCTAAGGTCTCTTTGGCAGAGTTGAGTGTGTTAAGGTGTCTTTGGCAGACTTGAGTGTGCTCAGGTCTCTTTGGCAGACTTGAGTGTGCTAAGGTCTCTTTGGCAGAGTTGAGTGTGCTCAGGTCTCTTGGCAGACGTGAGTGTGCTAAGGTCTCTTTGGCAGACTTGAGTGTGCTAAGGTCTCTTTGGCAGAGTTGAGTGTGCTAAGGTCTCTTTGGAAGACTTGAGTGTGCTAAGGTCTCTTTAGCAGAGTTGAGTGTGCTAAGGTCTCTTTGGAAGAGTTGAATGTGCTAATGTCTCCTTGGTAGAGTTGAGTGTGCTAAGGTCTCTTTGGTAGAGTTGAGTGTGCTAATGTCTCCTTGGTAGAGTTGAGTGTGCTAAGGTCTCTTTGGCAGAGTTGAGTGTGCTAAGGTCTCCTTGGTAGAGTTGAGTGTGCTAATGTCTCCTTGGTAGAGTTGAGTGTGCTAATGTCTCCTTGGTAGTGTTGAGTGTGCTAATGTCTCCTTGGTAGTGTTGAGTGTGCTAATGTCTCCTTGGTAGAGTTGAGTGTGCTAAGGTCTCCTTGGTAGAGTTGAGTGTGCTAATGTCTCCTTGGTAGTGTTGAGTGTGCTAAGGTCTCCTTGGTAGTGTTGAGTGTGCTAAGGTCTCCTTGGTAGAGTTGAGTGTGCTAATGTCTCCTTGGTGGAGTTGAATGTGCTAAGGTCTCTTTGGTAGAGTTGAGTGTACTAATGTCTCTTTGGCAGAGTTGAGTGTGCTAAGGTCTCTTTGGCAGAGTTGAGTGTGCTAAGGTCTCTTTGGCATAGTTGAGTGTGCTAAGGTCTCTTTGGCAGAGTTGAGTGTGCTAATGTCTCCTTGGTAGAGTTGAGTGTGCTAAGGTCTCTTTGGCAGAGTTGAGTGTGCTAAGGTCTCCTTGGTAGAGTTGAGTGAGCTAAGGTCTCTTTGGCAGAGTTTAGTGTGCTAATGTCTCTTTGGCAGAGTTGAGTGTGCTCAGGTCTCCTTGGTAGAGTTGAGTGTGCTAAGGTCTCCTTGGTAGAGTTGAGTGTGCTAATGTCTCTTTGGCAGAGTTGAGTGTGCTAAGGTCTCCTTGGTAGAGTTGAGTGTGCTAATGTCTCTTTGGCAGAGTTGAGTGTGCTAAAGTCTCTTTGGCAGAGTTGAGTGTGCTAAGGTCTCTTTGATAGAGTTGAGTGTGCTAAGGTCTCTTTGGCAGAGTTGAGTGTGCTAAAGTCTCTTTGGCAGAGTTGAGTGTGCTAATGTCTCTTTGGCAGAGTTGAGTGTGCTAAGGTCTCTTTGACAGACTTGAGTGTGCTAAGGTCTTTTTGGTAGAGTTGAATGTGCTAATGCCTTCTTGACAGAGTTGAGTGTAACGAAATCCGAAACAAGTGTGACTGCCCACGTTCAAGCAAACAGGAACCATAAAAACCACGAAAGAAGAATACGAACGCGTATTTAATACAACCAGACAAGATAGGCGCAAATTTTCGGCCAACTGGCCTTTGTCAAACGTAAGATTACAAACAAACAAACAAACACCAGATACAAAAAAAATTTGAGAAAAAGACTGAAACTTCTATTTCTCAAAAATATTGTATCCACTGTATCACCTGAAAGCAAATTCAAACTCAACTAAGGACACCAGAACATACACAAAACGGACCCAGTTACCTGAAATTGTTTCTGCACACCACGTTTCCTTAGAGCAAAAAATTCACTTAATACGTGGATCCAATTATCAATCCGTAGAAAAATCTATGCAAGGCTTTTTAGAACACGTACAGGTGAATAGACCAGCAAGACAGAAAAGGATAGAAAGAGATAATAGAAAGCAGTGGAGCAAGGGGGAAACAGAGAGAATGACAAAAAAGAGGAAATTTCTAGCATAGAATTTTCAGGAGGAGATACTACTTATACTGAAAGAGTCCCCGGCATCCCTATGGCGGAGGCATAAGCTTTAATTTGTACATAAGTCTTATGTGTTGGCATAGTCTTGAAGTCTTTTCTAGCGTATGGGATTTATAGGAACCAGAAAAACACGAAAACAGAATCAGAACGCGTATTTAATACAACAAGACAAGACAGGCGCAAATTTTCGGCCAACTGGCCTTTGTGAAATATGAATGTAAGATCACAAACAAACACCAAATACAAAATTAGGAGAAAAAGACTGAAACTTCCCTGCTGCTTCGTCGAGTGTGAGAAGAGGACTAAATGAAATCGCAATGTGTTTGTGAGTAATGGGTTTTATGTGTTTTATGTCGTGCATTTATGTCAATCTGTCAGTGGAACGATCTAAGCTACATTACAATAAAATGGATATCTCAATATGTAGTGTTTGCTGTAAAAGGATATAATAATGATAACAATAATGGTGATAATAACAATGATGACAATGATGATAATGATAACAATGTGATAATAACAATGGTGATGGTGGTGGTGATGGTGGTGGTGGTGGTGGTGATGATGATGACGATGATGATGATGATGATGATGATAGTGACAATAATAATGATAATAATAATAACAACAATATTAATAATAACTCTCGGTGATGTATGAAAACACAGCCATCCACATAGTATATACTTACCTTACCAACATTTGTTACAATGTCCTACATAATCAGAGTATAGAAATCTTCCCCGAGCAAACCAAAGCATATCCTCTTCTGCTGACTAATTGGGACATTGGAGAGACAGGTTCCTTTCCAAGGTTCCTCCTGAAGGCTAATTAGCCTTCTTGCCTTTCTACAGTCTTGGTAAAAAGAACTGGGTGGCGCTTCACTGTGGCGAGCGCTCTCAACGGGAAGAAGAGCCCGAGTTTCATATGGTAAATCCGTTGTGATAAAAAGAAATCAATATGAATGTGAGTAATTTGTCAACTCTTTATTACCGTTTGTACACAATCTTTACAGATGACGAATGATTGAAATCTGAAAAAGTCACCAGCCACCGTGGTGTAGTGGTTAGCGCAACAGACTACCGACTGGAAGTTGGTTGTGGGTTTGAGAATCCCCGTCAGTCCCTTCAAAAATTCATGGTGGGATTTTTCGGCTCTAACTGGCTCCTACCCAGAGTTGGGCGTGCTATGGGCCCATTGGGAAGACTGGGACTACACAATCGAGTCTCATCCACTTCACGTATGTGTCATCGAGGGTGTTGCTCAAATCTTCGGACCAGCACTGCAGGTGTCTGTATATCTCGGGGCTGGTTGATGCCAGGATATATTATGATAGTAAGCGTAGAGTACAGTCCTGTCACGCAGTCTCAATCCTAGGTCTAACTCTATAGCATCATGTTTATCATCCTCATCGACATCATCATCATCGCATTGTAAAAACTGTGCCAGCTTCTGTGGCCATTAAGGTGGTATAGAAAAAGGGACAGAGAAAATAAAAAGATGAGCACAGAGGTAACCTCCCTGAGTGTGATGGATCCTAAAAAAAATCTGAAAAACCCAGTGATTAGTTACTATTTGTCATTTGCAGAATTTCTGCCAGAAAAAAAAATTAGCGATTAGTTACTGCTTATTCTTTATAGAATTTCTTGTCTGTTGCAGTGCTGGACTTAAAGGACGTGGAACTGAGTGGTTCCTTGCCTCGTTTCCTGCCCACTCCTACGTTTTATTCTGTCAGCGTTGGGGACACCGCCATCTTGGAATGTGCGGTTAAGGAACTGGATGACAAAAAGGTAAAACTTTCATTGGACATGTCTCTTATAGTAGTGACGAAAAGGTAAAAAAAAAAAACTGTCATTGACATGTCTACTATATTATCAGTTGGTGGGTTTTTTTTTTTTTTTCCTTTTTTCTTTACGTAGTGACAAAAAGAAAAAACTCCTATATTATCAGCTTTTTCTCAGTGACAAAAACAAAAAGGTAAAACTTATTCATTTGAAATGTGTTCACTTTCTATTATCAAGCTTTTTTTTATCGTAGTGACAAAAAGGTAAAAAGACTGTCATTTCGGCTACATGCGTCTTCTATTAGTATCAGCTGCTTTCTTATTGCAGTGACAAAAAGGTAAAACTGTCATTGACATTTCTCTTATAGTATCAGCTGCTTTCCTATTGCAGTGACAAAAAGGTAAAACTGTCATTGACATGTCTCTTATAGTATCAGCTGCTTTCTTATTGCAGTGACAAAAAGGTAAAACCTTCTTTGACATGTCTCGTATGTTATAGCTATTCTGTCTGATATTATAGTGACAAAAAGGTATAACTTTAATTGACATTTCTCCTATATTATCAGCTTGGATTTTTATTGTTTTGTGTTTTGTTTGTTTTTTGTAGTGACAAAAACATAGACCTTTCATTGATACGTCTCATATATTATCAGCTGTTTTGGTTGTTTTTTTGGTTTTTTTTCAGTTTTTGTAGTGACAAAAAAGTACAACTTTCATTTACATGTCCTATGTTTATGAGCTTCTAGACATTGGAAGTACTTCAGGGATGCAATGCTGTCATTTATTTTCTGTTCAGTTAGATAAAACAGTAACGGTAAGCATGTTTTTTATCTGTTGTCTTTTATCTTAATCTGGTTGTCATTCTTGACGTGGTGTTAGCCCTGATATGGCTCTAGTAGTCGGCTTGGCTATAAGCAATATGAACCGAGCCAAAGGTAAAACAGTGTCCTCTGCGTATCTATCAAATGATGGATTTGTATAGTAGTTCAGTGCTAAACTATTGATAAACATTTCTGTATGTAAATTAATACTTTATGGGTCATGTGCTATGTTGGTACTAAAGTATTGATAAATATTTCTGTATGTAAATTAATGCCTTATGGGTTATGTAGTAAATAGGTACAACAGTATTGATTAGCATTCTACATGTAAATTAATGTCTCCTGTTGGATGCTGTCAACATGATTCCAATCAGAGATTTTAACAAGAAAGGACCAAAAAACATGATAGTAAAGCCATACCAATAAATCCTTTTTCTTTAAAACTCAGCAGAAACAGAACACAACCAGAGGGTAGTATACTTCTAGAGACTTAGAGACTTTTACACATCCAAACAATCCAAACATTAATATTGCAAACCTCTTTGTATTCATGCTTGTTTTATGTCTCTGTCTCTGTCTCTGTCTCTTCTTTCTTTCTCTCTCTCTCTCTGTGCTGTCTCTTTCTCTCTCGCTCGCTCTCTCTTTCTCTCTCTCTCTCTCTCTCTCTCCTGTCCTTCTCTCTCTGTGTCTCTCTCTCTTTGTCTCTCTCGCTGTCTCTCTGTCTCTTCTGTTTATCTCTCTCTCTTTATGTCTCTCTCTCTTTATCTTTTTATCTTTCTCTCTATCTCTCTCTCTTTTCTTTTTTCTTGTTTGTTTTTGTTTTGTTTTTTTGTTGTTGTTTTGCGTGAGTGTCCCTTTCAAATCGTTCGATTTCGTTTTAACTTTAAAACAGTTTGATATTTAGACATATCTATACAGCTATCTAATGAGAACCACGGTTATGCAGGATGACAACTATATTAAGGAGACTGCTAAATGTACATTTTTTTCCCCTTTACTGGTGCATCGTTTCCATAATCAGCATCATAATGTAGCCGTGCTGCACGCGTTGGCGATCATGGCCCTGCATACGAATCTGTCTTTTGTCGCTGCAAGTACATCTCCTTCCTTTCTGTTCCCATCCACTCTGCAAGGCTACATTTTCTGCCTGGGTCTACTTGGTGCTCCTTTTCCTTCTAACTTTCCTGTTGTGACCAGGTGCTCAAATTTCTCTTGTGTATAAAATATATAACGTTACTTGTCTTTTTCCGAATTTTCTCATCAATGTTCTTTTTGTATCTGTTTCTTTCAAGACGGTTTCATTTGTTTTCTTGCCAGTCCATGGGATTCTTAGCTTTTTCTTAGCTTTTAAAAACCACAGTTTAGCTGCCCCAGTCTTGTTTTGACTTTGCTGTTTATACGACTGAAGAACTTTCTTCCTGATTTCAATTGTTTGGCATTTGCTGGTAAGAACGCTTGAATACTGCTTGTTAGTTTAATGTGATCTGCCGCTCTGGTGAGATGATTGTTCCCAGATAATTATACTTATCATCATCATCATCATCATCATTATCAGGTGCCCTGCCGCATGGCGTTGGCGACCATGGACTTCCAACCATCTCTATCTCTCGTTGCCCCCAGCATCTCCCCCACCCTCCTCATCCCCAGCCACTCTGCAAATCCGTCCAGCATTCTTATATACTTATCACTTGTCTTAATTTCCATGCCATTTTGCCTATTAGTGATCTAAAATTATTCGAATATAGGTTGCTCAGGAGTGATGTGTAGCAATGTCTGCGTTTAAAGCTTATGCAGATAAAAAGTTCCTGATTTGCTGAATACATCACTAATAAACAATCGAAAAAGTCCTGCACGAAGATTTTCATAGTTAGTCAGGATGATCCTCCAAAATTTCTCATACTTGTGTGAACTCATACCCTTTGATGTTTCTCATTGGTGTGCATTAAAATTGGTTAATACCTGTTAATTAACAGCCAAACAATCCCGGATACTAACATTCTTTTTGTACAAAAGACAGGCAAATGCGTGCATACGCACACTTCTCTATTTACACACATAGATACGTACACACACACACACACACACACACACACACACACACACACACACACACACACACACACACAACACAACACAACACACACACACACACACACACACACACACACACAACACACACACACACACACACAACACACACACACACACACACACACACATCAACATTTTCATCACAGTCGTTGAGAAACACAATCTTTTTTTTTCAAAGAAGATTGCAATAAAAAAAAAAGTAGTCACTATGACAAGATACACACGTATAATGAGCGCCTGATCAGCCACGGGAACCATCATTAAAGAAACAGCTTGCATCTAGTCGTAAGTAGCAATTCATCAAAATCGTCCAGGGCGTGGACGATCATAGATTGTTGTGAGATGATCAAGAGCTTAATGGTTTGTCTCTGATTCTTTGTGATGATGAGCATGCCGATACGTTTGGAGAAGGGGATCCGAGTTTTATCCATGACAGTGATTCATCTTTCATTTTATCTGGATCGAAATGACAGAAGAGCAGGAACTGGTGAACTTTATTGAATAATGAAGGACCAACAGTCGTTATCAGGGGGGGGGGGGGGGGGAGAAATAATGACACCATGATGTTGTGACTTATTGATAAACTATTTAGAACGTTGCCTGTATAAACATGACTGAAGAACAAAAATGTGTGTGTATGTGTGTGTGTGTACGTGTGTGTGTGTGATGTGTGGTTGTGTGTGTGTGATGTGTGTGTGTGTGTGTGTGTGGTGTGTGTGTGTGTGTGTGTGTGTGGTTGTGTGTGTGTGTGTGTGGTGTGTTTGTGTGTGTGTGTGTGTGTGTGTGTGTGTGTGTGTGGTGTGTGTGTGTGTGTGTGTGTGTAGATGTGTGTGGGTGGAAGGCTGGGTGTGTGTGTGATTGTGAGAGAGAGAAAGAGTGGTGGTATGGTGTGTGTGTGTGTGTGTTTGTGTGTGTGTGTGTGTGTGTGTGTGTGTGTGTAGAGACAGACAGACAGACGACAGACAGACAGACAGAGACGGACAGAGACGGACAGAGACAGAGAGAGAGAGAGAAAGAGTAGGGGATTGAACCGATAACTCAGTGCAAACGAGTCAACAAAATCATCTTAAAACAGGAAACAACTTCTAGACTAAATCCAAAACAAGTGTGACTGCCCGCGTTCAATATTGAATACGCGTTCTGATTCCTTTTTCGTGGTTTTTTTCCTGGTTCTAGCTTCTAGACCAATTTAAAGTAATTTTTGATTTACTTTATGTTAATCATAGGTATGGGACATCAGAAAGTTACGATTGACTTAATTTTAAGGAAATTCGCAATGTTCTAGATAATGATGCAACTTACTGCACATGATATTGATTGTTCATGTTTTGATGTAAGTGTCGATTCCTGGGTTATTTTTTTGATGTGGGTGTATCGTTGGTTTAACACAAGCCTGCATTTTCTGCCAGTTTTCTTCTTCCAAAAGAATTTTTCTCCAGACCTGTAACAAGCACTGAGGAATTCAGGCGGAATGTTATGACAGCCACCGTTTGGTGTTATTCCAGTGACACTGTGTCCGGGATGATATTAACCCTTTCACTCCCGCACCCAGTCCACCAGCATCGTGCATTGTCAACCGTGCTAGCAAAGCAAAAACTTAAATCTTTGACTCCCTCACCCTATCCACCAGTTTCCTGCAGGAAGCTGGTCGATACGGTGAGGGCGGCAAAGGGTTAAGTTTTTACAGTTGATGGATAGGGTGCGGGAGTCAAAGTGTTAAATTAAACAGCTGGCTGCAGAACACATCTTTAATGAGGGAATAAAAATGGAGTATAATACACCATAGAAAATGGGCAGAACCACTATCTGAATATTTCAGATTCCATTGTCATGCTTTGTGTATTTGAAGACTAAGAAAATAGGTTTGTGATGAGTATGCTTGTTCGTAGTGATATTTAATGATGTCAGATTTACGACTGTGAATATTTCTACTCTCTCTCTCTCTCTCTCTCTCTCTCTCTCTCTCTCTCTCTCTCTCTCTCTCTCTCGCTTTCTCTCTCTCTTTCTCTCACTCACTTACGTATACGCGCGCGCGCGCACACACACACACAAACACACACACACACACACACACACAAATAAACAAACAAACAACGAACCTATACGGTTCATTTCCTATTTCAATATATTGAAGCGACCAAACTACTATGAAAGATAAAAAGAAATTGCTATTTTAGATTAAAAAAATATCCAAGTATAATAACTTTATACGTTGTCATATTGGTGTACCGCATGAAAAACAGACAGCAACATATCATTTCACAGGTCGTGAAGTACAGGAAGTGCTTTGGTTACGTCCCTTGCTTCGGGGGACGTCAGGGTACGAAAATCTGTTGCATGTGAAATCTAAACCCAAATCATTTTCGAGTACGAGACACGTACGTATCGCAGTACGTGTACGTGTTGGGAGCTACGTAACCTGAAA
>JAPXFY010000013.1:18792438-18804938 GCA_030674185.1 Monoplex corrugatus
CTGTAAACTGTAATATGTATTGATTATGAAGGACTAGTATAATGTAGCTTAACGAACATTGTAAACTGTAATATGTATTGATTATGAAGGACTTGTATAATATAGTTAACGAACATTGCAAACTGTAATATGTATTGATTATGAAGGACTTGTATAATGTAGCTTAACGAACATTGTAAACTGTAATATGTATTGATTATGAAGGACTTGTACATGTATAGTGTAGCTTAACGAACATTGTAAACTGTAATATGTATTGATTATGAAGGACTTGTATAGTGTAGCTTAACGAACATTGTAAACTGTAATATGTATTGATTATGAAGGACTTGTACATGTATAGTGTAGCTTAACGAACATTGTAAACTGTAATATGTATTGATTATGAAGGACTTGTATAGTGTAGCTTAACGAACATTGTAAACTGTAATATGTATTGATTATGAAGGACTTGTACATGTATAGTGTAGCTTAACGAACATTGTAAACTGTAATATGTATTGATTATGAAGGACTTGTATAGTGTAGCTTAACGAACATTGTAAACTGTAATATGTATTGATTATGAAACAGTATAATGTAGCTTAACGAACATTGCAAACTACTAATATGTATTGATTATGAAGGACTTGTATAATGTAGCTTAACGAACATTGCAAACTATATATGTATAATGTAGCTTAACGAACATTGCAACTACAATATGTATTGATTATGAAGGACTAGTATAATGTAGCTTAACGAACATTGCAAACCGAATATGTATTGATTATGAAGGACTAAGTATAATGTAGCTTAAAACGAACATTGCAAACTGCAATATGTTGTTATGAAGTACTTGTATAATGTAGCTTAACGAACATTGCAAACTAAATAATATGTATAATGTAGCTTAACGAACATTGCAAACTACAATATGTATTATGAAGTACATGTATAATGTAGCTTAACGAACATTGCAAACTGCTAATATGTAATTTTTGAAGGACAAGTATAATGTAGCTTAACGAACATTGCAAACTGTAATATGTATTAATGAAGGACAGTATAATGTAGCTTAACGAACATTGCAAACTTAATATGTAATTATGAAGTACAAGTATAATGTAGCTTAACGAACATTGCAAACTGCAATATGTATTATGAAGTACTAGTATAATGTACTTAACGAACATTGCAAACTGCAATATGTATTATGAAGTACAAGTATAATGTAGCTAACGAACATTGCAAACTGCTAATATGTATTATGAAGTACAAGTATAATGTAGCTTAACGAACATTGCAAACTGTAATATGTATTGATAATGAAGACTTGTATAATGTAGCTTAACGAACATTGCAAACTACAATATGTATATATGAAGTACTTGTATAATGTAGTCTTAACGAACATTGCTAAACTGCAATATGTATTGATTATGAAGGACTTGTATAATGTAGCTTAACGAACATTGCAAACTGCAATATGTATTATTATGAAGATGTATATGTAGCTTAACGAACATTGTAAACTGCAATATGTATGATTATGAAGGACTTGTATAATGTAGCTTAACGAACATTGCAAACTACAATATGTATTATGAAGGACTTGTATAATGTAGCTTAACGAACATTGCAAACTGCAATATGTATTGATGAAGACTTGTATAATGTAGCTTAACGAACATTGTAAACTGCAATATGTATTGATATGAAGGACTAGTATAATGTAGCTTAACGAACATTGAAACTGTAATATGTATTGATAAGGATTTATAATGTAGCTTAACGAACATTGCAAACAATCAATATGTATTGATTATGAAGGACTAGTATAATGTAGCTTAACGAACATTGCAAACTCAATATGTATATAGTTAATAGAGAACATTGCACTAATGTATAGATGTATGCTTAACGAACATTGCAAACTGTAATATGTATTGATTATGAAGGACTAGTATAATGTAGCTTAACGAACATTGCAAACTGAATATGTATATGATATGAAGGACTTGTATAATGTAGCTTAACGAACATTGCAAACTATAATATGTATATGTAGTTAACGAACATTGCAAACTACAATATGTAGTTATTAACAGATTAAGATGTAGCTTAACGAACATTGCAAACTACATAAATGTATTGATTATGAAGGACTAGTATAATGTAGTTAACGAACATTGAAACTAATATGATTGATTATGAAGACTGTATAATGTAGCTTAACGAACATTGCAAAACAATTAATATGCTATAATGTAGCTTAACGAACATTGCAAACTATATATATGTATTAATGATTATGAAGTGCACATATGTAGATAAAGTGTAGCTAACGAACATTGCAAACTACAATATGTATTGAATATGAAGACTAGTATATGTAGCTTAACGAACATTGCAAACTAATATGTATTATGAAGTACAAGTATAATGTAGCTTAACGAACATTGCAAACTGCTAATATGTATATGTATGAAGTACATTATATAATGTAAGCTTAACGAACATTGCAAACTGCATATGTATATATGAAGTACAAGTATAATGTAGCTTAACGAACATTGCAAACTGCAATATGATTGATTATGAAGTACAAGTATAATGTAGCTTAACGAACATTGCAAACTGCAATATGTATTATGAAGTACAAGTATAATGTAGCTTAACGAACATTGCAAACGTCAATATGTATTATGAAGTACAAGTATAATGTAGCCTAACGAACATTGCAAACTACTAATATGTATTATGAAGTACAAGTATAATGTAGCTTAACGAACATTGCAAACTACAATATGTATTATGAAGTACAAGTATAATGTAGCTTAACGAACATTGCAAACTGCAATATGTATTATGAAGTACAAGTATAATGTAGCTTAACGAACATTGCAAACTCAATATGTATTATGAAGTACAAGTATAATGTAGCTTAACGAACATTGCAAACTGCTAATATGTAATTATGAAGTACAAGTATAATGTAGCTTAACGAACATTGCAAACTAGCAATATGTATTATGAAGTACAAGTATAATGTAGCTTAACGAACATTGCAAACTGCAATATGTATTATGAAGTACAAGTATAATGTAGCTTAACGAACATTGCAAACTGCTAATATGTATTATGAAGTACAAGTATAATGTAGCTTAACGAACATTGCAAACTGCTAATGTATATATGAAGTACAAGTATAATGTAGCTTAACGAACATTGCAAACTGCTATATGTATTATATGAAGTACAAGTATAATGTAGCTTAACGAACATTGCAAACTACAATATGTGATTATGAAGTACAAGTATAATGTAGCTTAACGAACATTGCAAACTGCAATATGTAATTATGAAGTACAGTATAATGTAGCTTAACGAACATTGCAAACTGACAATATGTATTATGAAGTACAAGTATAATGTAGCTTAACGAACATTGCAAACTACAATATGTATTATGAAGTTAACAAAGTATAATGTAGCTTAACGAACATTGCAAACGCAATATGATTTATGAAGTACAAGTAATAATTACTAACGAACATTGCAAACTGCTATATGTATTATGAAGTGACAATATATTAGCTAACGAACATGCAAACTACAATATTGATTATGAAGTACAAGTATAATGTAGCTTAACGAACATTGCAAACTACAAAATGTTATATGAAGACAGTATAATGTAGCTTACGAACATTGCAAACTACAATATCTTATTAAAGTACAATATAATGTATTTAAGAACATTGCAAACTGCAATATGTATTATGAAGTACAAGTATAATGTAGCATAACGAACATTGCAAACTGCAATATGTATATGAAGTACAAGTATAAATGTAGCTAACGAACATTGCAAACTACAATATGTATTTATGAAGTACAAGTATAATAGCTTAACGAACATTGCAAACTCAATATTATATGAAGTACAAAGTATAAATGTGCCTAACGAACATTGCAAACTGCAATATGATATGAAGTACAAGTATAAATGTAGCTTAACGAACATTGCAAACTGCAATATGTATTATGAGTACAAGTATAATATAGCTTAACGAACATTGCAAACTCAATATATCTTGAAGTACAAGTAATAATGTAGCTAACGAACATTGCAAACTACAATATGTATTATGAAGTACAAGTATAATGTAGCTTAACGAACATTGCAAACTGCATATGTATTATGAAGTACAAGTAATAATGTAGCTTAACGAACATTGCAAACTACAATTTGTATTATGAAGTACAAGTATAATGTAGCTAACGAACATTGCAAACTACAATATGTAATTATGAAGTACAAGTATAATGTAGCTTAACGAACATTGCAAACTACAATATGTATTATGAAGTACAAGTATAATGTAGCTTAACGAACATTGCAAACTGCAATATGTATTATGAAGTACAAGTATAATGTAGCCTAACGAACATTGCAAACTGCAATATGTATTCTGTAGGACAGTATGATGTGGTCTAACGAACATTGCAAACTGCAATACATATGAAGTGCTAGTATAATGTAGCTTAACAAACATTGCAAATTGTGGTAAATGCTGATAACGTAGGACATTGACTGTGTCTAGCAATTCGCCAACAAGATGGCGTAAGCAGAGGAGAAACGCTCGAGGCAGTTTTAATCAGTTGTGTTGTTTGTTTTTTGAATTGTTTGTTTGTTCATTCGTTTCTTTGTTTGTTTGTTTATTTTTGGGAAAGCATTGTAACATTTTGCTGGATGCAATGCGGTTTGTTGCTGTTGTTCTTGTTTACAGTGATGATGATGGTGAAAGTGGTGGTGTCTTTATGTCGATGATGATAATGATGATGATGTCAGAACTTGTAACAATTGCAACAACAGGAACGGTAATGATAAATGCATTGCTGCCGCTACCACTGCTAATTATATTGATAACAAAGGTAACGATGGCATTGATGATGACAGTGACGATCAATCAATGAGAGAATAACAACCTCAGTAATAAAATGTTTATATTTCATGACAACTCATATAACAAAAAAAATCAGATAAATGAAATACCACAAAACAAAAACACGAATTTTAACCCTTTGACTCCGGTACCCTATCTACCAACTGCAAAAACTTAACCCTTTGACTTCCTCGCCCTGCCCACCAGCTTCCTGCAGGAAGCTGATGGATGGGGTGAGGGAGTCAAATGGCTGACAATGCAGGATTCTGGTGGACAGGGTGCGGGAGTCAAGGGGTTAACATCAGCACTGATGGTATCAACATGTAGTGTCTGTCAAGACTTTAGTATACATATATGTGAAAATTGAGATCTTACAGTATTAGAGGTCATGTTCATCAAGCTTTCTGTCTTCGTTTCTAAGATTTGTTTTGACTCTTCCATTTGTGTCTTGGTATGGTGGATTGAGTATAAAAATGATATAAAATAATGTTCTAAACAAGATTGTGAATGTGAGTTGAAAGTTCGTTGCCAGAGACAGAAAACATGAGTAGTTTGACTGAATGTAGAGTAATTCAGTAGAGTAGGGGAGAAAAGATTATTTATGATAAAACTCGCGTCCTAGCAAAATGTTTGAATTATTTCCATGAGAAATCACAATCAAAGTGCCGCCAGATTTCAACAGAGGAACCAGATATATACACACATAGAATCATATACATAGCATAGCATAACATAACGTAACGTAGCATAACATAATATAACAAAATGATGAGTTCAAGTTTTCGACCGACTGGTCTTTGTCAAGCAAAAATAAAATAACAGATAATAAAGACTAGATACACAAAACGTACTGGGGGGGGGGGGGGGGGGGGGGAGGGGGGGGCAGTAGCCGATTTCCATGACGTAGCACCGAACACTAGAAAATGGCAGATATCAATGATTCATTGTCATTTTCTATGAACGTTTGACAAAAGCCATCTGGCGAAAAGTGTGCCTGTGTTGTTTTGTTCGATGAAATACGTGTTCCGTTTCTAATTTTGTGTGTTTCTGGTTCTCACAATCATTTGGTAAATGTTTCTGCTGTATAACGTGCAAACTAGTCCTTACAAAATCCAGCTTTATTTCAAATCCCTTGAGCTTTTAAAAATATTAAACAATAACCATGAATAGTATGTGGCTGTTGGTTTTAGAGGGTGTGTGTGACTGCAGGCGTATGCGTGAATCATGTGTGTGTGTGTGAGAGTGCAAGATAGATGGATAGATAGTAGATAGATAGATAGAAATTAGATTAGATCGATAGATAGATAGATAGATAGATAGGAGGGTGGGTGTATGGATGGATGGATGGATGGATAGATAAGATAGATAAGATGGATAGACAGAGTTTATTTTAGAAAACTATTATGTTTGTTGTTGTTGTTTGGTGTTGTTTCGGTGTTGTATTTTTTACCAGCCGACAATCGAAGTGGAGCGGAATTTGAGTGCATTTTATTTTATTTTGCTTCTTTACCACTGTATTATTACAGTTCGTCTGTTTTCGTCATAGCTATAACAGTTGAAGTGTATGTGGGCTACGTGTGTCTGCTCTGTTGTCTGGTCTTGACTGACTTGTTCTATATGAACACAGGTGTCTATCCGAAAGTTCGTGTCGCTGACAGACAAGACCATTGTCAGCATCCTGGAGATTCAGAACGCCCAGCAAGAGGACAGTGGACTGTACACATGTCGAGCCTCCAATCTCCAGGTCCAGAGCATGTACGTCGCTGTCCTTAACAGTAAGTTCCTACTTCATCTTTTTTTTTTTTTTTTTTTTATTTCTTTATTGATGGTTTGTCTATTGCGTTATCTTATTTCTATGTCTGGTGTATACGGCTGTGAGATCTGGTAGCTTGAGTTCAAACCCAGCATAGCCTAATAAAAATTACCTTTCGGCTCCCCATCTTAACGCTTTTTACTGCCCATCTTAACGCTTTTGGCTGCCCATCTTAACGCTTTTGGCTGCCCATCTTAACGCTTTTGACTGCCCATCTTAACGCTTTTGGCTTCCCATCTTAACGCTTTTGGACTGCCCATCTTAACGCTTTTGACTGCCCATCTTAATGCTTTTGGCTTCCCATCTTAACGCTTTTGGCTTCCCATCTTAACGCTTTTGATTGCCCATCTTAACACTTTTGACTGCCCATCTTAACACTTTTGGCTTCCCATCTTAACGCTTTTGACTGCCCATCTTAACGCTTTTGGCTTCCCATCTTAACGCTTTTGACTGCCCATCTTAACGCTTTTGGCTGCCCATCTTAACACTTTAGGCTGCCCATCTTAACACTTTTGACTGCCCATCTTAACACTTTTGGCTTCTATCTTAACGCTTTTGGCTTCCCATCTTAACACTTTTGACTGTCCATCTTAACACTTTAGGCTGCCCATCTTAACACTTTTGACCGCCCATCTTAACGCTTTTGACTGCCCATCTTAACGCTTTTGGCTGCCCATCTTAACACTTTTGACTGCCCATCTTAACGCTTTTGGCTGCCCATCTTAACACTTTTGACTGCCCATCTTAACGCTTTTGAGCTGCCCATCTTAACACTTTGGCTGCCCATCTTAAAACTTTTGACTGCCCATCTTAACCTTTTGACTGCCCATCTTAACACTTTTGACTGCCCATCTTAACACTTCTAGGCTGCCCATCTTAACGCTTTTGGCTGTCCATCTTAACACTTTTGACTGCCCATCTTAACACTTTTGGCTTCTATCTTAATGCTTTTGGCTTCCCATCTTAACACTTTTGACTGTCCATCTTAACACTTTAGGCTGCCCATCTTAACACTTTTGACCGCCATCTTAACACTTTTGGCTGCCATCTTAACACTTTTGACTGCCCATCTTAACACTTTGGCTGCCCATCTTAACGCTTTTGGCTGTCCATCTTAACACTTTTGACTGCCCATCTTAACACTTTTGGCTTCTATCTTAACGCTTTTGGCTTCCTATCTTAACACTTTTGACTGTCCATCTTAACACTTTAGGCTGCCCATCTTAACACTTTTGGACTGCCCATCTTAACACTTTTGGCTTCTATCTTAACGCTTTTGGCTTCCCATCTTAACGCTTTTGGCTTCCCATCTTAACACTTTTCGCTGCCCATCTTAACACTGTTGGCTGTCCATCTTAACGCTTTTGGCTTCCCGTCTTGACACTTTTGGCTGCCCATCTTAACGCTTTTGGCTTCCCATCTTAACGCTTTTGGCTGCCAATCTTAACACTTTTCGCTGCCCATCTTAAAGCTTTTGGCTGCCCATCTTAACGCTTTTGGTTGCCCATCTTCACGCTCCAGGCCCCCCACGGGGATGCCAGGGGCTCTTTCAGTATAAATAGTATCCCCCTCCCTCCACACCTTCTGGAAAATCTGCGCAAGAAATGTCCTGCTTTATGTCACTGTATTTGTTTGCTTTTTTCTTCCTCCTTTGCTTTCTGTCAGTTCTTCCTGTCATTTTCTGCCTTGCTGGTCCATTCACCTGTATGTGTTCGATGAAGTCTCATGTACTTTCTCTCAGGTTTGATAATTGGTTCATGTGTTAAGTGCATTTTGGCTCTAGGGATATTAGATATACGGAAGCAATTTTAGGTAATTTAGGCCTGTTTTTATATATGTTTTTAGTGCCCTTAGTTATGTTTAAATTTGTATTCAGGTATTGTTTTTTAAATCCCCTGAGCGATGAATTGGACGGAGTAGTCAGCGCCAGGGGCATCTCCTTAGATTATGTACGCAACAACAAAACTAGCAATAATATATGTAAAAAAAAATGATAGCCCCCTGTTCAAGGGTTTTTCATTGCTTTACTGTCATAATGACCACAGTTTTTGAATGGGTTTGGAAATGTTTGACAACCCGAAAGATACGGCTCTGGGGGCAGTGAGACGAGAGATAGTGATGCCAACGATAGGAAAGAAAAAAAAAACAAAGGAGATAGCCACAGAACCCGAAACGTTGTCGTGAATGCACAAAAAGTGTTTTGAAATCCCTTCTGATAGAAATTTGGGGCTGGGGTTATTTGTCTTTTGTTTGTGCTGTCTTGTAGTTTAATTACCTCTGCATCTCTCTGCGACAACCTGAAACAGTGGAACAGTGTGTGGGGGGGGGGGGGTAGGGTGGAGGGTGAAGGGGAGAGGAGAAAGGAGGAGAAGGTGTCTTTGAAAAGAGAAAAGTCGAGACATTTCGATCAAATGGAATGCTTGGGAATCCCTCCAACATCGAGTAGTGTCTTGTCCGTTAGGATGTGGTTTCTAGACGGATGTGACGCTTCCGCTCTCTGTCTCTGTCTCTCTGTCTCTGTCTCTCTCTCTCTCTGTCTCTCTCTCTCTTGTCTCTGCCTCTCTCTATCTCTGTGTGTGTGTGTGTGTGTTCTCTCTCTCTCTCTCTCTTTCTGTGTGTGTGTGTGTCTCTCTGTCTCTGTGTCTCTCTCTGTCTCTCTGTCTCTTTCTTTCTTTTCTCTCTCTGTCTCTGTCTCTGTCTGTCTCTGTCTCTCTCTGTCTGTCTGTCTCTCTCTCTCTCTCTCTCTCTCTCTCTCTCTCTCTCTTTCTCTCTGTCTCACTCTGTCGGTGTCTCTCTGTCTCTCTCTGTGCCTCTCTCTGTCTGTCTGTCTGTATGTCTCTCTCTCTCTCTCTCTCTCTCTCTCTCTCTCTCTCTCTTATCTTTCTTTTCCTTTTCTTTTTTTTTCAAAATGGAGCTCAGCTGCATGCAGTTCGCAGAGATCCCGATTTTATGTCTGTTCTTTTGAGTCTGTTTTCTGATGCATGTAATTTGCGGATGGATGCAGCACATGTTTGATGGAGAGCATAAAGAACGCACATATGGCTGTTTTTCAGTGTCTGATTTAGTTCCTCTCTTTGATTACTGGTTTTAGTTTATCGCTGTGAGGGAATTTAGCAAATTATGTTGTTGGTTTTTTGTGTGTGTTTGTGTTTTTTGTTTGTTTGTTTGTTTGTTTGTTTGTTTTGATGATTGGCTGTTCCTGTTTTTGTTTTGGGTCATTCTTCTAGACTGAGACTGTCTTAAATTATGTTTTAAGGGAAAAAAGGAAGGATTTTTGCTGTGATTTTGTGATGTTGTGTGTGTGTTTGTGTGTGTGTGTGTGTGTGTGTGTGTGGTGTGTGTGTGTAGTGTGTGTGTTGTGTGTGTGTGTGTGTGTTTGAGTGTATGTGTGTGTGTTTTTTGTTTGTTTGTTTTTGTTGTGTGTGTGTGCGTGTGTGTGTATATGTGTATGTTTGTGTTTGAGTGTGTGTGTGTGTGTGTGTGTGTGTGTGTGTGTTGTGTGTGTGTGTATGTGTGTGTGTGTGTGTGTGTGTGTGTTGAAAAGATGCTCCAGTGGAGTCATTTTCACCCAGATAAAACCCTTTAAAGTTACGGATATGTAGTGGCAGGCTTGATACAATGTCTTCACCCACTCCGACAATGTTGCAGCAACGTGCAAAAATAAATGGATAAAATTGATCATAATAAAGAGTAAAATGATCTTACAGTTTATTGTTTATCTCTTTTAATGCTACTTTCAATGTACAAGGGTGTGCGATTATTTTTCAGCGTAAATTTTGTTTGTATTTTTTTCCTTTGACTCTTACATCCTGGCCACCAGCATCCTGCATTGTCAACCATGCTGGCAGAGTAAAAAAAACTTAACCCTTTGACTCCCTCACCCAATCCACCAGCTGCAGGAAGCTGATGAGTAAGGTGAGGGAATCAAAGGATTAAGTTTTTGCAGTTGGTGGATAGGGTGTGGGAGTCAAAGGGTTAATTTAGTTTTTAGAAAATGTCATTTTAGACTGATTTTGTTTCTAATATTTGAATTGTGGTCCATTCAGTATTATCTTCACCAGCATCAATGAAGGATCATTATTTCAACTGAGTTAGAAACGAACAAAGCAAGCTATGATATTTTTTGTTTTTTCAATTTCATTACACTTTTTTTTATTTTTTGTTTCAGCTAATACCAATAATGTGAAGAGAGGTGAGTTGAATTCTACATTGGCTTTTGTTACTTTGTTGTTATGTCCATATTCTTGTTGTTGATGCACGTTTACAAACTGTTTTTGCTCACACTATGCAGGCGGATTATTGCTGCAGTCTGCACACTCCGTCTTCGTGTGTGCTTGCATACTTGGGGGTTCAATGTTTCCATGAGCCATCGGACATTGACATGACTTAGAGGATCTTTAACGTGCCTTAGAAGATCTTTAGCGTGCGACCAGTCGCCGTGGTGTAGTGGGTAACGCAACGGGCTACCGACTGGAAGGTTATAGGTTCGAATCCCATCAGTCCCTTCAAAAATATATCATTGTAGGATTTTTCGGCTCTAACTGGCTCCTACCCAGAGTTTGGCGTGCTGTGGGCTCATTGGGAAGACTGGGACCACACAGTCCAGTTTCATCCACTTAACGGATGCGTCATTGAGGGTGTTACTTAAGTCTTCTGACCAACACCGCAGGTGTCTGTATCTATCGGGCCGGGTTACACCAGGATATACTATGATAGTAATCGTAGAGTACACCCTGTCCGCATTCTCAATCCTAGATGGAACTCTATAGCATCACGATTATCATCCTCATCGACAGCATCATCATCATCGCATTGTAAAAAAAATTGTGCCAGTTTCTGTGGCCATTAAGGTGGGGTAGAAAATGGGACGAAACAAAAAATAAGGGTTAGCACAAAGGTAACCTCCCTGAGTGTGATGATCCTTAAAAAATCTTAAGCGTCCATGTTGGATGCTCTGCTTGTGTATACACATATAGGAGGTACAGGCAGTAACAGGTCTGCTAAAATGTTTGAACCTGGGAGATTAGAAAAATGTCCGACCTTTTGCCCACCAGGCGGGAGGTATCCATGTGGGATCAAACCCAGACTTTCTGACTGGAAGCCCCACGTCTTATCCACTTGACTACTAGCACCCATGTTATCTAAAACAAGTGTGACTGCCCGCGTTCAAGCAAACAGGAACCAGGAGAAAAAAAAACACGAAAAAGGAATAAAAAACGCGTATTTAATTGAATACAAGAAGACAAGACAGGCGCAGATTTTCGGCCAACTGGCCTTTGTCAAGCGTAAGATCACAAACAAACAAGCAAACACCAGACACAAAATTTAGGAGAAGAAGACTGGAAAGGAATCCTTTTCTCACACTGGACGGAGCAGCAGGTAAGTTTCAGTCTTTTTCTCCTAATTTTTGTATCTGGTGTTTGTTTGTTTGTGATCTTACGCTTGACAAAGGCCGGTTGGCCGAAAATTTGCGCCGGTCTTGTCTGGTTGTATTAAACACGCGTTCTTATTAATTTTTCGTGTTTTTTTTTTTCTGGTTACACCCATGTTAATAATCAGATCGCTCTTTGTGTGGACATAACATGATGGGCGCTGTTTGAGATCTAACAAAATATTGAGCATTATATAGCAATAGTAAGAAGGTTGAAGTCATGGTAATCAGTAAATAAAAAACTAGAAATCCCTTCATGCAAAATAACAGCAAATGGCACCACACTGAGACAAATTCATAAGTTTAAATATCTGAGAACATTCAT
>JAPXFY010000013.1:18809938-18842438 GCA_030674185.1 Monoplex corrugatus
CCGTATGCAGCATGCACACAGCGCAAGTTAAAGATCACACAACAAGAAGAATTGTAACAGGTAAACTTATGTATATGGACAGACAAAAAATACGTGTACATAGGAGATAAAAAGAAACAAATGGTGGCGCAGGATCATGGCGATGCGCTTTTTTTTCTCGGGGAGTGATTTCACACGGGAAAAATTCCACTGTGACTAAGAAAGAAATCTAATCCAACGTAATCCAACAGTCGTGACGTTGACTTTCACTTCATCTTTTCCGTGTGTAAATCCGACACAGCTTCTTCGTGTTGTTTGTGTTAATTTCGTCACTTGATGACAAACTGACTTAACGAATAGTTCCTACTGTGGATGGATTATCGCTTAACCCTTTGACGTCCCGCACCCTGTCCACCAACATCCTGCGTTGCCAACCATGCTAACAAAGCAAAAACTTAACCCTTCGTCTCCCTCACCCTTCCTGCATGCAGGAAGCTGGTGGATAGGGTGAGGGAGTCAGAGGATTACGTTTTTTTTCAATTGGTGGATAGTTTCTGTTTCAGTTTCAGTTTCTCAAGATGACGTCTCCACGCTCGGAAAGAATTCCATATTGCAGTAACATCACAGGTGCCATGTGTGTTGACGATCATGGCACAAATCTTAAGCCTGCATATAATCCCATGAGCTGGCCAGGTCCTGAGGTTCTACCTAGACTATGTTTTACCTAGTTGATAGGTGGATAGTCAAAGGCTTAAATTAAAAGGAAGACAGACCAGTTCTGAGTTGGATCAAGTATATATCGCTTTCTGTGGATGAGCCATGTTGGATGTATCGATCTTATTTGGTGTTACTCTTTTACGCGGTGTAGAGATGGTCATACGTGTACTGCACGCTGATATTGCTTGTCTCCAGTCTTTCCAGTGTACGTGTATGTACCAGAGTACAGATATGTATACATATATATATATATATATATATATACATATATTTATATATATATATGTATATATATATATATATATATATATATATATATATATATATATATATATATACCATGAGACTGTGTGCGATAGGTCCGTTTCTGTATCATTCTGACTACACACTATTTGCTTTCAATTTTGATTGAATAGCACAGGAGACAAGTTATTTGTGCGCCTGTGGTCAGTCTTAACATTTTCTGTGTCCCTTCTGTTTAAGTTTGATACAGTGAACAGCCTTGGAAGACGACATTTGATGATTTTCACGTGGGCGTTTTTTTTTTAGTTTGTTTGTTTTGCGGGTTTTTTGTTTCGTTTTTGTTTTTGTTTTTTTTTAATTGTGTTATGTTTGTTGTTTTTGTTTGTGTGTGTGTGTTTGTTTGTTTTGTTGGTGTTGGTTTTTGTTTTGTTTTGTTTAATTTTCATTATTTGTCTATTTATTTTTGCTCCCGAAATATGGGTTTTATGTAATAACATGTTTAGCTTAACATTCTCTGCGCCCCTTCTGTTTAAGTTTGACACAGTGAACAGCGTGGAAGAGCATGTATGATGTTTTTCACGTGGGTGTTGTTGTTGTTGTTTGTTTTTTGGGGGGGTTCTGTTTGGTTGGTTGGTTGATTGCTTGGTTGGGTTTTTGCTCCCAAAACATGGGGTTTTATATAATGATATTGTACAAAAGTAAAGATCCAGGGAAAACTGGTCAAAATTCTGCTAATCATGAACACCAAATGCTAAAAAAATGAGTACTACTCTTTTATTTGGGAAAATGTCCGAAGTTGAATTATTTGGTTTTAGTAAGAACACTAAGTGGCACATTTTGCTTAAGACCGTTTTTACTTTAGACTGGCTAAAAAACTGCTTTTTTGAATGGCTAAATAATGTTATCAATTATTTTCAAGTACATGCAGACAACTAATGTGTTTTGAACTCTCGGTTTTTGGGTGTGTGTGTGTGTATGTGTGTGTATGTATGTGTGTGTTTGTTTGTTTGTTTGTTTGTTTGTTTGGGTGTATGTATGTGTATATGTATGTGTTTGTTTGTTTGATTGTTAGTGTGTGTGAATGTGGTTGTTTTGTTTTGTGATAGTGCACATTTTGTTTGGTTGTTTCTTTGATGGTAGTGTTTTGTATGGTAAATTTAATGTTTCTTTTTTCGTATGCAGTATGTATGTTGAATTGTGTGTTTGTGTGGGTGTGTGTGTGTGTTGTGTGTGTTGTGTGTGTGTGTATGTTGTTTTTGTTTGTTTGTTTGGGTGTATGTATGTGTATATTATGTGTTTGTTGTTTGATTGTTGTGTTGTGTGTGTGTGTGTGTGTGGTTGTTTGTTTGTTTGTGTGTGTATGTTTTGTTTGGTGTTTGTGTGTGTGTGTGTTGTATGTTGTTTGTTTGTTAGTGTGTGTGTATGTATGGTATATATGTAGTGTTGTTTGGTGTCTTGTGTGTGTGTGTTGTGTGTGATTGTGTGTGTGTGTGTGTGTGTGTGTGTGGTGTGTGTGTGTGTGTGTGTGTGTGTGTGTGTGTTGTGTGTGTGTGTGTGTGTGTGTGTGTGTGTGTGTGTGTGTGTGTGTGTGTTGTTGTGTTGTGTGTGTCTGTGTGTGTGTGTGTGTGTGTGTGTGTGTGTGTGTGTGTGTGTGTGTGTGTGCGCGCGCGTGTTTCATGCACTCACTTTTACTACACGGTTTGTTTCTTTGTCTGATACGAAATGTGGTGACAATTGCTAAATAGAACAATTAACTGGTATGCAAGCAACAAAAGCATGTACAATAAACCTCTTAATCTTCTTGAATACCAAGATATGTCTTTGTTCTCTTGTTTGGGGGTTTTTTTTTTTTGTTATCACTGTTTTGTTTGGGGGGGGGGTTTGGGGGGGGTTCTCTTTTTGTAGGGGGGGGGGGATGGAGAGGCATGGCTCCATGTTTCCGTCACAACACACTCGCAACATGTAAACTCTTGATCACACGAAGTGAGAGTCTTTGTTTGGCATTTTGGCAATAGCATCACCTTATAATTATGAAAAATGACACAACAAGGCGGTGTGCGTAATACTCATTTGACTTACCTGTTTCTGTGAAATCATCTGGCATAATTTTGACTTGGCCTGTTGCAGGGTAATTTTAACCCATCATTTATTTTTCTTTTTTTTTTTCTTTTTTTTTTTGCTTGCTTCTTTGTTTGTTGGTTTGTTTTTTCTTCAGTGTTTCTTCCTATCATTTTCTGCCTTGCTGGTCCATTCACCTGTATGTGTTCAGTAAAGTCTTACTTACTGTCTCTATGGATTGATAAGCGGTTTCATGTATTAACTTCATTTTTGGTTCTAAGGAAATGAGATTTGCCGAAGCAATTTTTAAGCAATTTAGGCCGTTTTTTAATATATTTTTAGTGTCCCTAGTTATGTTTGAATTTGTATTCAGGTATGTTGTTAACTTCCTTGTGCGGTAAATTGGACAGAGTGGTCAATCAACGCCAGGGGCATCTCCTTTGATTATGTGCGTGAAGGCATTGATATGTGTACTTAATTATTTTATGTTGTTGTTTTTTTTCCTGTTGAAGTACTGTATGTGTATTGAAACGGTTATAGCCTTGATATGGTTCTGCGCAAACGGATGGACTTTAAGCAACAATAAAAATAAGAATTAATTTTTATTTGTGGCTTGATGCCCGTCTTTCGTACGTTCTGTCTTTTTCAATCTCTCTGAAAAAAAGAAGACACTCTTTTATGTCAAATCGGAGGTATGTGTGTGTGTGTTTGCGTGTATATGAATGTCTGTCTTTCTGTCTGTCTGTCTGTGACAGGGATATGTAAATTAGACTTGTTCAGCTTTTTATGGATAGCTCTGTAACAAATTCTTGGTTAAAGCACCAGACTATTAAGAAGTCATGAAAGCATACATTCAAAAGATACAACTTTAAAGTGAAAGTCATACTGACCCCCGATCAGGTGCTTAAAATCAGAAACTTTATAGGAAGTTAAGTGACATCATCTCTCTTTCAGAAACGTCTGTTAACCTTTGTAATCTGTAGTCACTCAACTGTCTACTATCATTGTCCTTGTGGCATTGTCAAGCTTTATTTTAACCGAAGCTTTCTTAACCCCTTCACCGCCAGTGATTTTAGAATGTTAAATCCTCAGCGCCAGCTGTTTATAAAAAAAAAAAACAAGAAAAATGCACCTACCGACTTGAAATGACCGTAACTTTCTTGTTTCTCAACCGAATTGCTTTCTGGTTTTTTTGTGTTTTGTTTTGTTTTTGTTTTTTTAAAGAAGAATGCTTGGAGTTTGGGATTATGCAACAATAAAGTATGTTGGCGGTCTGCCAGACGGTCGCCAAAAGGTGACATCGGCGGTGAAAGGATGGTCACACAATGTGGATTATCTGTTATACATGTTTCTTACGAAGAAGAGATTGCTAGAATGACTTCACGATCGTTTTCGTATTCTTTCTTTCCTTTCTTCTGTCTTTTTCTTTGTTACCTTCAGCGCATTTTCTTTCTATTTTGTTCGTTTCTTTCACATTCTCTTTCAGTTTTTGTTTGTTTCTTTCACATTTTCTTTCTTTCTTTCTTTCGTTTCTTTCACACAGTCTTTCCTTTGTGTTTGTTTCTTTTGTACTTCTCTTCTTTCTTGTTTGTTTCTGTCAAACTATCTTTCTATTTTTCCGTTTCCTTCACACTCTGTGTGTGTGTGTGATTTGTTTTTGTTGTTGTTCCTGTTGTTGTTGTTTTTGGGTTTGTTTGTATGTTTGCGTGTTTGTTTGTTTGTTGATTTTTTTTTCGTTTCTTTTATACTGTCTTTCTTTTTCGGTCGTTTCTTTCACTTTTTGTTTCTTTCACACTCTCTTTCTATTTTGTTCGTTTCTTTCACAGTATTTCTTTTTTTTTTTCATTTCTTTCACACTTTTTTTTGTTCATTTCCTTCACACCTTTCTTCTTTCTTTTTGTTACTTTGTTCTTTTAGTTTCAGTTTTATCTATTTCTTTTGTTCATGACATACATCTTTAATTTCTTCCTTTTTGAACTACAAACATGTGTATTTGGATGTACAAGATGAAGTCAATTGTGGTAACGGGACAAGTGCCACCTGTATCGTTAAACCCAGAATGTAATATGTGACCTCCCACACGAAATCAGTCTTAACTCGCAGTCAGTCTAACAGCACTGGGAGCTGAAAAGGTGACTGAGGGTCTATCTGGGGTGTTTTGACTTTTTCTCAAAATTGATTTCTGCAGACTAAAATCTATCCCCCACAGAAATTTTTCTTGAAAAAATATTATTAATCAATTTAAAATGTTATTTTTTTAATGCACTGATCGCAGCAGAAAGAACGCAATTTCTACCAAATGTACCTATTTTTGTCTCTTATTTGAACCGTAACCTGTACAATACCTGCACATGTAATATACTGATGGAAAGCTCTTCGGTGCACCTTTCAGATAATGACAGCTAAAATCAGAAACGAACTGGGTCAAAGCCACCAAATAAAGAAATTTAAGAAAAGTGTGTAGGAGAGCACACAAAAACTTTAGAGGCCGTTTTCTCAAAATGGCCATCATACAACTTAATGGCTTTAAACATACATAACTTCTGCATTTTTATGAGTACAAGCTTTATTCAAGTACCAAAATAATCAGCAGAATGTACACTTTCCAGTGATATGTATATCTCAAATGCCCAAAATGATAGTTAAGACTGATTCCTGGTGGGAGGTCACATGTGTATGTCTAAGTGGTTAAACATGTCCTCAGGACCCTAGAAACCCGAGTTCCAATCACGGATCTCTTCACTCCACTGTATGTTAACTGGTGGACTAGAAGCACGATTTTTTTTGATTTTTTTAGGATCATGGCACTCAGGGAGGTTACCTTTTTCTCACCTTTTTCTTTTTGTCCCGTTTTCTTCTTCTTTCAGCCATTGAAAGTCCGTTGTTGGACGCAGGCCTTCCCCAGCTTACTTCCATACACTTCCTTCCAGTGTTTTTTCTTCTCCAATTCTTGTCAAATCTATCTAGGTCGTCTGTCCATCTAGTTTTCTGTCTTCCTCTATTGCGACTGCCGTCTCTTGGTATCCAGAACGTGGTTTTTGTTGTCCATAACGATTGTCCATTCTCCGGGTGAGATGTCCTGCCCAGTTCCATTTCAGTTTGTTGATGCTTTCCAGGATGTCTCGCACTTTTGTTCTTTCTCTGATCCACTGAGCCGTTTTGCGATCTTTCCAATTATGATTATTTCATGTGCTCGCTGCATTTTCTTGGCCACCTTAATGGCCACAAAAACTGGAACAGTTTTTGCAATGCGATGATGATGTCAATGAGGATGATAATCATGATGCTATGGAGCTCCATCTAGGATTGAGACTGCGTGACAGGGCTGTACTCTACGCTTACTATCTTAATATATCCTGGCGTCAACCAGGCATGAGAGATACAGACACCTGCAGTGTTGGTCAGAGGATTTGAGCAAAACCCTCAGGGACGTACCCCTGAAATGGATGTGACTGGCCTGTGTGTTCCCAGTCTTCCCAACGAGTCCAAAGCACGCCCATCTGTGTAGGAGCCGGTTAGAGCCGAAAAATCCCACAACGATTTTTGAAAGAACTAATGGGGATTCGTACCAACAACCTTCCAGTCGGTAGTCCGTTGCGCTAACCACTACACCACGGCGACTGGTCGGAGCTAGACTTTCAGCTCAGACGATAAACCATGCTCCTGCATGCAGCACACACAACGCAAGTTAAAGATCCCACGGCAATAAAAGTGTTATCCCTGTTAGAACTGCTTAAAAAGGCCAAATATCTCAACATGCACACAGAAAAAATAGAGATGCCGCTATACTGCGGCGACGTACTGTCTATCGAAAGAGGAGCCGCAATTTCACATAGTATGTCCCTTGTGACAATCAAAATGAATAATTATTAATTATTAGGTCTACCTGTCTGTCGGGGGATTGATATCAATTATGATAAAACAACAATTATGACAACGATTACAAGAGTGTCTTTTTTTCTCGTTTTTACTCTGTGTGTGTGTGTGTGTGTGTCACTGTGTGTGTGTGTCACTGTGTGTGTGTGTGTCACTGTGTGTGTGTGTGTCACTGTGTGTGTGTGTTGTGTGTGTGTGTGTGTGTAGTGTGTGTGTGTGTGTGTGTCTCGTTCGTTAGTTTTTTGATTTAACGTCTTTAGCTTTTCACTATGAGTGATATTAGACGATATAAGGCGATCATAGTGTGTGCGTGCGTGCATGTGTATGTGTGTGTGTGTGTGTGTGTGTGTGTGTGTGTGTGTGTGTGTGTGTGTGTGTGTGTTTGTTTGTTTGTTTGTATGTTATGAGTGGGTTGGTGGCCTTTTGTTTTGTTTTGGTTTGGTTTGATTTGGTTTGGTTTGTTCATTGTGTTTGAAAATCAGTTTTTTATTTGCAATAGTAGAGGTGACTTTGTTTGAAAACAAATACTATAAAATACTGTAATATACTGTGCAAAAATGACCTTATATTCAGTGTTCCCTGCTGCAGTCCTTGCCATTACTTCGTGACAATACACAATTGATGCTTATATGATGGTAATCCCCCTCCCTTCTAACTTCAATAAAGATAATCAGTCATTGTGATAAGGTAATATATAAATTGGACTGTTTAGCTTCAAGAAGATAGTCAGCCAATCTGAGAAGATAATCTATAAACTAAACTGCTTGGCTTCAACAAGATAATCAGTCATTATGACAAGGTGATCTATAAATTGAACTGTTTAGCTTCAACAAGATAATCAGGCTAGTTTCAACAAGATAATCAGGCAAAGCAGGATTTCATTTCGATAATAAAATTTTTACTTGAAGTAAGAATGAAAACGAGAGAATTTCTTAAGCAAATCTCAATCAATCTATTTAAGATGGAAGAAAATAAACGCGCGTGTCAGTATTGCTTTATTTTGTGTGACATTTGGAAAACTAAACTTTATAAGCTTAATTATACGGATATGGATCTACAACAGAAATATTTTAAAATCACGTTCAATAAATTTAGATTGTTTTAAATTAGAATTGGTGAAACAGAATCAAAATGCAGTGAAATAAAGCTGAACGTTGGGTGATAGCGCATACTGGATGACGAAGTCAGATTAACGAAGCGACTCATTATAACAAAGGTCTTATAAGGCTGAAGCAGACTCCTGTGCAGAAATTGTTTCGTTGATTTTCTATCGTCATACAAATCCTCTAATTTTCAAAAGAAAAAATAAAGCAATTTCCGTTTTTATCAAAGACAATCAATCCAAAACTTTATGAAGTACTCTTCTTTTCCCCGTGGGTAAGCCGAGGCCATGGGAAAGCCGAGGGCTCTTTTTGTGTAAATGGTACACCCACCTTCTGGAAATTCTGTGCTAGAAATGTCCTCTTTTCTGTCACTCTCTTTGTTTCTTCTTCCTTCTAAGCTTTCTGTCATTTCTTCCTATCATTTTCTGCCTTGCTGGTCCATTCATCTATGTGTGTTCGATAAAGTCTTACGTACTTTCTCTTAGGACTGAATACTGGATACATGTATTAAGTGTAGTTTTGGCTCTAGGGAAATGAGATATGCGAAAGCAATTGCAAGTATTTTAGGCCCGTTTTTATATATATGCTGTAGAGTCCTGCTTATGTTTATGTCTGTATTCAGGTATGTTTTTTTAACTCCCAAGTGCGATGAATTGGACAGGGGCATCTGCTTAGATTATTTGCGCGAATGCAGTGTACTTAATTTTCTTTTCCCTTTTTTTTTCTTTGTTGCATTATTGTGTATGTTTTGAAACGGTTATTGTCATGATATGGCTCTACGCAGTCGGCTGGGCTTACACAAAAATAACAATAAAAAAAACTACTATATTTTCATGGTTTATACCTCACGTTGCATAATTAGAATGTAAATGCAACCCAAAGACCACGACAGCGAACGTGACTTCAGAAGTCAACAATGAATGTTATGCTTTTTACAAGAAATCCCTGAATGATTGGACAATTGGAAACCTGTTGATCTCACAACGTATATTTTTTCGTGTTTTCCATCTCTGTATAACACAAATTTTTCTTGTTTTGTAATTTTGTTTAACACATATTTTTCACGTTTTTTTAAATCTGCTTGGCATGTCTATTTTTTAACACATATTTTTCATTTTTCTAATTCTTCTTGACACATTTTTTCATGTTTTTCTTTGACATTTTCATGTTTTTAGTTTACACACATTTTTCATGTTTTTTAGTTCTGTTTGACACACATTTTTCATGTTTTTTAGTTCTGTTTGACACACATTTTTCATGTTTTTTAGTTCTGTTTGACACACATTTTTCATGTTTTTTAGTTCTGTTTGACACACATTTTTCATGTTTTTTATTTGTTCTGTTTTGACACACATTTTTCATGTTTTTTAGTTCTGTTTGACACACATTTTTCATGTTTTTTTAGTTCTGTTTGACACACATTTTTCATGTTTTTTAGTTCTGTTTGACACACATTTTTCATGTTTTTTTAGTTCTGTTTGACACACATTTTTCATGTTTTTTTAGTTCTGTTTGACACACATTTTTCATGTTTTTTTAGTTCTGTTTGACACACATTTTTCATGTTTTTTAGTTCTGTTTGACACACATTTTTCATGTTTTTTAGTTCTGTTTGACACACATTTTTCATGTTTTTTTAGTTCTGTTTGACACACATTTTTCATGTTTTTTTAGTTCTGTTTGACACACATTTTTCATGTTTTTTTAGTTCTGTTTGACACACATTTTTCATGTTTTTTTAGTTCTGTTTGACACACATTTTTCGTGTTTTTTAGTTCTGTTTGACACACATTTTTCATGTTTTTTTAGTTCTGTTTGACACACATTTTTCGTGTTTTTTAGTTTGTTGACACACATTTTTCATGTTTTCTAATTCTGTTTGACATGTATTTTTCATGTTTTCTAATTCTGTTTAACACATGTTTTCCCTGTTTTTTTCCAACTTTATTTGTCATTGTTTTTTAACTATATTTTATACGTATTTTCTATGTTACCATACGATCCAACCTCCCTTGTGCACCAAGTAAAGAAGTAATACACAGTAATTTTCATTTATGTCGACAGCAATCCCCGATAATATATTCTGTCTCATGAGAGGGTTCTGATGGCATATGTAAATAAATAAGGTCACGACACCCATTGTAGCCGTTAAGTCTTAACAATGCCTGCAAAGTAACCAGGCTTTGTTCAAAGGAAGAGGTTCTGACTCATGCAACTGAAACCTTTGTACAAAGTAGCAAGCTCTGACTCATACAGCTTAATTAAGTTGTTGTACAAAAAAAGCATGTTCTGACTCATACAACTCAAACCTTTGTGCAAAGGAGCAGACTGGCTCATGCAACTAAAACCTTTGTACAAAGGAGAAAGTTCTGATTCATACAACTGAAACTTCTGTACAAAGGAGCAGGCTCTGACTCGTGCAACTGAACCCTTTGTACAGAGGAGCAGGCTCTGACTCATACAACTGAAACTTTTGTACAAAGGGGCAGGCTCTGACTCATGGATCTGAAACCTTTGTACAAAGGAGCAGGCTCAGACTCGTACAACTGAAATTTTATACAAAGGAGTAGGCACTGACTCATATGACTGAAACCTTTGTACAACGAAGCAGGCTCTGACTCGTGCAACTGAAACCGTTGTGCAAAGGAGCAGGCTCTGATTCATAAACTGAAACCGTTGTACAAAGGAGCAGGCTCTGACTCATACAACTGAAACATTTGTACAAAGGAGCGGGTTCTGACTCAAACAACCGAAACCTTTGTACAAAAGAGCAGGCTGACTCGTGGAACTGAAACTGTTGTACAAAGGAGCAGGCTGACTTATACAGCTGAAACCTTTGTACAAATGAGTTAGGCTCTGATTCGTGCAATTCAAACCTTTGTACAAAAGAGCAGGCTGACTCATGGAACTGAAACTTTTGTACAAAGGAGCGGGCTGACTTATACAATTGAAACCTTTGTACAAAGGAGCAGGCTCTTACTCATATAGCTGAAACCTTTGTACAAAGAAACAGGCTCTGACTCATACGACTGAAAGCTTTGTACAACAAAGCAGGCACTGACTCGTGCAACTGCAACGCGACCAGAATTGGTTGCTTTCTGGGTACCTGGATGGCAGTGTACATCTGACATTATTATGGAACCATCATGTTTTCCGGCAATGTACATGTGACATTAACAGGAAACCATATTATTTTCCGGCAGTGTCCATGTGACGCTAACAGGAAACCATATTATTTTCTGGCAATATACATGTGACATTAACATGGAACTATATTATTTTCTGGCAAAGTGCATGTGACATTAACAGGAAACCATATTATTTTCCGGCAATGTACATGTGACATTAACATGGAACCATATTATTTTCTGGCAAAGTGCATGTGACCTGAACATGGAACCATATTATTTTCCGGCAATGTACATGTGACATTAACATAGAACCATATTATTTTCCAGCAGTGTACATGTGACATTAACAGGAAACCATACTATTTTCCGGCAGTGTACATGTGACATTAACAGGAAACCATATTATTTTCCAGCAATGTACATGTGACATTAACAGGAAACCATACTATTTTCCGGCAATGTACATGTGACATTAACATAGAACCATATTATTTTCCAGCAATGTACATGTGACATTAACAGGAAACCATACTATTTTCCGGAAGTGTCCATGTGACGTTAACAGGAGACCATAATATTTTCTAGCAATGTACATGTGGCATTAACAGAAAAACCATATTATTTTCCGGCAGTGAACATGTGACATCAACATGGAATCATATTATTTTCCGTCAATGTACATATGACATTAACATGGAACCATACAATTTTCCGGCAGTATGCATGTGACATTAACGTGGAACCATTATATTTTCCGACTGTGTGCATGTGACATTTAACATGGAACCATATTATTTCCTGTAAGTGTACATATGACATTAACATGGAACCATATTATTTTCCGACATGTACAATAACATGGAACCATATTATTTTCCGGCAGTGTACATATGACATCAACATGGAACCATATTCAGTGTCAGTGTGACATTAACATGGAACCATAACATTTTTTCCCGCAGTGTACATTGACATTAAACATGGAACCGTATTATTTCCTTGCAGTGTACATATGACATTAACGTGGAACTCTATTATTTTCCGACATGTACATTAACATGGAACTCTATTATTTTCCGACATGTACATTAACATGGAACTATATTATTTTCCCGCAGTGTATATATGACATTTAACATGGAATCATAATGTTTTCAGAGTCGAAATGACGTCCGTTGATGATACCTCTGCCAGTTGATTTTTTTTCTCTGCTTTGTCTTGATGCGTACAAAACAATGTGAGACCAGCTTGGGCAGGATGGTTTCGCAGAGATTGTTCACCTTGTGCTTTTGAACTTGAGTCATTTGTCCATATTTATTATGAAACTAACGAACAATTCTGCTAGAGAGACATCGTCCTGATATTTTTCTCCATGTATTTTATTTATAATTTCTACAGCAAAAAAGAAAAGATACATTTTCTGGCGTGGGCTCGTTCGCATAATTGTGTGCGTTTTCTTCTCTTACAAATGAAAAGGAAGAAAATATGTTGATGCGACAATGATGTAAACTCTGAGACGAAATTGTGTATGTGTATATGTGAGAGTGTAAGTGTATGTGTGTGTGTGTGAGAGAGAGAGAGGGAGTGTGTGTGTGTGTGTGTGTGTGTGTGTGTGTGTGTGTGTGTGTGTGTGTGTGTGTGTTTGTAGGTGTGTGTGTGCGTATGTTTGTGTGTGCGCCTGTGTGTCTATGTGTCTGCGTGTGTGTGTGTGTGTGTCTGTGCGCCCGTGTGTGTGTCTAGGTATGTGCGTGTCTGGCTGGCTGGCTGTCCGTCCATTTTAAGCTGTAATGTATTCACAAGGAGTTCTTCAACCGTTGACTAACAGATTTTCCATCATCGGCCTGCTTATTAACCTGTGCTTTTTATGGAGATCGACTTGATGCAGAAGTAGGCAGGATCTTCCATTTTGTTGTTGTTGGTAGTGGTAGTAGTTTTATAGGGAGGGGGGGGGGGGGCTCCATTTTTTACGGCTGTACAGATGCATTTTCTTTTGCTCGCACTGTGCAGGCGGTATGTTGGTGTGTACATTGGTGGGTGTTCGTTTTGGATGTTTTCATGTTTCTAATCAGGGAGAAGAGTGGCAGAATTGTTCAGACGTTCTCCTGCCAATAATTAAACACGAGGTTCCAGGGTTCTCTCCCCGTGGAGGCCTCGACTTGTCTCCTCAGTTTGACCGGAAAATCAAACTGAACGTCTAGACCTTCGGAAGGGGACTAAAAACGAGTCCCACGGCAGTTGAAAATCATGAAGAGCAGGGCATTGCCCGGCTGCCTTGGTATAAAATATTGAGAGATAGGTTGATTTCCCAGGTCCCACCCCTTAAGACCAATAAGCCTTCTTGCCTTTCTGAAATCTTGGTACAAAAAAATGGAAATATAAATACAGATTTTAAGCGAGGGAGAGGGGATGGGCGCTGCCTTCATAATGCTGGCTCGGTGAAAAGTTGAGGGGTATCTGTCACCTCGCTCCCCTATGACATTTGGGTTACGAAACTATCTAGGTAGGGCCTCAGGACCTGACCAGCTCGTGGGTTTATGTGCAGGCTTAAGGCGTGTGCCGTGATAATTCTGGATTTTCTCCATCACATGGCACATGTGAAGACAGTGCATATGGAATTTATTCCGAGTGCGGAGACATCATCTTGAGAAAATGAAACTGAAACTAATAGAAAAGTCACTTATTGAGTCATGACTTACAGAGTTTTGACGTGCATATTTGACGTTCTAAGTCCGTATACACACGCCAGGGTTAAGACATTTGCAGGCGTACACATACGTTGACTGCAAAATACTGCGGTTTTTGGTGTGTTTTTTCTTACCAAAAAATTTTCACACAAAAAAGACTATTCTAAAACTCATTTTTAAAAAAGTAGCATCAGACCAAATTTTGTTACTTGAAATATCAGAATCATTGGTTCACAGTCCTGTTAATGCATTACTTTAAGTTTATGAAGTTTGTATTTTAGTGTTTATTTTTTTCCCTTCGCATTGTTGATGTTAGCGTTAAGATTTCGTTCCATTTTTCAACTCTCCCACCTACTTCTGTCTGTCCTCTACCCCCCCCCCCCCAACACAACCCGCCCAACTCTCTTCCTCCATGCCTCATCCACCCATTCCACCCCACCCACCCCACCCCTGCCCGCATCCCGTCTATTGTCACTCATAGTGAAAAGACGTTCAACCAAAGAACGAATGAACACAAGTTGACTTTTGAGATGAGAAAAATCTCCACCTTCTACCCACCAGGCGGTAGGTGCCCGAATAGGATCGAACGGATGTCTTCCAGTTGGAAGTAGGCCTACGACGTTTTATCCATTCGCCCACTGCCCCCGTTGATCTTCCATCTATCTCCAAGGTGCGTGCATACAAGCAGTCGGACAGACAGATAGATCTAGATTTTAGTGTTAATTTTCACTTCATACTGTTGATGAGGACAAGGAATAGAATCAAAAGAGAAATAGCAGAGGAACAGTGTGGTTTTGTGGAAGAGAAAGGAACTATTAATGCCATATACATCCTAAGAACTATCATAGAGAGGTCAATCGAGATGAATAAGGATTTGTATTTAATATGCTTTGTTGATTATACCAAGGCTTTCGATCGGGTAAGACATGAAGAATTGATCAACCAACTAGAGGGACTCAATATTGATGGAAAAGACCTTCGAATAATCAGAAATATGTGTTGGGAACAAACAGCTGCAATGAGAATAAAAAACGATATAAGCTCTTTCCAAAACATCAAAAGAAGAGTCAGACAAGGTTGTGTTCAGTCACCAGATCTGTTTTCACTTTACAGCGAAAACATCATGAGAAACATAGAGGAAGACCCTGGATTCAAGGTTGGAGGAAAAATGATAACATTCGATACGCAGATGACATCGTGCTAATTGCAGAAAGTGAAAGGGACCTACAAAACCTTGTGAATATATTAGAAATAGAAAGCAAAGGTAAGGGCTTGGAACTAAACAGCAGGAAGACTGAAGTCATGGTGATCAGTAAAAAACATGAAATCCCCTCCTGCAAAATAACAGCAAAAGGCACAACCTTGAGACAGGTTGATAAGTTTTAAATACCTGGGAACGATCATTTCACCAGACGCAGATGCACATCAGAAATAGCCAGCAGAATCGGCCAAGCCAAAACAGCATTCAAGAAGATAAAAAGTACTCTTACCAACAAATGCCTATCAATTAACATCAGGAAGAGAGTTCTTGAATGTTATGTAGAACCAGTACTGTTGTACGGTTGCGAGGCGTGGACAGTCAACAAGCAAAGCCAGAACAAGATAAAGGCGGCCGAGATGTGGTTTCCAAGAAGGATTTTGACAGTTCCATGGCAGCAAAAAAAAACAAACGAGACAGTCATGATGGAGGCAGACACAAGTAGATCATTCATAAGGAAGATTAGGAAAAGACAGGCAACATTTATAGGACATTTTATGAGGAAAGGGGAATTGGAGCTCCTGGTCACAACGGTAAAGCTGGATGGAAAGAGAGCACCAGGTAGACCCAAGGAGAAGATACTAAACGGACCTGCAGAGTGGCTGAAGACAAGGAGGGTGGAAGAGATGCTTGAGGCAACAAGAGATAGAGACAGATGGAAGTCCATGATCGCCAACGTCATGCGACAAGGCACCTGATGGTGATGATGATTGTTGATTTTAGCGTTAAGATTTCGTTCTATTTATCTATCTCTCCCACCTATTTCTGTCTCTTACTCTGCCTCCCAACACTATCCGCCCAACTGTCATCCTCTAAGCCTCTATTTTTCCCCGTCTAATATCACTCGTAGTGAAAAGACGTCAAATCAAAGAACGAACGAACGAACCTGGGTGACCTGAGTGACCTGACAGACATTTACGCCAAAGTGAATGCCCTCAAACTAACATGAAATCACGCATGTAAAGGCCTGATCTCTTCCTGTTGCTGTGGTGTAGAGGTTAGCACAAAGGACTATCGACTGGAAGATTGTGGGGTTCGAACCCCATCAGTCCCTTCAAAAATCATTGTGGGATTTTTCGGCTCTAACCTGCTCCTCCCAGAGTTGGGCGTGTTATAGTCTCATTGGGAAGACTGGGACCACACAGTCGAGTTTCATCCACTTCACGGATGCGTCATTGAGGGTGTTGCTCAAATCTTCTGACCAGCATCACTGGTGTCTGTATCTCTCGAGCCTGGTTGACGCCAGGATATATTATGTCAGTAGGTGTAGAGTACAGCCCTGTCACGCAGTCTCAATCCGAGATGGAACACCATAGCATTATGACTATCGTCCTCATCGATATCATCATCATCGCTATCATCCTCATCGACATCATCATCATCGCCTTGTAAAAACTGTGCCAGCTTCTGTGGCTTTTAAGGTGGCGTAGAAAATGGGACGCAAAATAAAAAAAAGGCGAGCACAAAGGTAACCTCCCTGAGTACGATGATCCTTAAAAAAAAAGAAGTAAAAGCTTATAAGCCAGTTCAATGACCGTCCATCTTGAAAAAGGTTCTCGTGTCAGTTGATGCATAATTAACTTCAATAATTACCCACTGATTAAAACAGTGCCTCAGCATCAACTCTTACAGAAAGAAATGTGAATAATAGTCTCGCTTAATGTGTGTGTGTGTGTGTGCGTGCGTGTTTGAGTGTGTGTGTGTGTGTGTGTGTGTGTGTGTGTGTGTGTGTGTGTGTGTGTGTGCGTGCCTGTGTGTGCGTGCCTGCGTGTGTGTGTAACAGGGAAAATATGTATGTGTTTGTGGGTATTTGTGTGTGTGTCTGTCTGTCTGTGTATGTGTGTGTATATGTCTGTCTGTATGTCTGTGTATGTATGTGTGTGTGTCTATGTGTGCCCATCACGGAGACAAATGTCAACCATTTATACGAGTCAGACGTGACGAAACCATTTCTCTTTTGTCATTTACTTGCACATTACGGTTCATGACCTTGAAGAATGAAAAAAAGTAAATGTGTGTGTATGTATATATATATATATAAACATGTATCGAATCGGATGTTTTGTGTATTACTGTCTTGATATATTCATTGATTCTGGTTGTTCGTGAACTGTTGATACACTGTAAAATATCGGCATAATATTTTTACGTACATGATATACGTATTTACGAGTTCATAAAAGAGTCACGTATCATCATCATCATCGTCGTCATCATCATCATCCATCGTGCCATCGTTGGCATCATCATGTATAACTCTCGAGTCTTAATGCATGGGTATCTGTATTTCCTATACTTAGTCATGTTCTTGTAAGAATTGTTTGTGTAAAACAGTCATTGCCATCATCACTATCAACGTGGTTGCCATTATCGTCGTATTATGATCACAAAGCGTGTGCAGCTTATGTGGTTTTCTCTCTGTCTCTCTCTGTCTCTGTCTCTCTGTCTCTGTCTCTATCTCTCGGTCTCTCTTTCTCTCTCTCTGTCTCTCTTTCTCTCTCTCTGTCTGTATCTCTCTGTCTCTCTCTCTCTATTATATATATCTCTGTCTGTCTGTCTGTCTGTCTGTCTCTCTGTCTCTGCCTGTCTGTCTGTGTCTGAATCTCATTCTCTCTCTCTCTCTCTCTCTCTCTCTCTCTCTCTCTCTGTCTCTATCTATTTATCTATCTATCTATCTTTTATCTCTCTCCCGCCTCCCTCTTTCTCTCGTTTCCTCTCTTCCTCTGTCTTTCTCTGTCTTTCTATCTGTCTCTGTCAGTCTGTCTGTCTGTCTGTCTGTCTCTCTCTCTCTCTCTCTCTCTCTCTCTCTCTCTCTCTCTCATTGTGCATCACGAGTTGTAAGTCATATTCAATTGACAGATGTTCAGTATCATCATCATCGTCGTCGTCATCATCATCATCATAATCATCATCATCACCACCACTACTTTCAGCACCATCCTTATCATCATCCTCATTGTCATAAACAACAACAAACACAAAATATTTTTTCTTTTTTTCTGTCTGTCGGTTGTTTATTTTTCGGTATTTCTTTTCTTCTTCTTTTTCTTCTTCTTTTTCTTCTTCTTTTCTTCTTCTTCTTCTTCGCATTCTTCTTCTTCTTCTTCTTCTTTTTTCTTCTTCTTCTTTTTCTTCTTCTTCTTCTTCTTCGCATTCTTCTTCTTCTTTTTCTTCTTCTTTTTCTTCTTCTTCTTTTTCTTCTTCTTCTTCTTCTTCTTCTTTCTTTTTTCTTTCTTCTTCTTTCTTTTCTTCTTCTTCTTTTTCTTCTTTTCTTCTTCTTCTTTTTCTTTCTTCTTCTTCTTCTTCTTCTTCTTCTTTTCTTCTTTTTTTCTTCTTCTTCTTCTTCTTTCTTCTTCTTCTTCTTCTTCTTCTTCTTCTTCTTTTTCTTCTTCTTCTTTCTTCTTCTCTTCTTCTTCTTTTCTTCTTCTTCTTTCTTCTTCTTCTTCTTCTTCTTCTTCTTCTTCTTCTTCTTCTTCTTCTTCTTCTCTTCTTCTTCTTCTTCTTCTTCTTGCATTCTTCTTCTTCTTCTTCTTCTTCTTCTTCTTCTTTTCTTCTTTTCTCTTCCTTCTTCTTCGTTCTTCTTCTTCTTCTTCGCATTCTTCTTTCTTCTTCTTCTTCTTCTTTTCTTCTTCTTTTTCTTTCTTCTTCTTCTTTTTCTTCTTCTCTTTTTCTTCTTCTTTTTTCTTCTCTCTTTTTTTTTTCTTCCTCTCTTCCTTTTCTTTTTTTATTCTTTCTCTCTTGTTTCTATCTGTTTTTTCTTTCTTTTCTTTTCTGTCCTTATTCCTTACCTTCACTCCTCTTCTTTTTCCTTTTTTTTTTTTTTTGTTATTTCTTTGTCATGCTCCTCTTCTTTGTCTTCTTCTTTGTTTCATCATCTTTTCGTCATTTCTTGTCATTACATCATATCGTATTGGTACTGAATACATGTACAAAATGTAACCTTATTTGATCTGACGGTGTAATGAAATGGTTTTTAAATACCTCAATACACATGTGTCCAGTTATAAATCATAAATAAAGTCTGCGATATCAGTGATGTCTACACGGAAAGTGAAATGATGCATCCGACATTTACAAGCAAATCTAATATTTACAAACTAGATTGCATTCATTGGATGGTCGATGTATGTTCATCTTTTCTCTTCCCACCACACCAACCCTGCCTGCACACAATATAAACGTTTTATACATTTATTTGTTGTATGATTATTATTTCTCTGGGAAAATGTACTGTTTGTCACACCATTGATTTCTTTATTCTTTGTTTCTGTATTTTTCCATGTTCTTTTATTACTTAATCTTTATTTCTTTCCGCCGTTGTACAATTGTTGATGATGTTAAGATGAAGTCAATTTGGAGTAGTAAACTAACCAGTGAGACTCGAAGAGACTGCCAATGATCAAATAAGCCCAAACCACAAAGAACAGAGAGAACACAGAGAGAATATGAACGTATATTAAATAGACAAAGCAAGGAAGCCCAAACATCCTCTTTTAAATGTATTCAAAAATGTAGCAAAGAAACGAAATGACCAGGTTCGGGCTTCAAACAAGTAGAAGGTGCGTAGCAAATTTTAGTCTCCATATATGGGATAACTAAAACAGCATTCAAAAGATGAAAAGCGTTCTTGCGTTCTTACCAACAAATGCCTATCAATTATCATCAGGAAGAGAGTTCTTCAATGTTTTGTAGAACCGGTAATGTCGTACGGTTGTGAGGCGTGGAAAGTCAACACGCAAAGTCAGAACAAGATTGAGGCAACTGAAATGTGGATTCTGCAAAGAATGCTGAGAGTTCCATGGACAGCAAAGAAAACAAACTGAACAGTTTTGAAGGAGGCAGACACAAGAGGAACATTAATGAAGAAGACTAGGAGAAGACAAGCAAAATTTATAGGACATTTTATGAGGCAATAGAAATTAGAGCACCTAGTCACAACAGGAAAGCTGAAGGGAAAGGAAAAAGAGCACCGGGTAAACCTGGGGAGAAGATATTTGACGGACTTGCAAAGTGGCTGATGACAAAGAGGGTGGTAGATGTACTCGCAGCGACGAGGGATAGCTTGTATGGATGGCCATGATCGCCAACGCCATGCGGCAGGCACATGATGATAATAATGATATCTGGGATCAGATGAGCTGGGTCTTTCATATACGTTCTTATTCTCTTCGCTTGAATAGGTCTCTGGGTTTGTCTCCAGGTAGTAATACTCCACCCTCTGCCTGTCTGCAACTGTGAAATAAAATCAACTGTGAATAGAAAACAAAATCTTCATTTTCCAATGTACTGTCGGTGTCAAGACGGCTTTTATCCACGGTCTGCTGCTTGCTTCTATTTCTCTTGGCCCTTCAAAATGCCAAAATGCCCTCTGCTATCTGTTTCCGAGTGTGATTTCAAAAAGAAGGAAACTTTTTTTTCAAACTTATTTTTAACTCGTTTTTGACAAATAAACACAATATTTGCTGAAGATTATTAGATATCATTGAGAAAACAAGACAAGATTTATGTACAATGAGTTGAGTAAAATAAAACATACATACATCATATCTACTAATCTGTTATATGCATTTTTAAACAACACATAGTCATTTGATTTGTACGGTTTCAGATTTTAATTATTGTTCGTAGTGTTTTTCAACAACAACAACAACAACAACAAAAAACTTGATTTCGTTTGGAAGTGTATATTTCTTAAAAGGATAATTCTTGTCCATAGTGAAATTAAGGAAAGAAAATTATCGTCGATTATTTTGTGCTCTCAATTTCGAGAAATGACGTTAACAGAAATTAAATCATTTCGGTCAAAAGTTTGTTTTTCTTTCTGTCTTTATATTTCGATTTTTAAAATAACCGGGTTGAAATTTTACCAAACTTTGTACTTGAATTCCATGAAAACTTGATGCTTTTTGTGTTGTTGTTTTTTATGTATTTACTTACGTTCTGTAGCACTGTGGATTTAAAAAATCTCAATCTGTGATTTTTTTTAACGGATTTGTTTACATGTTTTTGTTTTTCCCTGGATTTTTCCATCTCGACTTTTCGAGGAATTTGTGTCGCGTTGCACTGACTGTTCATGTTTGTTGCGACACATCGTAACAAGTGAGAGAACAGTAGGCAAACGGATGGATTCTGCAAGTAATTGTACCTTGTGCCCCTCTCCCTAACCGACCATACTACTCCCTTGAACAACCCATGCTGCCCTAATCTTTCTGCACACATAGGGAGATCACTCCCTTTTTCTGTTATACAGTTGTCTCCCATCGTGCCCGATGGTTTTTAACGCGTGTCTGAATTTTTGTGCAGGAGCATTTGATTTGGTTTCTTTACAAGATTTTGTTGATACAGTATAATCCCTTTATTGTTGATCTGTCACAAAGCACGTAGAAAACAGTCTGTCAACTTGATACAGCTGATGTATTTCAATCTGATATTTGTCATTAGGAAAGACGATGAAGTGTGTGCAGTCTTGACTTTGTTTTCATGTATTCTTTCCTATATTAAACTGTTGAGTGCATTTTACACTAAGCTCAAAGTTATTAATTTGTTAGTGCTACATTCTGCTTGTTACCATGTCTCTAACAGTCATGCTTCTGGTTACCGTGTCTTTTATGACTATACCTGTAATTACCATGTCTTTAACAACTGTACCTGTAGTTAACATGTCTTTAACGACTGTACGTGTCGTTACCATGTCTTTAACGACTGTACATGTAGTTACCATGTCTTTAACGACTGTACCTGTAGTTACCATGCCTTTAACGACTGTATATGTAGTTACCATGTCTTTAATACTGTACATGTAGTTACCATGTCTTTAACGACTGTACCTGTAGTTACCATGTCTTTAACGACTGTACATGTAGTTACCATGACTTTAATGACTGTACATGTAGTTACCATGTCTTTAACGACTGTACATGTAGTTACCATGTCTTTAATACTGTACATGTAGTTACCATGTCTTTAATGACTGTACATGTAGTTAACATGTCTTTAACGACTGTACATGTAGTTACCATGTCTTTAATACTGTACATGTAGTTACCATGACTTTAATGACTGTACATGTAGTTAACATGTCTTTAACGACTGTACATGTAGTTACCATGTCTTTAACACATGTACATGTAGTTAACCATGTCTTTAACGACTGTACATGTAGTTACCATGTCTTTAACAGACTGTACAGTAGTTACCATGTCTTTAACGACTGTACATGTAGTTACCATGTCTTTAATGACTGTACATGTAGTTACCATGTCTTTAATGACTGTACTGTAGTTACCATGTCTTTAACGACTGTACATGTAGTTACCATGTCTTTAACGACTGTACATGTAGTTACCATGCTTTAATGACTGTACATGTAGTTACCATGTCTTTAAGACTGTAATGTAGTTACCATGATCTTAATGACTGTACATGTAGTTACCATGTCTTTAACGACTGTACTGTAGTTACCATGTCTTTAATGACTGTACATGTAGTTACCATGTCTTTAACGACTGTACTGTAGTTACCATGTCTTTAATGACTGATACATGTAGTTACCATGTCTTTAACGACTGTACATGTAGTTACCATGTCTTTAATACTGTACATGTAGTTACCATGTCTTTAACGACTGTACATGTAGTTACCATGTCTTTAAGACTGTACATGTAGTTACCATGTCTTTAATGACTGTACATGTAGTTACCATGTCTTTAACGACTGTACATGTAGTTACCATGTCTTTAATGACTGTACAGTAGTTACCATGTCTTTAAGACTGTACATGTAGTTACCATGTCTTTAACGACTGTACATGTAGTTACCATGTCTTTAATGACTGTACATGTAGTTACCATGTCTTTAACGACTGTACATGTAGTTACCATGTCTTTAACGACTGTACATGTAGTTACCATGTCTTTAACGACTGTACATGTAGTTACCATGTCTTTAATGACTGTGTACATGTAGTTACATGTCTTTAATGACTGTACATGTAGTTACCATGTCTTTAACGACTGTACATGTAGTTACCATGTCTTTAACGACTGTACATGTAGTTACCATGTCTTTAATGACTGTACATGTATTACCATGTCTTTAAGACTGTAACATGTAGTTACCATGTCTTTAATGACTGTACATGTAGTTACCATGTCTTTAATAGACTGTACATGTAGTTACCATGTCTTTAAGACTGTAATGTAGTTACCATGTCTTTAACGACTGACATGTAGTTACCATGTCTTTAACGACTGTACATGTAGTTACCATGTCTTTAACGACTGTACGTGTAGTTACCATGTCTTTAATGACTGTACATGTAGTTACCATGTCTTTAATGACTGTACATGTAGTTACCATGTCTTTAAGACTGTACATGTAGTTACCATGTCTTTAATGACTGTACATGTAGTTACCATGTCTTTAAGACTGTACATGTAGTTACCATGTCTTTAATGACTGTACATGTAGTTACCATGTCTTTAACGACTGTACATGTAGTTACCATGTCTTTAACGACTGTACATGTAGTTACCATGTCTTTAACGACTGTACATGTAGTTACCAGTCTTTAACGACTGTACATGTAGTTACCATGTCTTTAATGACTGTACATGTAGTTACCATGTCTTTAATCGACTGTACATGTAGTTACCATGTCTTTAACACTGTAAATGTAGTTACCATGTCTTTAAGACTGTACATGTAGTTACCATGTCTTTAATGACTGTACATGTAGTTACCATGTCTTTAATGACTGTACATGTAGTTACCATGTCTTTAACGACTGTACATGTAGTTACCATGTCTTTAATGACTGTACATGTAGTTACCATGTCTTTAATGACTGTACATGTAGTTACCATGTCTTTAACTGACTTTACACGTATGTAGTTACCATGTCTTTAATGACTGTACATGTAGTTACCATGTCTTTAAGACTGTACATGTAGTTACCATGTCTTTAATGACTGTACATGTAGTTACCATGTCTTTAATGACTGTACATGTAGTTTACCATGTCTTTAACGACTGTACTGTAGTTACCATGTACGTTACAGTTAAGACTGTACATGTAGTTACCATGTCTTTAAGACTGTACATGTAGTTACCATGTCTTTAATGACTGTACATGTAGTTACCATGTCTTTAATACTGTACTGTATTACCAGCCTGTAGCTTTACCATGTCTTTAATCGACTGTACATGTAGTTACCATGTCTTTAATGACTGACAAACATGCTTTACATGTAGTTACCATGTCTTTAACGACTGTACGCTGTAGTTACCATGTCTTTAAGACTGTACATGTAGTTACCATGTCTTTAATGACTGTACGTGTAGTTACCATGTCTTTAACTGACTGTACATGTAGTTACCATGTCTTTAACTGACTGGTACATGTAGTTACCATGTCTTTAATGACTGTACATGTAGTTACCATGTCTTTAATGGACTGTACATGTAGTTACCATGTCTTTAACGACTGTACATGTAGTTACCATGTCTTTAATGACTGTACAGTGTAGTTACCATGTCTTTAATGACTGTACATGTAGTTACCATGTCTTTAAGACTGTAATGTAGTTACCATGTCTTTAATGACTGTACATGTAGTTACCATGTCTTTAACGACTGTACATGTAGTTACCATGTCTTTATGACTGTACATGTAGTTACCATGTCTTTAACGACTGTACATGTAACGTGTACCATGTCTTTAATGACTGTACATGTAGTTACCATGTCTTTAATGACTGTACATGTAGTTACCATGTCTTTAATGACTGTACATGTAGTTACCATGTCTTTAATGACTGTACATGTAGTTACCATGTCTTTAATCGACTTGTACATGTAGTTACCATGTCTTTAACGACTGTACATGTAGTTACCATGTCTTTTAATGACTGTACATGTAGTTACCATGTCTTTAACGACTGTACATGTAGTTACCATGTCTTTAATGACTGTACATTGTAGTTACCATGTCTTTAATGACTGTACATGTAGTTACCATGTCTTTAATGACTGTACATGTAGTTACCATGTCTTTAATGACTGTACATGTAGTTACCATGTCTTTAATGACTGTACATGTAGTTACCATGTCTTTAAAGACTGTACATGTAGTTTACCATGTCTTTAATGACTGTACAGTATTACCAGTCTTTAATGACTGTACTGTATTACCATGTCTTTAATGACTGTACATGTAGTTACCTGTCTTTAACGACTGTACTTAGTTACCATGTCTTTAACTGTACATTAGTTCCAGTCTTTAAAATGTAATGTAGTTACCATTCCTTTAATGATGTACATGTATTACCATGTCTTTAATGACTGTACATGAGTACCTGTCTTTAATGACTGTACATGTAGTTACATGTCTTAGACTGTACGTGTAGTTACCATGTCTTTAATGACTGTACATGTAGTTACCATGTCTTTAGACTGTACATGTAGTTACCTTTTCTTTAACGACGACATGTAGTTACCTGTCTTTAAGGACTGTACATGTAGTTACCTTGTCTTTAACGCTGACATGAGTTACCATGTCTTAAACGACTGTACATGTAGTTAACCATGTCTTAATGACTGTACGTGTAGTTACCATGTCTTTAATGACTGTACATGTATTACCTGTCTTTAACGACTGTAATGTAGTTACCATGTCTTTAACGACTGTAAGTGTAGTTACCATGTCTTTAAACGACTGTACATGTATTACCATGTCTTTAATGACTGTACATGTAGTTACCATGTCTTTAATGACTGTACATGTAGGAAAAAGACTGTACATGTAGTTACCATGTCTTTAAGACTGTACATGTAGTTACCATGTCTTTAACGACTGTACATGTAGTTACCATGTCTTTAATGACTGTACATGTAGTTACCATGTCTTTAACGACTGTACATGTAGTTACCATGTCTTTAAGACTGTACATGTAGTTACCATGTCTTTAATGGACTGTACATGTAGTTACCATGTCTTTAATGACTGTAACATGTAGTTACCGTGTCTTTAATGACTGTACATGTAGTTACCATGTCTTTAATGACTGTACATGTAGTTACCATGTCTTTAATGACTGTACATGTAGTTACCATGCTTTAAGACTGTACATGTAGTTACTGTCTTATGACTACATGTAGTTACCATGTCTTTAACGACTGTACATGTAGTTACCATGTCTTTAACGACTGTACATGTAGTTACCATGTCTTTAATGACTGTACATGTAGTTACCATGTCTTTAACGACTGTACATGTAGTTACCATGTCTTTAATGACTGTACATGTAGTTACCATGTCTTTAACACTGTACATGTAGTTACCAGTGTCTTTAAGACTTAATGTTTACCACTATATACATGTAGTTACCATGTCTTTAACGACTGTACATGTAGTTACCATGTCTTTAATGACTATATATGTAGTTACCATGTCTTTAACAACTGTACATGTAGTTACCATGTCTTTAACGACTGTACATGTAGTTACCATGTCTTTAACGACTGTACATGTAGTTACCATGTCTTTAACGACTGTACATGTAGTTACCATGTCTTTAACGACTGTACATGTAGTTACCATGTCTTTAAGACTGTACATGTAGTTACCAGTCTTTAAGACTGTACATGTAGTTACCATGTCTTTAATCGACTGTACATGTAGTTACCATGTCTTTAATGACTGTACATGTAGTTACCATGTCTTTAACGACTGTACATGTAGTTACCATGTCTTTAATGACTGTACATGTAGTTACCATGTCTTTAACGACTGTACATGTAGTTACCATGTCTTTAATGACTGTACATGTAGTTACCATGTCTTTAACGACTGTACATGTAGTTACCATGTCTTTAATGACTGTACATGTAGTTACCATGTCTTTAAGACTGTACATGTAGTTACCATGTCTTTAATGACTGTACATGTAGTTACCATGTCTTTAACGACTGTACAGTAGTATTACCAATGTCTTAAGCTGTACATGTAGTTACCATGTCTTTAAACTGTACATGTAGTTACCATGTCTTAATGACTGTACATGTAGTTACCATGTCTTTAATGACTGTACATGTAGTTACCATGTCTTTAATGACTGTACATGTAGTTACCATGTCTTTAACGACTGTACAGTGTAGTTACCATGTCTTTAACGACTGTACATGTAGTTACCATGTCTTTAATGACTGTACATGTAGTTTACCATGTCTTTAAGACTGTACATGTAGTTACCATGTCTTTTAAGACTGTACATGTATTTACCATGTCTTTAACGACTGTACTGTAGTTACCATGTCTTAATAGACTGTACATGTAGTTACCATGTCTTTAACGACTGTACATGTAGTTACCATGTCTTTAACGACTGTACATGTAGTTACCATGTCTTTAGATACTGATACATGTAGTTACCATGTCTTTAGACTGTACATTAGTTTACCATGTCTTTAATGACTGTACATTGTAGTTACCATTCTAACTGTACATAGTACCATGCTTAAACTGTACTTTACCATGTCTTTAATGACTGTATGTATTACCTGTCTTTAACGACTCTGATACATGTAGTTACCTGTCTTTATGACTGCATGTAGTTACCATGTCTTTAAGACTGTACATGTGATTACATGTCTTTAACGACTGTACATTAGTTACCATGTCTTTAATAATGCATTGTTTACCATGTTTTTAACGTTATTAGTTACCATTCTTTAATGACTGTAATGTATTACCATGTCTTTAAACGACTGAACATGTAGTTGACCATGTCTTTAAGTGACTGTGATATAGTTACTGTCTTTAACTGCATGAGTTCCATGTCTTTAATGACTGTACATGTAATTACCATGTCTTTAACGACTGTGCATGTAGTTACTATGTCTTTTAGCACTGTACATGTAATTACTGTGTCTTTTGTGATTATACAGGTCTTCAATGACTGTATAATTAGTTAACATTTCTTTAACCATTTTATTTCATACGTGTTACCGTTTTGATATTTAATTTGCCCGGTTTTGTAAATTGATTTTTCCATCCACGTTCGTAAATTAAATGTTTTTCCCTTGTGCTTTTGCATTATTATTGTTTTAGAAAATGAAGCTGCGCGTATGACCTACGTCGTAGTCACAGCTCTCTGACTATTCTGTGCATGATTTCATCTTCACGTTCATGTGATTCTTTGTTTTGTTTCTTCTCTTTGAGGCCTTACCATTGTACAAGTTAAAAATGCCTTGTGTTTCATCACGGATTGGTTTAGACTTTTTTGAGTCAGGTGATCATATTTCCAGTTTCTGTTTTCCTTTTCGCTGAAGGCAAGACACGTTCAGAAGAAGAGAGAAAAAAATAGACTGAAAGTGATTTTCTGTGCATATGTCTGTCAGCACGCTATGCGTCTGTCTCACTGCTGTTCATAGATCATCTTTACTAAGTTTTGAACAAAACGTCTGGTTTTATGAATAAGTTCTTGTGCGTAGGAGTGAATGGTGTAGTAATTCTTTAGTGTGTTTCAAAAGTCTCCCCCTTGCTTATTAATGTTCTAGGTATGTTTATAACAAAACAAACGCTGAAATATGTCAGTTATTTTTATAAAGGAACAAACTCTGAAGTATGTCGGTTATGTTTATAAAGAGACAAACTCTGAAATATGTCAGTTATGTTTATAAGAACAAAGTCTGAAATATTTCAGTTATGTTTATAAAGAGACAAACTCTGAAATATGTCAGTTATATATATAAAGAGACAAACTCTGAAATATGTCAGTTATATATATAAAGAGACAAACTCTGAAATATGTCAGTTATGTTTATGAAGAAACAAACTCTGAAATATGTTAGTTATGTTTATAAAGAGACAAAGTCTGAAATATGTCAGTTATGTTTATGAAGAGACAAACTCTGAAATATGTCGGTTATATTTGTAAAGAGGCAAACTCTGAAATACGTCAATTATGTCCACAAATAAATAGTGCATGGCAAAGTGAAATCACGTCAATAAGTTTTCAAACTTCTACCAAGATGATTATTAAGATGACAATTTGTTAGCAAAGTAACTCTCTGGTATTATTTTTCACTCACACGGGTTGTTTGATATTAATTTTGAAGCGTGATTTCAGTTGATGAGTTCTTGTTTAAGAATACTTTGTGATTCTTTGTTTTCTTTGCCTTTGTGCCTGGTTCTTATCTTATTGCTGGCATGATAGATCTTGTTGAAAAATCTGTGTTTTCTCCTGTTTTGCTGTTGACATTTTGTTATCATGATACTGTTTTCAATAACTCTGTTTTATACACGCTAGAGTGCAAGAAGGCCAAAAATAGTGTAATTGTCTATATGTTATTCAAAGCTGAAGAAATCTGAGGTTTTCTGAAGGTTGTATACCGTATGGCCGTATTTTCTGGCCGTTCGTGAACAGTGCAATGTGTGTCAGTTTATGGAGGTGTATGTGTAGTCTAACTCCTTCATTGAACATGAAACTAAACAAAACCTGTCTATTGGAGAGGTGCTGTCTTCTTCATGTTTGAGCATTGACTTCTTGTCAAGAACAAACTGGAAAAAAAACCAGAGAGAATCTGTGAATTAAGTACAAAATATTGGAAATGTATGATCTGAATGCTATGATTCTCAAAGCTTTTCCTTTGAAAATTCTTTGTCGCTGTGCACATTTCATTTTTTTTTTTTTTTTTAATAGTCTCTTCCTGATCTGACCGTTATCATAAAGCGAAATTGTACTGCTGTAGTTTTCTGTGTCGTAGATGGTACGTTGCAAATGTTTTCACAAATTGTTTTCAAGAGTCTGACAGCTTTCCTTGATATTAAAATACACATTATTTTGTGAGCTTTAAAAAATCTTAATTGATTACAATTGCTGTGAATTTTATTAAGCCTTATGTTGACTCGATAATGTGATTTCCAGTATTACCATAGAAAGGTAAAATAAGTAAATAGTGGCACAGCTTTGCCCAGGCTTTGAGCTTATGGCAACAGAACGCCATCATCACTGCGTATTTTAACCTTTTGGAGTAAGAATGACATTCCTGAGTTGTATGCGCATTTTGTGTCAATCTGTTAACTCCAGACGCGAGTCTTCCTAACTTACTGATTTTTGTTACCTTGTTATTTTCGAACAACCACTTTTTAAAGTTTTTTTTCCCCCATGCTTTGTACAAATCTGTTCTAGCTTGTTGCCTAGAATTGCCAGTTGACATCCTGAATTATTGTTATGCATATACGTACACATACAGTCACACACACACACACACACACACACACACACACACACACACACACACACACACACACACATACATACATATACACACACACACACATACATACATTACACACACACATACATACATACATACATACATACATACATACATACATACATACATACAGAGACAGAGAGACATACACACATGCATATATATGTATACTTATATCTGTATACATACCTCACTCTCTCTGTCTCTGTCTTCTCTCTCTCTCTCTCTCTCTATATATATATATATATATATATATATATATATATATATATATATATGTATACATATGTATATAATATATATATACATATATATGTTTATGTGTATATATATGTGTGTGTGTATATCATATATATTATGTATGTATAATACATATATACATATGTGTGTGTGTATATATATGTGTGTATGTGTATTATATACACACATATGTATACATATATATGTGTACATATATATTTCTATTTCTATATATATATACATGTATATTATTTGTAACTTATATTGTCTTGTTGTTCTCCTGGAGGATAGATATTGACAAAGGGCTCTATGGAATGACCGCTTACGTGGATTATAGTGTTGTCAGAAATGTACAGTTTCTGTTGTCTTGCGGTTACAAGCTGTCTATGACATATTGACTCTTTGTTTCTTTTTCATTTGTTTTTTGGATAGGTTTCTGAAGGTAGCTTTTTGTTGTTGTTGTTCTTGTGTTGCTCTTGTTTTTGTTTGTTGTTGTTGTTTTGTTTGTTCTTGTTATTGTTTGTGGTTGTTGTGTGTTTTTGTTTTGTTGTTGTTGTTCTTGTTGTTGTTTTTGTCTTGTTACCTATTTTGTAAATATTATTTATGAAGCTTCGATTTTGTTTTATTGGGGGATCAATATTGTGTATGCTTGGTGTTAAATGCACGGACGCACACACACACACACACACACACACACACACACACACACACACACACACACACACAACACACACACACACACACCACACCCACACACACAAATACATGCACACACACAACACACACATACCCCATCACACAAACAAGCACTAATGCATATGCATGTACGCACATATGCATACACATACATAAACGCACACAGCACACACACAACACACACGCACATACAACAAGTGCACGTACAAAATACATACACAACACACACACGCATAAAGACACACACATACACAAAAGCAAGAAAGCGCCCACACGCACACATACACACGACGCGTGCACATACGCAACATGCACATATACACACACACGCACACACGTATGTGTGTGCAAAAGCATTTGTATGTATATGTATGTGTATAGATATATATATGTATGTATGTATGTGTCTATATGTGTGTATGTATGCATACACACACACAGATATATATATATATATAAATATGTATGTATATATGGGTATATATATGTATATATATGCATACATATGTGTATATGTACATATAGATATATACATGTATGTTTTGTATGTACGAGTGTATAACACAGAAATAGTAATATGAAGGATCGATTACGATATTTAATAACAGCTCATTTGGAACATTGAAATTCATTGTCAATACGCTTTGATTTTTGTTGTTGTTGTTGTTCAATCTGTTAACGAACACTTGTCACAATTATTGTAAATCGTTTTGCTGTCCTTAGCGCATTAAAATCATTATGAACACTAGAATTTTATTCTGATCACAATTTGAAACTGTTTGAGTTTTCACTTTGTGGACGAACACTAGCGAATGGCGATCGTAATGCGTGTGAATCGTAATGCGAAACCCAGAATTAACCTTTAGAACTCCTTTATAAGTATTATTTACAAGAACTAAAATGACAGTTCCTAGAATCTCCTTTATAAGCATTATTTACAAGAACAAAAATGACAGCTTTAGAACTCCTTTGTAAGCATCATTTACAAGAACAATTGTCTTCTTGTGAAGCTGCAAATCCTTGAGAGTAAGTCTACAGTCGTCTGCTGACAGTTTTGTCAGATCTCGTACCTTGCTGGAAGTAAAGAACTAACAGAGCTATAGACATTATGCCGTAACAGTGCACTGGATTCCTACCTACTATGGCATCAGAGAAAATTAGCAGGCAATTCCACGGCGAAGGTAGGAAGCTTGTGTCTCCTTCAGAGAGGCGAAGATCATTTGACAAAAACAAAGA
>JAPXFY010000013.1:18844938-18962438 GCA_030674185.1 Monoplex corrugatus
TCTGTTGTAGAGCGACCGTCTTTGGTGAGGGTGGCGCCAAGGTATTTGAAAGCGTCCACTTCTTCAAGCTGTTGCCCGTTCATGTAGATTTCAGCATGGGTGTTGGTTGTGCTGTTGACCAGGACTTTGCTTTTTTCTGTGCTCACTTCCATTCCGTGTGCACCTGCACTTTCTTCCAGTCTCATGGTCAGGTCTTGTAGTTCTTCGTTGCTGCCTCCCATCAGGTCGAAGTCATCTGCGAACCTCAGGTTGTTGATGGTTCTTCCTCCGATGGAGACAGTGGAGTGGAAGTCATGGAGGGCTTCACGCATGATGTTCTCCAGGAAGAGATTGAACAGCACGGGAGAGAGTAGGCAGCCTTGACGGACTCCAACTGTGGTCTTGAAGTAGTCCCCTATCTAGTTGTTGAGGAGAACTGCGCTGCTAGCAGTGTTATACAGCGCCTGGATGGTTTGGACGAGACCTTCCTCTATGCCAAACTTTCTTAGCACCTGCCACAAACCCTTATGCCACACCCTGTCGAATGCTTTTTTAAAGTCTATGAAGTTGTGGAACAGGTCTCTCTGATGCTGCAGATGTTTCTCCATCATTATCCGGCAGGTGAAGATCTGTTCTACTGTGCTTCTGCCCGCCCTAAATCCAGCTTGTTCTTCCGCAAGGTGTTCTTCCGCTTCTTTCTTCAGTCGATTCAATATGACTCTGAGCATGATCTTGCTGGTGTGGCTAATGAGACTTATTGTTCTGTAGTTCTGGCATTGGCGCATATTTCCCTTTTTGGGCAGGGGGATGATGAGTGATTGAGTCCATTCTGTGGGCCACTGTTTTGTCTCCCAGATCTTCTGACAAATCGATGTTACACGAGTGACCAAATCATTCCCTCCATGTTTGAGCAGCTCTGCTGGGATATTGTCTGCTCCAGGTGATTTCCCTGCTGGTAGGCTGCGGATGGCTTCTTCCACTTCTTCTCTCATCACTGGTAGCGGTGAGGATTCCCTCAATGGTGTTGAGTCCCCCTGAAACAAACTGTCATCTGGCTGTATTGGGTAGTTGTATAGTTCTTGGCAGTACTGCGTCCATCTGTTCAGAACAGCGGAGCTTTCTGTCAGCAGCTCGCCTGAGGTATCCTCGATGACTGACGATCTGTTTTGCTGCGTCTTGGTAAGGTTTTTCAGTGTGGTGAAGGCATGTTTGCTGTTTCCTTTTTTCATGCCTTTCTCGATGTTCTCACACTGGTTGTTGATCCATTGTTCTTTGGCTTCAATCATTTTCTTCTTTACAAGGTTGTTGGTTTTACGATACTGTGCGGCTTCTTCAGGGCTGGAGTTTTTCTTCTTCTTCAGTGATCTTCTGTTGTCGCAGAGGTCAAGGATGTCATTTGAGATCCATGCTTGGTGTTTCTTCCTCTGTCGCCCCAGTACCTCCTCTGCTGTTTCGCGGACTGCCTCACCAAAGTTGTTTGTGAGGTCGTTGATGTCGCTGTCCAGGAAGTTGAGTGCCGCGAACCGCCCCCCGAGCTGTGCCTGGAATGCCTCTTCTATCTCTGGATCTTTTAGCTTTTCCAGGTCAAACTTGATGCGTGGCTGCGCAGCTTGGTACTTCTTTTTCAATTTGATCTTCATTGTGAGCAGCACGAGGTCGTGGTCGCTGCCTATATCAGCTCCAGGATATGTCCTCGTCTTTGCTTTATTAATGCTTGATTTGAAGCGCCGCGGTGTGAGGACAAAGTCGATCTGGTTGTGAGTCTTTCCGTTCGGCGCATGCCAGGTTGTTCTTCTTGACAGTTTGTGGGGGTAGAGGGTGTTGGCAATGGTGAGCCGTTGGGTGCAGGCAAACTCCAGAAGGCGAAGTCCCCTGTCATTAGTTTCCCCTGTGCCAAATTGACCCACTGTTCCAGCCCAGTTTTTGTAGGCATCTGGGCCGACTTTGGCGTTGAAGTCCCCCTGAACTATGATGATGTCTTTCCTGGGGGCTTTTCCGATGGTGTCTTCTATTTTCTCATAGAATTCTTCAACCACCTGGTCTTCGTGGCTGGTAGTTGGAGCATACACTTGTATGATGGTGATGTTCTTTGGTTTGGCTGACACCCAAATGCTGATGATTCTGCTGTTGACAGGCGTGCAGCTCATGATGCATCCAATGACTTCTTTGCGTACGATGAAAGCTACGCCATTTTCATGTAGTGACTCTTCGCCACTGTACCACATCTTGTGTCCTTCCTCTGTGATTGCTTCTCCGAAGCCTGTCCATCTTACTTCCGATATACCCACAATGTCCCATTGGTAGCGTCTCAGCTCGTGTTCTAGTTCTTTTACTTTGCCGCACTGATGGAGTGTACGGACATTCCAGGTTCCAATGGTAGCTTTTTCCGTTGGCAGTTTGAATGATGTCTTTGCCCCAGTAGCTGACTTTTCACTTCCACCCTGGTGCTTGTCAGTGGTAAGCGCGGTCGTTTGTAACCCGGGCCCCGACCGATCCGGTATGTTGTTGGCTATAGTGTCTCTCATATCTTTTCTGTGGGCTTAGGTTAATCCTTGGTGGCGCCAATCCCCTCTCCAAGTCTCCTGCTGTGACAGGTAGTACTGGGCTACAGCTTGCCAGTAGCAGACCTATTTGTCTGACCTGACTAGATACACACTAATGTCATCAAATGCGCACGATCTGTCCCATGTGTGTTGAACACCAAAAAGCACAGAGCACATCAAGCAATTAATCAAAGATACACACTAATGTCATCAAATGCGCACTATCTGTCCCATGTGTGTTAAACACCAAAAAGCACAAAGCACATCAAGCAATCAATCAAAGACTACATATGTTCATCCAATGTGTTCTGCAGTAAATCAGTTTCACCTAACGGTTTGCATGACAATCATTCAGCCAAAAAAAAACAATGTTATGTATACTGTTCTACGTACCGCGAAGTGGGATTATGCGCGTTCATCCCAAAGTATTGTTTTCGTCTTCTTACTGACATGTATCGGAGTTATTGGAGTTATTTCAAAAGGAATTCACTGCGCTTGGACAGCTCCACAGGCGCTTTACCCAAAATCGCCAGCAATTATCTGACAGATTTTCTGAGCCTGCTCAAAACCCCACGCGCTGGCAAGGTCTTGAAACGGGGATAGATCATCGTTTCTTTGACGCCCTTGCTTTTCGATACCTTTTTTTTCTTTTATATTTCATTCAATTAGACTTGCAAAGTTAATCTTGTCCTTTGCTAGCTTTAGCACCTCGTTTTTTTATATTTTATTTTGATGGAGGACAAAATTAAGAAAGTCGTTTTCACTTAAAGGTTTTTAAAACAGTTTTGGGCTTATTTGTTATCAAAGAAAGCGTCAAACTTTCAACTTGACAAGTCGTTTATTGTAATGTAATTGATTTATTGACCAGTGGATCTTGCGTGGGAGAACATTTTCCAGAGGCTCACAATGACAAACCTGTCTGTTGTTATATGATAGATTAGAACGAATATTGCCGAAAAGGCAAAATGGTGAATAAAATGAATATATCAGAGTTGGAGCAGAGACACTGATAAAGACGGGGAAAGTCAGAGCCAGAGATAGACAAGCTGATAAGCAGACAGAGAATGAGAGAAAGACAGACGGACAAACAGACAGACAGAGACAGAGAGACAGACAGACAGACACAGAGAGATATATATAGCAGATAAGCAGAGACACAACGAGAGACAACGAGAGACAGACAAACCGACAGATTTAAAAAAGAAATAGTTTGTAAAACTTTTAACATATTCTCTTATCTCATATTCTAACATGATGCCGCCATGGACTAATCTGAGCCTGTTCACCCTCATTCACCCCTACCTCACCATTCCCTACACACACATGCTCACAAATGGCTCCAAAATGTTGAACTGCCAGATATTGCTTGTGAGACTGATCAGCTCACTATTGAATCTTCTGGCATCTATGCAAACTCAGCCTGTCATACATCACCAAATGTCCATACGGCATTGCCATAAGGCATGGCCATCATATACCAAGTGTCTATACAGCATTGCCATAAGGCATGGCCATCATATACCAAGTGTCTATACAGCATTGCCATAAGGTATGCCATCATAAGTGTACAGCATTGCCATAAGGTATGGCCATCATAAGTGTCCATATAGATTGCCATAGATATGCCATCATAAGTGTCCATATAGCATTGTCATAAGGTATGGCCATCATAAGTGTCTATATAGCATTGCCATAAGGCATTGCCATCATATATCAAGTATCCATATAGCATTGCCATAAGATATGGCCATCATAACTGTCCATACAGCATTTGCCATTAGGCATGGCCATCATAAGTGTCCATATAGCATTGCCATAAGGCATGGCCATCATAAGTGTCCATATAGCATTGCCATAAGGCATGGTCATCATAAGTGTCCATATACATTGCCATAAGCATGGCATCATAAGTGTCCATATAGCATTGCCATAAGTCATGGCCATCATAAGTGTCCATAAACATTGCCATAAGACATGTCATCATAAGTGTCCATATAACATTGCCATAAGACATGGTCATCATAAGTGTCAATATAGCATTGCCATAAGGCATGGTCATCATAAGTGTCCATATAACATTGCCATAAGCATGGTCATCATAAGTGTCATATAGCATTGCCATAAGTCATGGCCATCATAAGTGTCCATATAGCATTGCCATAAGTCATGGCCATCATAAGTGTCCATATACATTGCCATAAGTCACGGCCATCATAAGTGTCAATATAACATTGCCATAAGTCATGGCCATCATAAGTGTCAATATAGCATTGCCATAAGTCATGGCCATCATAAGTGTCTAATAGCATTGCCATAAGTCACGGCCATCATAAGTGTCATACATCATTGCCCTAAGACATGGTCATCATAAGTGTTCATATAGCATTGCTATAAGGCATGGTCATCATAATGTATCCATATAACATTGCCATAAGACATGGTCATCATAAGTGTCAATATAGCATTGCCATAAGTCATGGCCATCATAAGTGTCTATATAGCATTGCCATAAGTCATGGCCATCATAAGTGTCCATATAACATTGCCATAAGTCACGGCCATCATAAGTGTCAATATAACATTGCCATAAGTCATGGCCATCATAAGTGTCATATACATTGCCATAAGTCATGGCATCATAAGTGTCTATATAGCATTGCCATAAGTCACGGCCATCATAAGTGTTCATACATCATTGCCCTAAGACATGGTCATCATAAGTGTTCATATAGCATTGCTATAAGGCATGGCCATCATAAGTGTCCATATAACATTGCCATAAGGCATGGCCATCATAAGTGTCCATAAACATTGCCATAAGCATGTCCATCATAAGTGTCCATATAACATTGCCATAAGTCATGGCCATCATAAGTGTCCATAAGCATTGCCATAAGTCATGGCCATCATAAGTGTCCATACAGCATTGCCATAAGCATGGCCATCATAAGTGTCCATATAGCATTGCCAAAAGGGCATGGTCCATCATAAGTGTCCATATAGCATTGCCATAAGGCATGGCCATCATAAGTGTCCATATAGCATTGCCATAAGACATGGTCATCATAAGTGTCCATATAGCATTGCCATAAGGTCATGGCCATCATAAATGTCCATATAGCATTGCCATAAGGCATGGCCATCATAAGTGTCCATATAGCATTGCCATAAGGCATGTCCATCATAAGTGTCCATATAGCATTGTCATAAGGCATGGCCATCATAAGTGTCCATACAGCATTGCCATAAGTCATGGCCGTCATAAGTGTCCTTATAGCATTGCCATAAGGCATGGCCATCATAAGTGTCCATAAAGCATTGCCGTAAGGCATCTTCTCTTATGATTGGATCACAGGACCGTGTTATGTACTACTGATGCATTTCATCTTATCTTCATAGTGTGAACTACAAAACAAGATGAATTCGGCATGTAATTCGAGCAGTTTGTGGTTAGCACATCTTAATAAAACTAGTAATATGTTGATTCTTTTTATTTGTATTTCATTCATCTACTTGTTTATTTATTTATTTATTTATTTATTTATTTATTTGTGTGTGTGTTACTTACTTTACTTGCTTGTTTATGGACTTGCTTATTTGTTTATTTGTTTATATTTTATCTATTTATGTATTCATTTATTCGATGTACATGTAGAAAACTGTACAAATAAGCTTTAAGTGTCTTTTCTACATAACACACACACACACACACACACACACACACACACACACACACACACACACACACACACACACACACACACACACACACACACACACACACACAAGAGTTTCAACGAGCGCTTGATGCGCTGGTGACAGTGTAAGGGAAGTAGCCAACTTAGTGTCCACGAGTTAAAAAGCAGCAAAAGTTGTCTCTCTTGGGATATTTCGTGCAATCGTCCGTTTTAGAACCTTTTACTAAATTACAATATTCGACGATGGGATGGTTTTTTAATTCTAATCATGTAATGGCATTGATAAAATTATTAATGCACCATAAGATTCCACAACGTGTGGGATGGATGGTCAAAAGGTGAATTTGGTGCCCAAACCTTGAAGGCACGTGGAATAAATAAAAAGTATTGTTAAGTTTAGAGCTCTCAATATTTCGTGGGATCATTTTTATGGGACGGTACCATCTCTTCTACCTTGTTCCTTTACCTTCCCCAACTCAAAACATGGGCGAGTATTCCTTCACGATAGTATACGAGGCAGCACACACAAAGTTTTTCTCTGCCAATTTCAAACTAGTGGAATGGGAACGATATCAGATTTCCGACTGGAATGTCTAAAGGTCGATCCTACCTGGATACCTCCTACCTGGTCGGTAAAGATGGATATTCTTTTTACCTGGTGGGTAAGGTGAATGGTTTTTTTTTAACTGGTGGGTAAAGGGTGGATCTTTTTTAACCTGGTGGGTAAAGGTGGATAATTGTTTTCATCTGATGGGTAAAGGTGGACTTTTTTTGTTTTGTTTTGTTTTTTTTGTTACCTGGCGATCAAAGGTAGATATTTTAAGACCTTCCAAGTTAACATGGTATCGACTGTTAATGTCTAAACCCCCGTCGTGTGTACACGCATATAGAACATCAAGTATCTACGTTAAAGAGCCTGTAAGTCATTGTCGATGTTTAGTGGCATAAGGAAACAAGAAAACACCCAGCATGCATGCTCACAGGAGACGGGGTATGCAGGCTGTGCAGTAACATACTACCTGCACAGTGTGGGCAAACCAACATGCATACACGCATCTGAGAATACGCTTAAAATGCAAAACAAAGCAAAACAAAAATCAGTGCAACCGTGTGCAATCAGATATGCCAACACCAGATCCAGCCAGATCCATTCCCGGCATATCCACACTTAAAAAACAAGTAGGTCAAACAATTTCAACAAATTCCCATCTAAGACGATTGGTAATACAGAAAATCCACATTTTATACTTACAAAGTCGTTGTGATCTTAGACAAGTTTTGGGTCGACCAAAATTTTAGTCCTTTTCTCCCACTGGACGAAGAAGCAGGGAAGTTTTAGTCTTTTTCCTTCTAATTTTTGTATAGTTGTTTGTTCGTTTCTGATCCTACAGTTTACACTTGACAAAGGCCAGTTGGCCGAAATTTTGTGCCTGTCTTGTCTGGTTATATTGAATACGCGTTCTGGTTCTATTTTCGTGTTTTTCTGGTTTCTGTTTGCTTGAACGCGGGCAGTCGCACTTGTTTTGGATTTCAAAATGACATGGGCATCGAGAACAATGATAGAATGTCATAATAGTGGTAAGAAAGTGTTGATAATTATTGTCCAAATTTCTTAAGATATTGCTGTTCACATCTCCCTTAAAACATTTTTGTCAGTGGGTGAGGGCGTGGGGGGATGGTGTCTATGTGACCCTGACCTTAATGCCTTACCTTCCAAACTTGCACTTTCGCCGGTCGTCAGCTGTGTACGTCTTTTGACCAAAGCGTCCATAAAAAGGCTGAGAAAATCTCGTTCACATAGCTTTTTTTTTTTTTTTTACTCTCCCCTACACACACATCACAGCAACACGCACACACCAACACACACACACACACACACACACACAGAGTAGATAATCGCCCAAGTTGAATGAGATCATTAAATCAAAAATCAAGTTTTACACTTGTTAGTTTCAAATCTAAATAGTTGTTATTGTGGTCATTATTTTTCCCTTGATTGTTTGCTTGTTTTGCATATGCCTCTGTTAACCCTTTGTCTCCCACACGCTGTCCAACAACTGCAAAAACTTAACTCTGACTCCCGCACCCTATCCACTAGCTTCCTGCAGGAAGCTGGTGGATAGGTTGAGGGAGTTAAAGGGTAAAGCTTTTGCTTTGTTAGCACGGTTGACAATGCAGGATGCTGGTGGACAGGGTGCAGGAGTCAAAGGGTAAAACTGTCTTCTTATTTCGTCATCATTTACAAGGTCAGACCACATCTTGCGATGAATGTGGACATTTTTTTTTTAGAAGGGGGGGGGGGGGGCTTTTTTTTTTTTTTTTTTTTTGGTTTCTCGCCGACTGTTAGATCTAAGAAGATTGGTAGTTACAGGATTGTTATCAGCCTTGTCTCCTGGAGCTCAAGTTGATAAAGGCGATGTCACTGCATTTTTGTGTTCACCCATCTGGTCTTCTTGACAGCAGGGCCAAGATGGTGACAGCATCAGTTTGGGTTTGCGGTTCATGTGTGTCTTGAGTCACTTGTGTCAGGTGAGGAGTCTTAGGTTGCCTTCATAGTAACATTTACTGTCGCCAATCAATCCATTCCGACAGTGACAGAAGAATCCGTGAAAAGCCTTGAAAGGTGGCATGATTACACTTTGAAATAAAACACAAAGAGGTAAGGAAACCAAGCAAATAGACGAAATTGCAGCATAGACCGCTATGGCCTTCTTGACAAAGTATGGTGTCTGCAGTTCAGTTGATTCCAAAGCTTCTCTGGCTTCTGTTGCCATACGACATCTGCAATAGCACAGTGAAATTAACGGAGGTCAAAATTAACGAACACTCAAGCAAATGGCTAGGTGTCCCACCCAACCTCACTGACATTGCGCTCTATTGTCGCAAGACAAAGCTGAAACTACCCCTAAAATCACTATAGAGGAGTACAAAGCAGGAAAGGTCAGGCTTCTTAGCATGCTTGAAAACTCAGGAGATAAGGTTGTGAGATCAGTCCAGCACAAAAGCTGAGGACCGATAGGAAATGGAAGTCCAGGAGGCAGTGGTCGCACACTCACACACACACAGACACACACACACACACACACAAAACACACAAAATCACACACAAATACTGAATATGGCTTTATTTCTACTCCCTTCTCCTTTTTGTCTCATACATACTGAAGCCAGTACTCAAGCCACTCAATATTACAAATAACCAATTCCACTGCTACCATTGTTAACATACACGAGGATATATTTAATATTACAAGCATTACAAAAATCTCTGACTTAGTCTTCGCATACACTACGTGTGGTAGGACATTAGGCCTCAACGAAAGAAACAAAGAAAAATCTCTGACATGGATCAGATATTAAAAACAAGACATGCAATGCTTAAAATGCAACATATGTCTTTGTCCTTGTCTCGTTCAGGATGCCAAAGACAAGCGATTTTGCTTCACACTACTGTGTACAAACTATGAACGCATGAAAATAATCACCTGCATAAAGACATGCTTGGCTCTTTTCAGGACTGATTATAATATTATATTAACATTTTGGTTGGGATCCCTTGTTCACACAATTTCCAAGGGAAAGATATTGAACACACACAAAAATATAGTAACATAATACATCACTTCTATACCTCTCACTGCTAAGCATGTGGCATTGTGCAAGCACTAGTACAATAACATGTTTATGACCATACATACCTCCTCTGTATCGTTACACACTGTGTTCATGTATTTATTTGTGTATATGTATGTGTATTCTCATGCGTGTGTATGTGTATTCTCAAGTGTGTGTGTGTGTGTGTGTGGTGTGTCGTGCGTGTGTGGTGCGTGCGTGGTGTGTGTGTGTGTGTGTGTGTGTGTGTGTGTGTGTGTGCGTGTGTCCATGTGTTTTGTGCGCATGGGTGTGTGTGTGTGTGTGCGTGTGTCCATGTGTTTGTGTGCGCACGCACCCACCCGTGTGTCTGCATGATATATCAATGCTTCTACATGAACTATCTTGTGTATCTTGTAGATAACATTATATGCAGTGAGTCCAAATTAATTCTGAAAATAACATTAAACAAGAACAATATAATTTACCATTAAAGTTCTAAAGAAGCAGTTATACAAAGCATGTATCTGATTCAGGGATTACACAAAATATGTCACTTCCACGTGAAGTTTTCAGAAAATAATTACACAGAATACGTATCCAGAATACATCATTTATCTACAATTACTTCCATGATAATCAAAAACTTGCTAGCACAAATAAAAAACAGTGCAATAAAACCGATAACAAATTTATGATACTCTAAACGCTGGAAAGAACTGTCCAACAAAAATAGAGAAAAAAACACTTAGCAAAACCAAAAATATCACTAATCGATAGCAGGCAGAAATGAAAAAAGTATACCATTCTAAACTTCAAGACAATGCGAATAATTTATTTACAAAATGATATAATGATTAGAACTATGAGTGGCGCAGTTTTGTTCTCTTCTTTGACTGCATATCCTTGACCTTCTGTGAGTGTTTTGACAAGGTCTTGTTCAAGTTCCGGTGCTTCTGTTTGTCATTTCTGAAAACAGACAGACATATAACTTAGACAAATAGAGTAACTACTATTCAAACACAGACACAACAACTATGAACGCAAAAACGTATAATTAAAACTTGCTGCAATTATTAATTTTCATAAATCAATGGAAAATCAATGGAAAAGCTAATACATAACAGTCAGCGTTTACACTGTTACAATGTGACCCCCCCCCCCCCCCCCTTTACACAACAGGTTCAATCTTTTAATGGCAGTGGAATTTAACAAGGACTGGCATGATAATGTGACATTACATATATATCAATACGGATCTCTGATGACTCAAAAATGTTACTGAATCAGTAAACATCATGGCTATAACCATCTCTAAAAGTACACCATACCTACAGGGGAAAAAGAACTCAAGCACAAAATTTTCAGAAGGTGGGGATACTACTTTACTGAAGAAGCCCCTGGCATCCTCATGTGAGCAGGGGAGGGGGACCATAAAAGATGAAAGGGCTGAAATAGTGAAAGCTACAATCAAGACAACTAACACAGATTCTGAGCATCTTCTACTCTTCATCATTTCAATGTTACAACTCACAAACTCACCTGCACATGGTGATCTTGTCCCGGCAGCCTTGACCTCCTTCCCAATGCTTTGTGTGTACCTTGGTCATGTTCATGTCGCATCCCTTGCATGGTCTCTCTGCTGCGTACATCTAAAAAACAATCATCCACATGGAGATAATTTTTTCCTTCCTCATCTTTATTAGTGTTATAATCTAAACTACTACAAGGACCATCAAGCCCTTTATGCAAATAATCATAGGATAATAATTTGACAATTTTTATGTACCAAAGCCCTTATCTTTTTTTCTACTGACAAAATGGTTAAATTTGGAACAAATTTAAAACCAGAAAAATGGATAACACAAAATGCGTTCAATTAAAAAAAACAGAAGACTGATGAAAAAAATGTTCATGTTCTGTACGTGTTTGATATTGCACAGAGATGCCCATGTCTACCCCTGATCAAATCTAGTTATAAACAGTTGATGAGCTATGTGCAAACAGATGCATGCATTTTCCTGACACTGCCCAAATTAACTTACTCGCTTTATCAGGACAACAGTCGCGTTTTCATGTCCATGATAAATAATACTTGAAATCCAGTGCTAAGTGACCTTTGGTATCCATATCAAATATAAAGCTAGAAAATTCACTGATATCTCTAGTGAGCATGCAACACACTTTGTACACTTTGTATAATGAACTGAGAGTGGGAAAACCTAAAGCAGGGAGCGAGTTTTTACTTGTCGTCCTCACTGAGCCCTTTTCAGATGCCAGCATCTTCTTATGTGGTCTGTATTCAGCAAAAAGTTTAGCTGCACATCTCTAGTTCATCTCTAAAATTAACATCAATGATAAAATAAGTAACCAACATTTTGCAACAAATTCAGAAAACTCATATCACTGAGTTTGTTACATTTATATGCGAACTGAAAACTTGCATCTCAATGCAGAATGGCCTGTTTATTTCATTACCAAATGATTAGTTGTGTAAAACAAAGAACAGCGTCTCTGACAAGATACACTACCCTTATGTCTGGGCACACAACTACTGCAACCTGTATTAACCCCTACAAGTGGAAGAAAAGATGAATACACACCTGTTCCTTGCAAACAGAAGCCACAGACCATGCGGTTGGCAAACTTCATCTCATGGTCTTCTTTACTGTCATGACAAATATCACAGGGATAGCATTTGCCACAGCAGGGGAAGCGCAACCAACGGTAGCTCTTCTTGTAGTGTTTGCATGTGCCAAAGTTGGGCAGTGGCTTGCCCTCCTGGATGGCCGGGTCCTTGGGGATCCTCTTGCGGCTTGGCACTACCACCTTCACTGACCCCTTCAGACCTGCAAGGAGTCAAAAGTAAACAGTTACAGTTTAACTGATTGACATCGTGCACTGAAACATGTCCAATATTCTCTGGAATGTAAAGAGATACCCCCTCCTTCTGGCACTAACCTCTTTGAGTCAGTAAAAAAAAAAATTAAGTGGCTATAGACCACAAGAACTGGACTCTAAAACTTTAAACATAAAAATTTTCTGAAACACTTTTATCATTTCTGCTGTAATTTCATTCTGCAGCAGAAGAACGATAAAATCAAGCAATCCAAACCAAATGTCCTAAAATGTGCAGCAGTTATTGAGCAAACTCTTTACAAACACAAGCAAAACTCTTCATATGGTCCGATAATTTAGAGTCTGCTCAGAATATAATCAAGATGCCCTATTCATGGGCTACTGTAATGTTCAAGCAAGATATTTCCCATAAACTCCCAGTACCACTCTCCTTATAATCCCACCTCAATTAAATCAAACGTAAAAAACAAAATATACAACTCTGGTTGCCTTAGGTGCATGAAAAATATCACTACCTCAGAAGCAACGGTATACATAAATGATAAGAGAAAAATACATAACTGAATCAGCATGAACAAAACAAGATGTCTAGTTTTGGTCTATAAAAATCAAACTATCCAGAGATTACAAGCAGCATATTACACAAGACTGGAAACTTATCATCTGTTTTGATTAGAAATAGAATAAAGGCTCTGATAAATAATACTGGTAAAAGCCTTTTTTTTCCATTATGAAAATGCTCAACCCAAGCATTTAACTGTGTACATCCCTAACATGGTCAACAATGAACAATTCTGGACTATCACACTATTATGGAGAAAACCAGATACTGAGGCAGCCGAGACTGATGCCACTGTTATCCTTTCTTCAATTTACCATATTATCAATTTTGTTTCTCATCTATTGTTTACTTATCTAAGTGTGACTATGAACAGCTTGCATGACTGGTTGTTATATTCTGTGAACAATCTGATTTACTGAGGTGTTCTGATTTTCAACTGTTTTATCAATACAGATTTATGTAGATGTGAGGATGTGGATTAACAAAGGAGTACAGAATTCGATATCTTCAAATTTCAAGCATTCAGCAACAATTCTGTTCGCTTCATTCCTACATGCTCAACAGTTGTGGACTGTCACTTACTCTGAATGGTGGTGGAGGGCTCAAGCTGAGTGAAGCGAACACCATCAGAGGCGACTCTCAGCTTGTGATGACACACTCGACACCAGTGATCCTGTGCCTGCCCTGGGACCACAACCTGTACAACACAGTGTATGGGTTATTTGAGTGAAGGCATTCTGTTAAGACACAAGATCACAGAGTGAGCATTCTGTATAAGACACAATGTTAACAATTAATTATTGTGAGTGAAGGGCAATTCCCGTAGATATTAAAGACAGTAGTGCCAAATCAAATTCAACCTTATTTGAGTAGTTCTAAAGACACAATGCTTAATAATTCTTTGATGAGATCTAAACAGTAGACTTATCTATAAGTTTAGAGACACAAGTGCTTAATCAAATTTAACTGAATCAATTATCGCATCATACTATTTGCATTAATGTCGATTACACAGTGTAATACAACTGACCATACTATTTGTACTATTTGTAGGTTACTCAGTGTAATACATTTTTCAACTATACAAATGAACTTATTCAATATTCTTGCCCCTTTCTTAGGGACCATATGCATACGACAAAAGTGAAATATAAACCTTTTATTAAATAACGACACAAGATGGGTAACGGTCTTATTTACAAATTATATCAAACACAAAACCAACAAAAGGTAATATATAAATCATAATATAGATAATCTTTCAATTTCATCATGATTAAAGTATGGAAAAAATAGAAAAGGTTTTGTCAACATCGGCCTTGACTTAAATGACATGATACACTACACACACACACAAAAAAAAGGGAGGGAGACGATCTTTTAATTCCGTCATGACAAAAGAATAGTGTTTGCCCCCCTGCCTGACACAGGATATGACATGTGTCTCCTTTGTTCTACGGCTTTGCACATGTGGGACCTATGTTAAACATCCAACTTTGTCCTCAATTTACGATGGCTATTTAAAGGGAAACAAGCTTATGCTCTTTCTCAGAGTAACAAAGAACTAAACTTTATCATTTCTCCTCAAGCGCACAATGGGCTAGAAATTACCAAGAAACTAATGGTAGGTAAGATGAAATATTTCTGAACAAAAATTAAGGACCTGCAAAATGAAGCACCTTTAGCACAATAACCTACCCCAGTTTTGGTGTCCTTGGAGCAATTGAGACAAGCAATGATGGCACTACAGTTCTGCAGAATCACGTCAAAGGGCCGACAGGCTTCCAGGTCCAGGTAACCAATCACAGAAGAGAAATGATGTACCATAGCTGGGCGGTATGTAGCTATCTGGGTCTGACTGCACTGACTGCACTGCACCATGTTCATCCTGCCGGGGGAAGCCATGAATTCTGACGTAGCTTTGCAGCGCTCACATTGGATCATCAGGCAGATCTTCTCAAAGAACAGTGTGGCAGCACTCTCTTTCAGCTGCAGGTTCTTTAAAGTCACTTCAGTTCCCTTCCGATCTGGGTCGGCCATCATAAGTTTTGCCTTGTCTTGCTGTGATTTACGCCCCTTTTTTCTTTCATTCTCATCCTCGTCAGCCTTTTCCTCGCCAGACTCTTCTTCACCACTTTCATCATAATCACTGCTGGTGTCTTCATCCTGGCTTTCTGAATCAGTTTCATCATCGCTGTCACTCCCATCGTCATCTTCATTATTTCCATCATCATTACTGTCAGCGCTATGCCCAGGATATTGCTTCTGCAGCTGTTTAGCAGAGACGAACTCCAAGCCTGCTGCTTTGGCCACCATTTCTCGTTTCAGCTGAAACAAAATCAATCATTGGCCCAATAATAAAAACCGAACAAACAGGCAAAAGCAATCCCGTTCAAGCCATCAAGTTCAGAAGCCTGCATTTAACAAATAATTGCTCCAATCAGTATGTATGAAAGATTCAATGCAACTGTCCCTCTGTCTTTATCATAATGTATTCATGGTCAACTGTTTAATTACAACTAACTTCATAAAAGAAAAAGGACATTTTTTAACTTTAAAAAAATCTCCAAAAAAAATGTCTGAAAATCTTAGAAACCTGTCCTGTCAATATGCCTGGATGTGTGATCATTCATCCTCACCCATCTAGCCACAACTCCATCCCATTTCAAATTTACATAAAATGCTAAAGCTATGACACTAAAAGGACAGATGTACAATAATAACAGACTGATTTCAGCAGTGTTTATTTCAATACTGACTATAAGAAGTCTAAACTCCTTCATTCCCTTACCCTATCCAAAAGGTTCCTGCAAGGGCTTATGGAGTGAAAGAATTAAGTTCTCTGCAAAACTTGGTGAATATCAATATAACCACATCGAATACGTCTCTTCTCTACTCTTTTCCTTCCTCCATTATTATTCCCCACCCCCAATTTCTCCCTACCATCTGTTGATATCATAACATACCTGTCGAAGTCCTTCAGTGACAACATCCTCAATGTTTCTATCCAGCCAGCGAAGAAAGGGACGGAACACCAGCTCCACCTCACCACTGTCTCCAAGTTGTCTTTCTTTGTCTTCAAGCCACTCTTCAATGGAAACTTCCAGATATCTGGCAAAAGGTAATTAGAACAAAATCAGCTAATCTGCCATTAAACTATTATTGAACTGAATCGAAATACAATTTTTTTTACTATTCATTTGCTTTCTGTTTAGTTTGTTTTTTGTCCCTGTAAAGAACTAAGTACATAAGTTTTGATGTTATAAAAAGTGCAATCTACATACACACACAAAAAACACACTGACATATTCACTCAAACTGTTCATACAGAAAAAAAACAACTATAATGACCTCTTTCAAAATAATACATCAAATATTTCAATTCTTTTACACTAGATTAAACTGTTATATATTTTCTTCTTCTTTTCTTTTAATCACTTTTTAATGATTGACAATAGAATGTCACAGTTTTACCAAAACAAATGGGGTACATTGCATGGGCTAAAATCATTTCTTCTCTACCTTCTAGTTCTACAAAAAAAGGGGGAAAAATTAACACAGTCAAACACTGACATAAATTACTGACAAATTACACTTACAAGACCATGTCTGACACTAGTTCATAAGTGACCAACAGGAAAGTCTCCAACACAGTTTTATTGAACAGTCCCAAACTAATAAAACATCTCACCTTCGGACAGTTTCTGGCAGGCCTTGTTCAGACGGAAGTGTTACAGTCAGCATCTGTGATAAGAGAAAAATGTTCAGTTAATAAGGTATTCAATTTATTGCAAGAAAGTCACTATAAACAAGTAATTTGCATAAATAATGTTACTGGTTCTGTGATTATTAACATTATCACACTAATTATGCAATACATTAGACTGATCAGCCTCTTTTGATAAAACACAGGTTGCCCTATAAACACAGGATTTTCATCAAATTCATCTTTTACATGACATATATGGTAATTTAGTCACTTTAGTCAGGTTTAGTGTGTATTTGAGTCAGTGAATGGGACAGTGGGAGAAATTGAGTGTGTGTATATAGACGTGTCAAAACATATGTGTTTATGACTATGAGTGAGTGAGTGGTGTGGGGTGTGTGTGTGTGTTGTGTGTGTGTGTGTGTGTGTGTGTGTGTGTGTGTGTGTGTGTGTGTGTGTGTGTGTGTGTTGTGTTGTGTGTGTGTTGTGTGTGTGTGTGTGTGTGTGTGTGTATGTGTGTGTGTGTATGTGTGTGTGTGTGTGTGTGTGTGTTGTGTGTGTGTGTGTGTGTGTGTGTGTGTGTGTGTGTGTGTGTGCACGTGCACACATGCCATGTATATGCACGAGCCTGTATAATAGTGTATGCACATATGAGAGAGTGTGAGTGTGTTTGTGACACTGACAGTGTGTGTGTATGTGTGTGTGCGTGTATGTGTGCAAGCATGTGCACATGTGTGCGCCCATGTATGTGTGTGAGCCTGCATGCACACATGCGCGCGTGTGTGTGTGCATATGCTTGTCTGCATGTGTGTGAGTGTGTGTGTGGAGAGAGAGAGAGAGTGTGTGTGTGTGTGTGTGTGTGTGTGTGTGTGTGGTGTGTGTGTGTGTGTGTGTGTGTGTGTGTGTGTGTGTGTGTGTGTGTGTGTGTGGTGTATGCTTATGCATGTGCTTGTGAGTACGAATGCACTGTGCAAATATTGTGTTCTTGTGGTGTTAACTGGCATATTTGATAATTCATCAAAATGGAAAAAAATAATAACACAATGTAGGCTACTCGCAATAACGATTCTGAAATCTGAACATCAGCGACTATTAGTATTACTAATTTCAATTTGAAGTTTCATTATTAACTTCTGCCATAATTAGGTGCTTATCCCTTACCTCAAAAGGATAGTCAGATGGAATGTCCACTTGCAACTCGAAGACCCTCACATCAAATGGCTGCAAAATAACATCACAAGAGATTAGAGCTCTCCACAATGATACAAAGTTAACAAACAACAACAACGAAACAAAAAAGACATGATACAATTCAAACACGATATCCTAAACATTCATCATCATCAGGTGCCCTGCCGCATGGCGTTGGCGATCATGGACTTCCATCTGTCTCTATCTCTCGTTGCCCCTAGCATCTCCCCCACCCTCCTCATCCCCAGCCACTCTGCAAGTCCGTCCAGCATTTTCTCCCTGGGTCTACCTGGTGCTCTCTTTCCCTCCAGCTTTCCCGTTGTGACCAGGTGCTCCAAATCCCCCTTCCTCATAAAATGGCCTATAATTCCTAAACATTACCCAATAATAATTACTAACAAAAAAAAAACATTAGGGGCCTATCCAATGATAATTACCCTCTCCCTCCCCTCAAGAAACACACACAAATCAAAAGCAACTATCTTGGGTGGCCCACATGACTGGTGATAAAATTGATATAAACACTTTGTTACCATATGTACCACTACCAGTACAATTGTATCAACAATCAAATCTTAACATACAAACACTGATTGACATACATGTATATTGTACTAACATAGGAGAGCACATGTGTGCAATATTTAAAAATTGCATGTGGTTGCAAATTTGTAAACATGTCTAATCTATAGGTCTATGTCAAGCATGTGTCTGGGGATGGAAAGAGAGACAAGAGATAGGAATAAGCTATAGCCTAGTATAGGTCTACACATGACAGTGACAATGATAATATTCATTTTTGTTGTTGTTGTTCTTGAGTTAAAAAAATGGTTAAAGTCTGGAATAACTTAATTCACAAACTGACTAAAGACTTGTCCAGCAGCAATAAAGTGACATATAAACAAACAAACAATTCAGTAAATAAATGTACATATTATACATACAAATAGTGTACAAAAACAACCCAATAATTTTACTCAGCTTCTTACCCAGTCAGGATCAGTAGGATTAAAGCTGATGACACACTGGAAGTATTCAGCACAGTCTCGGTTGACTTTCACCTTGCTCTTTGGAAATCGCTTCACCAGTTGTTCAATTTCCGTTCTTCGTAGGCGTGATCCTTCCACATCATCCACCTCTTCTCTGCGATATTTTCTGATCCCTTGAGCAACATGTGGAGTTCTACGTTTTTGCACGTTTGGTGGTTTGGAGCTGAATGCCGGCTCAGTATGAGTGCCTTCTGCTGAAGTGGATGGACCAGGTTTTGAAGGCTCTTCTTGTTCCTGATTCTGGGCCAGACTGGCGCTGCCCTCATCTTCTTTTTTAGAATTGCTTTCACTAGTTTCAGTTTCAGCTTTATCTCCTAAAGCAACTGGCTTTGGTGACTGCGTCTGACGACGGGGGTGGAGGAACCTACATCGTCTTCCTTTCCAGCATCTTCCTCTTATAAAGAACTGACAAATCTTGTCAGATCTGATATTCTCTTGATGAACGTTTTCAGTTCCACCTTGACCAGGGCCTGACTGTGAGAACCGATCTATTGGAAACCCATATCGCGCACTCTTGTCTGCTGAAACAAAGTCGCTGACCCAGTCCTAGTGAAAGGATCACCAATGGCATTGGAACTGAAACCTCCCCGGGAGTAATGAGACTGAGAGTATCTCACCCCTTTCCTTTCTTCTGTCTTCCCATCCTGTGACATTGATGACCGATCTCTATCAGTCTGGTTTTCAGCTGCCCATGACTTAGAGCCACTTCTGTCTTGATGAAATCTTGGCGGTATTTCACGTGACTGGGCATGCAGTACTTCGCTTGGCTGTGCATGCTCAAAGCGGCATTTGCTTCCAAAGCAACAGTTACCATTGCGAATGAAATAGTGGCAGAGTTTTCTGTGAGATCTCTGCTGCAAAGCTGGACGAAAATTTGATCTTACTGCCTCATCATTGTGATCTGTTGCTTCCAATTCCTGAAACTTCTTTTCTAGGTGTGCTTCTGCAGTACTGGATAAAGGTTCAAATTTCAGTGGATCCTCATGGTTGGCTGGTACTGTAGGGTGACCTGTCAAATTGTTTGTATCAAGAATGCGAGGGTTTCTTACTGATACTTCATATTCTCCAGAAGCTATAAGATATTCCTGCAAAAGTGAAGAACTTTCTGATGAGTGAGAGTTCCTTACTGAGCCATAGTTTTGATTCCGATGATCAAATGACTGGTTAGAAGCAGGTAAATGCAACGGATCTGAGTGTTTATAACGACACCTATTACCAAATCTGCATCCTTGTTCTGATTTGAAAAATTTACAGACAGGAAAGGACATGAGTTTGGCCGGTGTACCCTCTTGCAAACTTTCTGCTCCCAACAGCTTGTCAGAAGACGACAGGAGGTATGAAGTGTCGTGCAACACTTTGTCTTTTGGGCACTGACGATTTGAAGTGGTCCCAAAGATGGCTGAATTGAACCTAAACAGTGAAGTTAAAACAGAAGACACAGCAAATGTACACGACAGCTCTGAAGCAAACTGTCAGCAGCTGTTTCAGACGCCTAGTTTTCTCAAACTCTGAACTGACTTGGCCCAAAATGCCAAGTCACAAAGTTCCAAAAGCAACAAAGCAGACAATTTTTTTCGCTACCACAAGCAGACGACTTCCTAGTGGAAGGGGTGACAGATCCGAAGCTGAGGTTGCCCACCTCACAATATATACTGTCGCTGTGGGTTTGTGGTATTGCACCACCACACAGAAACCTCACATCAAGGCCAAGATTCTAACCTTTGCCCTTGCTTCTTGCACCAACAACTTTAGTTCTGCAGCGAAAACGGAAGTCATCATAATGACAGAAAATCTATTTTAAGAATTTTAATGAACGTTTCCAGAACATTTTAAAAAATGGAGAAAAGGAAAGAAGGAAAAATGAAAACAAATAGACAGCGAAAAAAGACAGAAAGAAAACCAAAAGGAAACAAGATTTTTTTTTTAATGCCAGGTAGGTGTCATGTATCGATAAGACTATATGCAAAACATACGCGTACAGGCATGTGTATTTACAACAAAAAGATTATGGTCGTTTTGGGTTAAGCATGTGGCTCAGTAACTGTTTCATGGTATCCTGAAAAATAAAAATTTCTTGCACACATGCTTTAAAATCTTATGTTAATCAAATATATGCATTGGAATTTATTTGTATGAGTTAATCATCTGTCATAGATTTTGAACATTCATACGATGTGACACGTGATGAAATCACAGGTACTTTCGTTTTTGGGATAACCATTGGATTAAGTACCTTTAACGCTGGTAGAACAGTTTCAGTTTCCAATTTCGGTTTCTCAAGATGACGTCTCCGCGCTCGGAATGAATTCCATATGACTAACGTCACAGATGCCATGTGATGGAGAAAATCCAATTTACAGACATGATATATCGTCTGCACAATGTGGATTAACTCATCAGAAGAACATTATGGTTCAGATGGATAATATTGACCATATGGGTTGTGTAAACATTTTCGAGCCCAAAAGTAGAAGAAGAAAGACATCAAACATAACACAAGGCTGAGAGATGGTGACCTCCCCTCCTTCCCCAATCATACCCACCCCAATATTTTGCCCCCACTGTCCACACACACACACACACAACACACACACACACACACACACACACACACACACACACATACACAACATGCACACACACACACACACACACACACACACACACACACACACACACACACACACACACACACACACACACACACACACACAAATCACGATCAAAAAACACAATTGATACACCAGCATTGCCCTGTCGAGCCACAATACCAGGTGCACCACAAGCTCACCTATTTCAGAATCAACCCTATCGCCATCTCAAATGTCTTTATTCACTACCACAACACCAATTTAAACTCTGAATCAGGTTTTACATGCAACCTGCAGTCCTATAATACAACTGTTTTGTTGTTGTGTTGTTGTTGTTTTTTCAGTTGTTTTGTTTTTGTTTTTATTTTTGTTTGTTTGTTTGTTTTATAAACCAGCGTGTCATAGTTCATCTTACCAATCCACAACCTTAAATCTTTCCACCGCTGTACTTTTTCTATTACTTTTACCTTTTCTTTTGACTTTTTCTCTCACATACACAGCTGTGTGTGACACACACAGCCTCTGTTCCTTCTCTCTCGTACTCCGTTTTCTCTCTTTGTGTTGTCGTTATTTGAAAATGGGTGCTTTAAACATTATGAAAATACGTTCTTTTATACTACAAGAACGGAACATAAACTGGCTGTAACAGTCACACATTTATAGAAACTAACTTTAAAACAAGGCAATCCCTCTTCTATTAGGATATTTATACAAGTAGATTGCCAGATTTCTAATCATACGTTCATTTTTTTGAAGCCATGAGTTTTGGCAGTCATCACTCTGCATCATTTGGAGTGTGGTAATTGATGACTGGATCTGAATGGGTCATGCAACCCATGAGTCCCTTTCGTTAACCAAGTCCCTTTCGTTAACTGGAACGGGTACTGATCCGTTTCAGGGTTGGAAAAGATATAGCAGCGAAGGAGAAAATATGGACATTGGCATAAAAATGCTACCCAAGGGAGAAGTTAAAGTCTCTATCACCTCACTCCCGTAAGTACGACCCCAGGCTTAAAAAGTAACGTTTACCTTTACCTTTATATGAACTGAACTTATAAAAAAAGACGTTAAATTTATGTATGGTTGCTGTTTATATAGTGTGTATCACGCCCGTCGCATTCAAGATGGCAGCCACCATGTCAAGGTGTCTGCTAGGGAAGCTCTCGTTTGTTTCGAAATGTGCTCCAGGCGTGTTAAACTGTCGGATTAAAGACAGTTTTGTACGAACAAAATATCAAGTTTTCAGCTGCAAATTTTCAACAAGTGCACGGGCAGCATCTGGAGATGACGATCAGAAACCCCATTGTAATGTTGGGACGATAGGTCATGTTGATCATGGAAAGACCACATTGACCGCAGCGATTACGAAAGTGTTGTCAGATACAGGCAGGGAAGGGAATAAATTTGTCAAGTATGATGACATCGATAAGGCACCCGAAGAAAAAGCAAGAGGTATCACCATCAATTCAACACATATTCAGTATGAAACTGAAAAACGACATTATGCGCACACTGACTGCCCCGGTCACATTGACTACGTAAAAAACATGATTACAGGGACATCTCAGATGGACGGTGCAATGTTGGTGATTGCAGCCACTGATGGCACAATGCCACAGACAAGAGAACATTTACTTCTTGCAAAACAAATAGGTGTTGAAAACATTGTTGTGTACATCAACAAAGCAGATCTTGTTGATAATGAATGTTAGAACTTGTGGAAATGGAAGCTAGAGAATTGTTGGAGGAGTATGGATATGATGGCATTAATTCAGCAAGTTGTCGCAGGTTCTGCTTTGATGGCACTGAGAGGAGAAAGACCTGAAATAGGGACAGACTCAATACTTAAGTTAATGGACGCTGTTGACTCAACAGTACCCACTCCAAAGCGAGATGTGTCGGGTCCATTTTACATGCCAGTTGAATCAAGTGTATCAATACCTGGCAGGGGCACTGTAGCTGTTGGAACAGTGGCACAAGGGAACTTGAAGAAGGGTCAGGAGGTGGAGCTTCTTGGTTTTGGAAATTTGATCAAAACAGCTGCATCAGACATCCACATTTTTCGTAAATCTGTTCCAAAGTGCACAGCAGGTGACAATGTTGGCGTACTGCTTCGTGGAGTTAAATCAGAGTTGGCACAGAGAGGGATGTTTCTGAGTCAACCAGGGTCATTAAAGCAGTTTGACACTTTTGAAGCTCAGATCTACATCTTGACAAAAGCAGAGGGAGGGCGTTCAAAACCCATCATGGATCAGTACATACAGGTGAATTAAAAGTATGATGTCATATTATTAAAGAATAAGAGAAATTTCACACACACACACACACACACACACACACACACACACACACACACACACACACACACACACACACACACACACACACACACACGCACGCACGCACACAATCATCTAAAACTAAAAGCACATATGTGAATAGACGTTAAAAAAAATAAAGAAGAAGAAGAACACACACAACACATACAGGCAAGCATGCTGACATTGCTGTATATATATGCATTGCTTGAATGTGAATATTTGACTGTTTGTTGCCTTCATCACTGTCATCATACTATTTGACTTTCAACACCATTTTGTATTAGGAAATCCAAAACAAGTGTGACTGTCCGCATTCAAGCAAACAGGAACAAAAAATAAAACCACTAAAAAAGAATGATAACGTGCATTTAATACAAGACAAGACAGGCGCAAATTTTCAGCCAAATAAACTGTTTATTCCTTTTCTCACACTAGACGAGCAGCAGGGAAGTTTCAGTCTTTTTCTCCTAATTTTTGTATCTGGTGTTTGTTTGTTTGTGATCTTATCGCTTGACAAAGGCCAGTTGGCCGAAAATTTGTGCCTGTCTTGTCTTGTGTTAAATACACATTCTTATTCTTTTTTCTCGTTTTTTCTGGCTCCATGTTATATTGTCAGCATTGCCCCTGAAATCAGTATATGATCCTGAGCTTGATTTTCAGAGAAATTAGTTACAATTTTTTAAGATCCATTTGAGCATAAGCAACAGACATACTACACAATATTATTGTGAGCACATGAATAATGTACACTGTTTGTGTTCCCAGTGTTAGCTGATTGCAGTTATCTGTGAAGATTAAGGTGGGATGAGGATACTGTATCTCATTATCACAACTGTATATTACTCATTGCTGGAAAATTCTTGCACAGAGAGTCCCCTATGGGAATGGCGTGGGCTCTTTCAGTAGTAAAGAATATTCCCACCTGGAAATCCTGTGTTAGGAATTTCCTCTCTTCTGACACTTTCTTTGTTTAGAACTGCCTTGCTCTTTTGCTGTATTTCTGGCTCTGAGAAATTTGATGTGAAGTTCTAGCAGTTTTAGGTAATTTAGGCCAGTTCTGATATGTTTTAATGTAATTTGTTGTGTATAATTGTATTCAGGGTATTTTTTTAAAACCCTCTATTGATAAATTGGGTGGAGTGGTCAACACCATCCTTAGATTACCATGCATACTTTGATACACATGTACAGTTGATTTTCTTTTCCAGGGTTTTTTCCAGATTCAAGAGTATGTTGCAGATTATTTTGAGATGGTTATAGTCCTTGTGTGGCTGTGTGCAATCAGCTGTACTTTAATAACTAGTAATACTAATAAGTAATAATACTAATATAGTAGCGCACTGAGTAGCATACTTCACACTACAGTGTCAAAGTTGACAGTCTTCAGATTTAGTCTCTTTTTTTTTTTGTCAATTGGGTGTATCATGTATGCACATTGTTTTTCTCTACATTGTTCAAGGCGGTATGTCGCTGCTCAGTCTGCATACTCTGTCTTGGGTGGGTATGCATGCTGGCTGTTTTCACATTTCCATAAGCCACATGACATAGGATCTTTAACATGTGTACATTATGTTTTGCATACACACACATATACACAGGGATTTTAGGCACTAACAGTAGTAACAGATCATCTGCTCACACATTCACCAAGGAGATTGAAAAATATTTCCACTCTTTACCCCGTAGATCAAATTTCAGACCTTCTGTATAGAGATGTGGCGTATTACACACTTGACTACTGCACCCATCATGGAATTCTATTTGAATGAATATTAAATCATAACATGCTCATTGGCAAAAGATGATTTAAAAGTATGTAAGTGTATGTTGAGCTGGAAATTTGATTACAGGATTGAATGTGAGAAGAACAGTTATTTAATTGTGTTTGATCTCTTCTTCCTGCTCATTTTTTATTCCTCCACCCCTACACCCCCTCCACTCCATTTTCTTTCTGTATTACTATTAGTATTACCTATTTCAGTGCTTATAACTAAGTTTGCGCACAATCACAAAATTGTGAGAACTCTTGATATTTCAGAATTTTTATTAATTTAATTTTGTTACTGTTTAGTTAGAAATACCGGTACTAGTAATTTTTGTCATAATGATTGTAAAATTTGTATGCTTACTGATACTACTCTGTGCAAACTAATCACAACTTAAAAATAATTCATGATTTTAGTTCTAAATATATGTGATGTTGAAAATACTTTGCTTTCTCCCTTGTTTACATTCTCAGTATCATACACTATTGAAATACATTACTAGATTTTGTTGTGGTAATTGTTTTTGTTATTGTTAGTGTGTGTGTGTGTGTGTGTGTGTGTGGTGTGTGTGTGTGTGTGTGTGTGTGTGTGTCACTTCTCATGTCAGTTCTGTTTCTTGTTTAAAGTAAGAAAATCTTAAGTATTTTGATTTTTTAGAGTTTACCTTCACTGATTCAGTAGAATATTAAGTGGTTTTATATGAATTAGAGTAATCATAAATCTTTGGGAAGAGTCAGTAAATTGAAGTTTTATGTGCAGCATGCACTTGGTGCATGATATAGATCCCACAGCAACAAAGGTGTTTTCCCTGGCAAATTTCTGTTGAAAAAGCCAGTCTCATCTGTTTATAGGTAAACAAATATGCATGCATACAGAAAAGAACAAAAAATGAAAAATATGTTTGGTGCTGCACGATGGTGGTGGGCTCTCCCAAGGAGAGCAAAATCCAGTTTCACATGGCATGTCCATTGTGACAAAAGAGAAATAAATACAGCAATACAAATTGTTTGGTATAAGTGAAACTCTGTTATAGCGAGAGCGGACGGCCCAGGCACATTTTCTCGCTATTACCGAGTTCTCGTTATTCCCAAATGACGAATTTACCAAGGGAAACAAAGGGAAATAATCTTGGCACCGGCGCCGTCGATGTGTTCATAATTAATCGATAGTGTCCTTTGATTACACACCGCACAAGGACGCGCCTTTCGTTGTTTTTCTTTGTTACCAGCCACCACGAGATGTGCCCTACCGGGAACTTGACGACGAGGTGGGGGTGGGGCGAGTGGCGAGAACTTTTGTGACCAGGAAGGATAGAAAATCTCTCGTTATTACCGAGAGATGATTATCCACTAACTCTCATTAAACCCAATGGTTTATTCTTAAAGATTAAGAAGGATAAAAAACGGGGATTGAAAAATGTCTCGTTACTACAGTGTTCTCGTTATTACAGTTGTCGTTATTAATGGACTCCACTGTATATTAAAACAGTTGTGTATAGAACTATAGATTTATAATGTATGAAAGCATTACAAAAAATGTTTTTGATCGTTTATAATTTTGACTTTTTTTTTTCATTTCCAAGTTAACCCTTTGACTTCCGCAGCCTTTTCACCAACTGCAAAAAATTAACCCTTTGATTCCCTCACCCTATCCACCAGCTTCCTGCAAGTTTTTGTTTTGGTTTAAACAGAATTTTATTCAAGAAAAGAAGAATCATAAATACAGCAAAGCATGGGCAGGGCATCAAGCAATGCTAGCATGGTTGACAATGCAGGATGGTCGTGGACTGGGTGCAGGAGTCAAAGGGTTAATGCAGTAATTGATTTAACAGTCAGTAAAGAATAAAAATCAAACTATGAATAATGGGAAAACGAATTTTACCATTGCAAGTGAGACAGTTGTACTTTTCCCATTTTAGGACTGAGGATAGGTAGGCCTACCTATATTTATTCTTCTTAGTAATAGACTAATACAGTCCCTGGCAGTTTGTTTTCACTTTTATTGTTTGTTTGTTTGTTTGTTTGTTTGTTTTTAAACGACTGAAAGGAAATTACCACAGAGCATGAAAAAAGATGAAAAACGTAGGAAGAATTGTTTAAGAATAAGACTGTTACCAATACCTTGGTCAATGTTCGAAACTAATTGCAGAGATTAGATACTTCAGTGTTTGAAACTAACACAACAGTAGGTCTGCTGAGTAATTATAGATAAAATAAATCATTTCCTCTCTAGCTGAATTTCAAGTGGATGGATTATTTTAGATTAAGAATACTGTTCTGTACTACAGCCCATTTTGTTGATTCACTTTAAAGATGAACGTGGACTACATGAACAAAATTAAAATCATTTACATGACTGTCCTTTTCATTACTGGAACACTTTAGTGCTGGTCATTTTAATTGTGATATTTAGTGTCCTTTTCATTGCTGAAACACTTTAGTACTGGTCATTTTAATTGTGATATTTACTTGAAATTCACAGCACAGATGCTGAGGCAAATTAGTTATGAGTGAACAGAGTACATATTCAGATATAAATGAACTATACCATACAAAGGTTAGGCAAATTTTTTTTTTAATGTACCTGATGAGTCAGATTTTAAATCTAATGCATCTTTAGTAATCCAATTTTGGATATATGAGGTTTGTTTATATTTTTGCTCGTTTTTCAAATGAGTTTCACTCTGGGTGATTTTTTTTTTTCAAGACCCGGAGTTTATGAGTGAACAGTTTCATCAGGACTGGGACAGTGTTATTGTGGCTTGACAGTTGACTCTTTTATGTTTGAAAGTGTAAATTTCTGTTTTAAAAATCAGATTCTTCTGGTTTCATTACTGGAATTATTCTTTGTCTACAGATGATGTACAGCAATACGTGGAACATTTCAGCTTGCCTCAAACTGCCTGAAGATGTTTCAATGCTGATGCCTGGAGACACAGCCACAGTGCAGGTCATTCTTCGCAAGCCCATGGTGATCAAGGAAGGTCACCGCTTTACCATCAGGGAGAACAACCTAACCGCTGTGACAGGCTTGATGACAAAGATGCTGCCATCCACTGACCTCCAGCTGCCTGGATTTAATTATGAGAGGCCGAGATCTCACAAAATTGAAGGCAATGCATGGTTGACAATGAAAAACAGAGCGAGGAAATAGTCACTACAAGTGTGTGACTGTGCTGTGCTAGGAATAAAAAATCGGAGGTTTCTTATGCAAAAGGCCATGAATGAACTTTCATAGATCAATGAACTGATATAAATGTAAACCATGAGTGACAGTTTATGCTATGGTCCTTCCAGATTTTAAATCTCTTGTAATGTTTTTAATAGGGAAAATAGTTGACTGCTGAATTGGTTTTTTAAGAGTTTCCACATCAGTTGCCTTCTTTTCAAGATTAAGTGTTTTGCAGATACATGCTTACAGTGACAATACAGTTACAGTCTTACTCTTCTCAAAATATGAGCCAGTCCTAAACAGTAGTACTAGTAGTGGCCCAGTCCTTCCCATCAGATGTGTTTCTAGGACTCTTTGGATCTGACAAACAGCACTCTTAAACTGTTTTTGTTTGGTGAATTTATACTCTGATGTTTGGTGAATTACCTCACTCTCCTGAATCCAGTGTGACTGCACACACGTGCAAATCTTGCTCAAGAAAAACTGAGCGCAATTCCTAGTCTGTCCAGTTGTGAATGAGTACCTGACTTTCTTCAGAACTAGGGAAGGTCAGCTGGGGAGAGGAGTTGGGCACTGCTCTTGTAATTCTGGCCCCAAGAAGAGCTGAGGTCTATACAACTTATGTTCGCAATGTCCTCAGTATTATGAGATAACCTGTGACTTTACTTTTACCACACTCAAGTTGTGCTATTAAAAAGTCTTTCAGTATAAGCTTATCAGGTTCAGCTTTGAGTAACAAAAGGTACTTATTTTGTTTTGTTTTTCAAAATAAAAGTAACTTGAAAGAGTTATTTACTACTTTTGGTTGTTGTGTTAATTTTTGTGGTAATAAATTTGTAGCCTTGTTTGTAAGGTGTGTTAAGAACTCACTCTGTTCTATCTGTTATCTTGTTTTTATTTCAATCTTTTTGCTGTCTGTTTTATTTTTTGTTTAATTTTGTTGTTGTTGCTTGAATTTGAAGTGGAAAAAAATCGTTTTTAACCCTTTGATTCCCGCACCCTATCTACCAACTACAAAAACTTAACCCTTTGATTCCCTCACCCTATCCACCAGCTTCCTGCAGGAAGCTGGTGGATAGGGTGAGGGAATCAAAGGGTTAAGTTTTTGCTTTGCTAACATGGTTGGCAATACAGGATGCTGGTGACCGGAGTGCGGGAGTGAAAGGGTTAATGTTACAGAGAAAAAATGTTTTCAAGATGATGTCCAAAATAGTTTCAAATGGACCAACTCGTTTTCTTGCCTGACAGTCTATTCATCTGTATGTTTCCAGAAGGCAAAAAATTCCAGAAAGCTTTTATTAACCACTTAAATCTTAATAATAACAGTGATGATGATGATGATAATGATGATAATAACAGTAATCACAATAATGATAGCAACAACAGTAATGGTGATATTTATAAGGCGCAAAATCTTGATTCAAGAATCAGTTCTCATCATTCACTGAAGCGATCACTCAACAATGACCAAACATCCAGGCCACAAAGCACATGCAGACTGGGAGAGGGAAGACAAGTGGAGTAGGATGTGTGACCCATGACCCAAGCTATCATCTATGCTCTCTCTCTCTCTCTCTCTCCTCTCTCCTCTCTCTCTCTCTCTCATCCCTTTCTCTCTCTCTCTCTTCTCTCTCTCATACTCCACTACACTGTCTCTCTCTCTCTCTCTCTCTTATCGTTCCTGAATAGTAAATATGCGGTACTTCGTGTATGGCTGCCAGAGATTGCAACTCAACATTTTTAGCATTGGCTTCCCATTGTAATGAGTTATCTCCCTGACATGTTGGTGGCATGTGTTGTTTAGGGGACGCCCGCATTGTTGAATTAGAAATGCCCACTTGTCAGATCGTGTTTGGTTTGCCTTTGTTAGTTTGACTTTGGTGACTTGTTTTGTTGGGTGGATGTTCAGTTTCTTGAAATCATACTGGCTAGAGAGTATGGATGTATATGGCTGACTAGTTGATTGATGGCACATACTTGTTAGGTTGGCTGATTGGGTGCTCTCTGTGTACAAACTCAATACTTCTCTGTTGTTTGTGTGTAGGTTTTCATCAGATTGATGACCCTTTTATAAACCCTTTGACTCCTGCACCCTATCCACCAACTGCAAAAACTTACCCCTTTGAATTCCTTACCCTATCCACCAGCTTCGTACAAGAAGCTGGTGGATAGGGTGAGGGAATCAAAGGGTTAAGTTTCTGCTTTGCCAGCATGCTTGACAATGCAGGATGCAGGAGTCAAAGGGTTAATTAAGCGCTTGGGAATAATCAGAAATAAACTAAGACTGGTAGGATGGGTTTTTATCTAAGTATTAGGAGGGAAAGTGCATTAGTTTAAAAAAGTCATTCTGCAAATTTTGTTTAGGCTGGTTCAAAGTCAAAGTCACTATTAATAATAAAAACACACCATGTTGTAAATTCCAGCAAGTTTTTTTTTTCATTTATTAAAGAGTTGACAAAAGAGTAGTGATGTCACTATCACATCACTCATAATGGCTTGGAGATTATTGGCGTGGCTTGACCCACTTCTTTTAATTATTTTTAATGCACATAATGTGATATCAACGGGGAGGAATACATGTCCTCCTGTACGCAACACCATCTGTGATCATCATCAGACATTTCTCAGCTGTCTGTAGATTTATTTTCACAAAGCATTTTAAGTCATGTGTTCCTTTCAGTGAATAGTTATAAACACTTTAGTACAGGTAGTCCAAAGTTTAGAAACAATCTTTCCTTGAAGATAAGTTAGCTTATTGAAGCCATATTGCAAACTGATAAGGTGTGAATGTATGTGGCTGTAGGAACGTTGAGATGTCCAGGATCGAATCCAGATCTTCCACATGGAAATCCAAGTTTTACCCATTTGACTATCACACCCATCATTATAGAAAAACAACTATGCAGTAAAGTGAAACGCTTGCCAAGGTATCTTTGATATGACTATCAATAACAAAGGAATTTACTGGCTGCTATTGATAGGTGACTTTATTCCGACATTCTGCTGGGAAAGTCGCTATTCAGTCATACAGCACTACCACTACGTAGTCAGTCATAGTTATTTCAGTCATGTCCAAGGGTATCAGTAGATCTTAGGCTAAATAAAAGACCGTACAAAAGATTGCCTGTTCTGAACTTCTGTTGGCTGGCTCCCGTACTGCAACTGTAAGCTGTTTGTCCATCCAAATATATTACAACAAACATGATTTATGTTAAAATTTATTCCAGAAAAAGATAGGTATAGTATCACAAAAGTTTCAATATGGTTTGAAACATTTACCACAATATAATCAATCAACAGTTTCTGTTTAAAGAAATTTGGAGAGAAAAAAATATCCTGGTAATAGATTATCATCTCTGATTTTTTTCTTTTTAAAAATCTATTCATTAGTTGTTTACTTATTTATTCTCTGTTTCTTTAAAGAAATGTACGGTTTTATTTTATGTGTTGTGAGATTGCTCATTTATTTCTTTGAAAAAGGTGAACTATTAGCAATAAAAAGAATTATTAAAAACACTTGAAGAAAGCAAACAGAGCATAATGCCTCTTCAGTGTGGGACAAAACAATCTGCAGACATGCATGTGCATTTACGTTGCTTGGAATAATAACAATACAAACATTAAAAACAAATATAATTTAGAATTGAAAATGTACTATCAACATGATTTGGCAATATACAAAAAGACTGAACAGTGAAAAAAAATTCTTTTGAAAAATGAGAGAGCAAGACAGTGAAACGGAAAACATATCTGCTGTTTAAATTGTAATAAAAGTATGCCATACAATCTTTTTTTTAAAAAAGCTTGTGTATGGATTATTTGTCTGGTGGACTGTTACTAGCATATTTCTTAATATGATTGTGAGTATGCCACATTTTATCCACATAATCTATCTCAAGATCTGACTTATGTCCCATCTTAAGCAAAACTAGACATATTTTAGACTTATATATAGAATATACAATGATTTGGTAGTAATCAAAAAGTTCAGTGATGACAGAAAAACCATCTAAAAGCACAAAAGTAGGCTACATTATAAAACTGAAAATATTTTGCAGCTTTTCTTGTCAGCAAGGACGTTGTGACCAGGTGCTCCAAAACCCCCTTCCTCATAAAATGGCCTATAAATGTTGCCTGTCTTTTCCTAATCTTCCTTATGAGTGATGTACTTGTGTCTGCCTCCATCAAGACTGTCTCGTTTGTTTTCTTTGCAGTCCATGGAACTCTCAACATTCTTCTGAGAAACCACATCTCGGCTGCCTCGATCCTGCTCTGGCTTTGCTTGCTGACTGTCCACACCTCACATCCGTACAACAGTATTGGTTCTATATAACATTCAAGGACTCTCTTTCTGATGTTAATTGATAGGCATTTGTTGGTAAGAATGCTTGTCATCTTCTTGAATGCTGTTTTGGCTTGGCCAATTCTGCCAGCTATTTCCGATGTGCATCTGCCGTCTGATGAAATGACCGTTCCCAGGTATTTGAACTTATTAACCTGTGTCAAGGTTGTGCCATTTGCTGTTATTTTGCATGAGGGGATTTCATGTTTTTTACTGATCACCATGGCTAAATCCACTGTGACAAAAAAATACAAACAAACAAAAACAAACAAAAAAGGAAAAAAGAAAAAGACAAACACAAATGAATAAAATCAAATCTGTCACAAATACATGTACATAAAATGCTATTAGAATTGAAGGGCCATAATAAATATACAACAGGCAAGATAGTAGTCTGGTATATGCTGTTTTAAGTACTTTCTATCTGATAAGATACCAGATACTATGGTTACCTTGTGCTCTTTCCCTGTCAGTGGATTCCAGGTGTCTGATGACGCATGGTCTAGAAAAGAGTAGCCTACATCTGTTGTGCAGATCGAATACCACACCAAGCTAGCCCTTTTGTAACAGTGGTTAATGTCTTGCTCTGAAAAGAAAGCCAGCTGACATAAGTGATAAATACATGAGAGTCAAAACTGAAAATAAAATGAAAATAAATCAACTTCATTTCAAAAACATTTCCTCATGAACCAGAAAAAAACACGAAAGAAGAATAAGAATGTGTATTTAATACAACAAGACAAGACAGGCGCAAATTTTCGGCCAACTGGCCTTTGTCAAGCGTAAGATCACAAACAAACAAACACCAGATACAAAAATTAGGAGAAAGAGACTGAAACTTCCCTGTTGCTGGGTCCAGTGTGAGAAAAGGAATAAACTGACTGAAATGACATAATGTGTTTTTGAGTAAATATGATGTCAGAGCGGAAATGAGAACTATGACGCACTAGCGAAGAATAGTGTTTGGAATGCAAAGGATACCAGTATTAAATAATGCATAAGAGAAAATATAAGCATATTTATGACTGAAAGGGAAAATAGTCAATCAAGAGGTATGTCTGATGTAAATGGATCATGCCTAGTGCACTAGTGCAACGAATCCGGTCTGACCTTGGGATAGGAAGAAAAACACCTAAACCAACGCCCCCCCCCCCCCCCCCCCCTGTCACTGTGGGATTTTCCGTCTTGGCTGAGTCCTACTTTTGTATTCGTATTTATTCCTTGTCTAAGTGTACTTGTCTTATGAAAGTGGAATCCAAAACAAGTGCGACTGCCCGTGTTCAAGCAAACAGGAACCAGAAAAAAACACGAAAATATAACGCGTATTTGACACAACCAGACAAGACAGGCGCAAATTTTCACTCAGCTGGCCTTTTATCAAGTTTGAATGTAAGATCACAAACAAGCAAACGCCAGATACAAAGATTGGGAGAAATAGACTGAAACTTCCCCCCGCTGCTTCGTCCAGTGAGAGAAGAGGACTAATAGTGGGTTCTTCTGCAAAGCAGTGTGTGCAATGACTGACTTAGTGGAAAGAATGGAATCATATTCTTGAGCCTCATCTACTTCACCCATAAACATGCCTTACTGATGTGCCACTCAGAGTAGTTACCAACATTTCTTATGTCCACCGGTCGCCGTGGTGTAGTGGTTAACACAACGGACTACCGACTGGTAGGTTGTGGGTTCGAATCCCCATCAGTCCCTTTAAAACTATATCATTGTGGGACTCTTCAGCTCTAACCGGCTCCTATCAAGAGTTGGGCGTGCTATGGGCTCATTGGGAAGACTGGACCACACAGTCAAGTCTCATCCACTTCGCGGATGCGTCATTGAGGGTGTTGCTCAAATTTTCTGACCACCACCGCAGGTGTCTATATCTCTCGGGCCTGTTGACTCCAGGATATATTATGATAGCGTAGAGTACAACCCTGTCACGCAGTCTCAATCTTAGATGGAACTCCATAGCATCATGATTATCATCCTCATTGACATCATCATCATCGCATGGTTAACAAAAAATAAAAAAATAAATAGGAAATTTGTGCCAGCTTCTGTGGCATTAAGATGGCATAGAAAATGGGACGAAAAAAAGTTGAGCGCAAAAGTAACCTTCCTGAGTGCGATGATCCTAAGAAAACAAACAAAACAAACAAACAAAAAAAAAACATTTCGTATGTCCAAATATCCTGGGCCTGGTTAATATCAGGACAGTATCATCAACGGAAGAACAGGGTCCAGCCCTGTATTGCAGGCTCAATCCACAGTTTGAGTTTTGAGTTCATGCTCAGATACTTCCTTGTGTGCTCCACCCAAATCTACCAGTGATAATCTGGCAGACTTCCATATAAGCCTATGCAAAACTGGCACTGGCAAGGTCTCGCAATGGAAGCGGGCACGTTGGGAGAGGAACCTAAGGAAGCTGTGGTGACACCACCAGAATGATTGGAGCATTAACCCTTTCACTCCCGCATCCTATCCACCAAATGCAAAAATTTAACCTTTTGACTCCCTGACCCAATCCCTCAGCTTCCTGCAGGAAACTGATGGATAGGGTGAGGGAGTCAAAAGGTTAAGCTTTTAGTTTGGTAGCATGGTTGACAATGCAGGATGCTGATGGACAGGGTGCGGGAGTCAAAGGGTTAAAATGGGCAGCAAACAGACCAGTTTTTATGTTGCCAGTTGGGATTAAACTTGAGACATCAGGCGTTTAACTCACAGCTCTGTCTGCAGAGCCAGAAAACCCGTGTGAAATCAGACCACAACAGACCTCCAGATATCATCGCAATCATCTCTAATGAATCATCAAAATATTGACAAAGAAAAAAAAAGTTCTGGAGTTTTAATTTTGTGGCTCAGTCAGTTACGTTTGAAATCTGTTAATAAGCAAGATTGGGGGGGGGGGGGGGGGGGGCTTGGTAAATGGAAAGGTAAATGTCCCATAGCCTCAGATGTTGTAAGAGAGTGAGGTGGCTGTGACCTCAACTTCTCTATGGGTCAGTAATGTGTCTGCCACATACTAGTTGCTTCCCCAACCCTGAACAGGGCTAGATACCATTTCAGTCGAGCCAACTGGATGCTGTACACGCATGATTATTACAGTATTAGTATTGTTGTTATCGTTATCATTTAAGTAGTTGTTCATCTATTTCTGTTTTGTTTTTTGTTTTTTTGTTTTTTTGACGAGATTCATCCCAGGCCAAACACATGCATTCATACTGGAAGCCAATGCTCTACCTCTCACCTCTACCCAGCCACCCGCACCGAAGGCTACACTTCAAAGTATTTGACGACTTTGGCAAGATTTGAACCCATACAGTCTAGTTGTATGGTGGGAAAATAAGCAACATAAGGGCAGAAAAAGACAAAATACATAAAGCGCTCACCACTCATCCTGAAAAAAACAAGCGCTTCGTCAAAACAGCAAGCCAGAACACAAATCAAGTCCTCACCGAAGAGCGCTGTGATCAGAAAGGGAACGTGGTCAGCCAACACTCCAGTTTTAACCATTCCACTAACTCACATTGGTAGACTCACTACATGCAGTGATAACACGAATGTCAAGACATGCTTTAAAACTTTTTTTTTTTTTTTATGTATCTTGGACTGTGACTTGGAAGTGGACTGGTGGTCTAGTGGTTCATACACCTCCCAGGAAGCCAGAGGCCCTGGATTCAATTCCCAGACAAATAGGAGCTTATCTCTTCACCACCACCCTCCTCTCCTCCTCTACTCTGACTGTCTCCCTACTCTTCTCCCATTCATCACCGACATCATCAACACTTCTCTTCAAACTGGAACTGTCCCAGATTCTTTCAAGTCTGCTATTCGTTCACCCTCTCCTCAAGAAATACAATTTAGACCCAAATGAACTGAAAAATTACCGGCCTATCTCTAATCTCTCTTTCTTGTCAAAACTCATCGAAAAAGTTGTCCTCAACCAGCTGAACTCTCACCTGTCTGCCAACAATCTCCTCAATCCTTTCCAGTCAGCCTACCGCCAGTGCCATAGCACTGAAACTGCCCTGCTACACATTCTCAACAATCTCCTCCTTGCAACTGATACTGCAAAGTCTCTCTCCTCACACTCCTTGATCTGTCTGCAGCCTTCGATACCATTGACCATGGTATTCTCCTTTCTAGACTTCATCATACTTTTGGCATCTCTGACATTGCTCTCTCCTGGTTCACTTCATATCTATCAAACAGAAAACAAACTGTACTCATTAATGGCACTTACTCTCAACCTGCATACCTGACCTATGATGTTCCACAAGGATCTGTCCTTGGCCCTGTTCTTTTCACTCTTTACACCTCCCCCTGTCCACTATCATCAACTCCCACTCTATAAAACACCACTTCTATGCTGATGACACCCAACTTCTAGACAGTGACACACCAGACAATATACAGCGCCTCTTGACTCGCACCACTGAGTGTTACTCGAACATTAAGAACTGGATGACGTTCAACAAACTTCAGCTTAATGATGACAAGACAGAAGCTATCCTCATTGGCACCCGTCAGAAACTTTCTCAGCTGCCTCCTCTTTCTCTCCCATTATGTAACACATCATCCCAATTTCTGATTCAGCTAAAAACCTTGGTGTCTGCATTGACTCTACCCTCTCCATGAACAACTTTGTTTCTCAAACTGCCAGATCTTGCTAATATCACCTCCATCGTATAAGCCTGATCAGGAAGTATCTCTCTGTGGAAACAACTGCAAAACTCGTTCTCTCCTTCATAATGTCTCGCATTGACTATTGCAATTCACTCCTGTCTGGTCTTCCTGCCTCCACCATTCACATCCTGCAGCACATTCAAAACAATGCTGCACACCTTGTACTCAAAAAGAAAAAAGCTGACCACATATCTCCTCTCCTGGCACAACTTCACTGGCTCCCTGTATCAAAGCGCATACAGTACAAACTAGACACCATGTGCTACAAAAGCCTCAATAACGCAGCCCCTGATTACCTGTCAAGCCTACTTGAGATCTATGTTCCCTCACGTACCCTCCGCTCTGCCTCCGATCCTCTGACTTTTCGCTTTCCACGCACTAAGCTCAATACCTATGGTCCACAAGCCTTCTCTGTTTCTGGTCCACTTTCCTGGAACAAACTTCCTCTCTCAGTCCGTCAGCAACCTACTTTTGTCTCCTTCAAGTCCGCTCTCAAAACTCACCTTTTCTCCTCTGCATAAAATCCTGACCTCACTCAATCCCCTCTGCAGCCTGTCTTCACTCGGAGGGGAATCACATTGTAATATATAATTGTATATAATATGCTCTCTATAATTTTCCATTGCTTTTATTCTTTCTCCCCATTTATAGCCGTGTGCGTGTGTGCGTGTGTGTGTGTGTGTGTGTGTGTGTGTGTGTGTGTGTGTGTGTGTGTGCGTGCATGCGTGCGTGCGTGCGTGTGTGTGCGTGCGTGCGTGTCTGTTTTAGCGCTTAGATTTGATTTTATCAAGATTTTGCGCTATATAGAATATTGTATATTATTATTATTATAAAACCATGAGTGGTGAGATTATGAAAACAAGGTCCTATGTGCAATAATCAATTTTTTATCAAAAGATACCACGGTGACAAAGGCCTTGACCTGGCAAATTCAGTGGAAAAAAATCAGCCACAGTTGTAAGTGGAAGAGATGCTTGAGGCAAAAAGAGATAGAGACAGATGGAAGTCCATGATCGCCAACGCCATGCGACAGGGCACCTGATGATGATTTCTCGCAGTCTCTGCCTTTCTCCCATCCTTCTTTCGAGCACGTTGAAGTATCCTTCCAATCCACCCCTCACCCCATCACCTTCTCCTGTGTCTATCGACCTCCACCTAGCTCTGCCAACAAGCTCACCACATCCATGTTTCTCTCTGACTTTGATCAACTTCTTGATTACTACTGTCTCTTACCTGGAAATCTCATCATTCTAGGTGACATCAATGTCCACTATGACAACACTCACTGTTATGACACAAGACATATCATCAACTCTCTGTCCAATCACAATATGACTCAACACATTTCTGAACCAACCCATCAAAAAGGTCACATTCTTGACTGGATCATTTCTCGTGATCACCACAATTCCGCTACTGACAACTGCTTAGTTCTTTCTACCCGTCTAACTTCAGCCCTTCCATCTGACCACTCTGCAATTCTCTGTTCTCTCGACATTTCTCCTCCTTCCCGTACCATGCGCACAGTGACTCGACGCAATCTCAAATCTATCGACCTCTCCACATTTTCATCTGATGCCTCCCGTCTCCTTTCTGAAAAGTCACATAACCTTGCCGATGAATTCTATACTACTCTCCACCATCTTCTGGACACTCATGCTCCAGCCACAACCCGTCTTTTACCTGACCGCCCGCCTACCCCCTGGCTCACTCATGAGATTGCCTGTGCAAAACGTGCCCGCCGCAGAGCAGAGCGCCGCTGGCGCAAATCCAAACTCACTGTACACAGGCAACTTTTCCAAGCCTCTAAAACAAAAGTATCCACCCTCATTGCATCAGCAAAAACAAGCTATTTCCAAACCAAAATCCTGAATGCCTCTTCTTCAAAAGAACTCTTTACAACCATGAATCATCTCCTTGGCACACGAAAAGATTTACCTCTCCCAACAAAACATACAAATGAAGAACTCCCATCTGTATTCTCCAACTATTTCACCACCAAATTACAAACTCTTCGTGACAGGCTTGACAGGACACCCTGTCAACCATGCCCACCTGACCCTTCCTTCTCTGGCACACCTCTTACTACTTTTACCCCAGTCTCACAAGAAGAAATTCTCAACACAATCAGATCCATGTCGTTCAAAACCTGCGAACTGGATCCTCAAAACAGAAGCTATCCTCATTGGCACCCGTCAGAAACTTTCTCAGCTGCCTCCTCTTTCTCTCCCATTATGTAACACATCAGTCCCAATTTCTGATTCAGCTAAAAACCTTGGTGTCTGCATTGACTCTACCCTCTCCATGAACAACTTTGTTTCTCAAACTGCCAGATCCTGCTACTATCATCTCCATCGTATAAGGCTGATCAGGAAGTATCTCTCTGTGGAAACAACTGCAAAACTCGTTCTCTCCTTCATAATGTCTCGCATTGACTATTGCAATTCACTCCTGTCTGGTCTTCCTGCCTCCACCATTCACATCCTGCAGCACATTCAAAACAATGCTGTACGCCTTGTACTCAAAAAGAAAAAAGCTGACCACATATCTCCTCTCCTGGCACAACTTCACTGGCTCCCTGTATCAAAGCGCATACAGTACAAACTAGACACCATGTGCTACAAAAGCCTCAATAACGCAGCCCCCGATTACCTGTCAAGCCTACTTGAGATCTATGTTCCCTCACGTACCCTCCGCTCTGCCTCCGATCCTCTGACTTTTCGCTTTCCACGCACTAAGCTCAATACCTATGGTCCACGAGCCTTCTCTGTTTCTGGTCCACTCTCCTGGAACAAACTTCCTCTCTCAGTCCGTCAGCAACCTACTTTTGTCTCCATCAAGTCCGCTCTCAAAACTCACCTTTTCTCCTCCGCATAAAATCCTAACCTCAGGGAATCACATGGTTATAATATATAATTGTATATGCTATGCTCTCTATAATTTTCCATTGGTTTTATTCTTGCTTTTATTGCTTTTATTCTTTCTCCCCATTTATAGCCGTGCGTGTGTGTGTGTGTGTATGTGTGTATGTGTGTGTACGTGCGTGTGTGTGCGTGCGTGCGTGCGTGCGTGCTTGCGTGTGTGTCTGCTTCAGCGCTTAGATTTGATTTTATCAAGATTTTGCGCTATATAAATATTGTAATTATTATTATTATGATGACTCCTAAGCCTTCTCTCTTCCTGAAGATATCCACAAGACAAGCCTTTGTGTCGTCAAAAGTAATTAAGTCTCGCGTGAGATTACTGTTGTGAGAAAGAAATAAACTCCCCTTATACAATAATCATTAGCTGTGTGAAAGGATGTTTATAAAAAGAAAAAAACTAATCCAATAACTAATGGGGGAAAAGGTATAGGGGCGGGGGAGGGGGGCAGATTTGGCATGTGTGCATTTCTGCCTGTTACACTGGTCTCGCGATACGAAGGGAGGTCACTGTAGCCGTAAGAGCTTTGCGAAACTACTTCCGGTCGACCAAGCAACACACACATGTGTGTTGATCGTGTTTGCATCATTTGTGCAATAACGTAAGATCTGTTATAATTCCTTGGAGTACTTTGAAAAGACATCGAAACTGTGAGTAAATGTTATATTGACGCCGTATATATAAATGGAAAAATCAGGGGTTTTTTGGGGGGTATTCTGATGATCTACAACTACATGTGTGCTGACAGTGACACTACGTCAGTACGTGTGAGAGTGAGACGACTAGCCTGGCTGCTTTAGTAAATTAGAGTCTCGTGCTTAGGATGGCTAGAACTGTCACTAGTGATTGTCAGTCACTGTGTTATCACTGTCGATAGAGAGCGAGAGAACTCTTCAGCTAGGTTGATTGCTATTCCATCCAGTTTTCTTCAGTAATTTTTTTTTTTATCCGTTAGATCATTGATTATATCATCATAATTGTCAGATTATGATGTTATCTCAATATCTGTTGCCAGTATTGGTAGGATATATATATATATATATATATATATATATATATATATATATATATATATATATACAAGGTCTTATGTATTGTTTAAAAAAAGACACAAAGCAAAACAAACAAACAAAACAAAAACTTGTGCTACAGTTGTAAGCCTATATTTTGTTCTAAGCAAGTTTGTCAATGTGAAAAGGGTCTTGTCTTGAGGTTGTACTTGTATTATATTATATTAGGTCTTTTATTTCATTTGTAAAACTAAAAGTAAATTTTCCATGAACCCCCATGTGTCCCAGCTCATGTAAAGCCTATCACTTTTTTTTTTCAAAATATTGTCGCATTGGCCTAATTCACTCAATTAGGCTATTAGTATTACAGTTTACACGCTACATTGAATACAAAACAGATCAAGTACATCTTGTCTAGAGCTATTACCCACTTAATAGTTGACTGAAGGAAGCCAAGTTCATTAAATGACATATGAAAAAATAATACTATACTGTTACATTGACAGATTAATTTGTTACATTGTTCTAATGTTGGACTGTATGACTGATTAAGCAGGCATGAGTGTTTTTCCCTTGACATCCTGACAATTACTTGAATTCCAGCCAGAGCTCAGCCTCAGGGGCCATTTTTGAAAAATAAATCCATCAGGAAAAGTTAGTGGTTGGGAAGGATAGTAAAGGTGGTGGTGAGAGGGTGGAAGCAGGCTTGTTTTTCTCTGACTGTTGGGGGTTTGAAAATATTTGGATTATTTGTTCTGAATGCTATTCTTGCACCAGTGTAATTGATCACTGTTGAAATTGAAACTAAGAACAATTGCCATATCTGTAGCCTGTCAACTTTGTAATATAGACCTACACTACAGACAGAATTCAGTCAGCTCTGTTGTTAATTTCTGTGGTAGTATTTGTGACCAGTCAGAGCCAGGTTTGAGTGTATTGATTTCTTTGAACTAGACTGTTGAAGGCAGTCGGCCAAGTTTACTTGATATATATCTTTATTGAACGAAACACACACACACACACATATATATATCTTTATTAAACACACACACACACACACACACACAACACACACACACACACACACACACACACAGAATCTCACACACACACACACACACACACACACACACACACAAACACACAGTGACACACACACACACACACACACACACACACACACACACACACACACACACACACACACACACACACACACACACACACACACACACACACACACACTCACACACTCACATGTCTGTATTGTGCATTGAGAGTGTTAACAACAAGTCAGTCTGGAAAGCATGTGTTGGTCAGAATCATGTTTTGTTGATAATTTCAAATTATACAAAGTGTTTTAATATTTTGTTAGTGGGTAAGCCACAGTTTCATCAAAACTGTTATAAGTAGCTTTTACTCTTGTAGTTGTGCAGTTCAGTATTCAAGTAAGTTTCTAAGTGGGTAATGGTTCACCGTTCAGTTTGATTGCATTTCAGTGCCAGTAAGTCAACAGAACCATGCGGAACCTCAAACTACTTCATACCTGCCGAGTTCCTGCCTTGCCTGATCTTGCAGGATGTCATAATTTCAGTGTGGACCCAGATACTGGACGCGTCATTGTTGTTACTGCGTCCAGAATTGTGGCTGTAGATCCTCAGTCACAACAGGTATTACAGTTTGCGCAACATACATACATGTATATTATATATATGCAGTCTGACTGGGAGCTGGTAGTAGACAGATTCTGTCTGACTGGGAGGTGGTAGGAGACAGATTCTGTCTGACTGGGAAGTGGTAGGAGACAGATTCTGTCTGACTGGGAGCTGGTAGGAGACAGATTCTGTCTGACTGGGACTCCCAGTGGGAGCTGGTAGGAGGCAGATTCTACCTGACTGAGACTCCCAGTGGGAGCTGGTAGGAGACAGATTCTACCTGATGAGGAGCTGGTAGTAGACAGATTCTGTCTGACTGGGAACTGGTAACAGATTCTATACTGGTAACAGATTCTATCTGACTGGGAACTGGTAACAGATTCTATCTGACTCAGTGACTGGGAGGTAACAGATTCTATCTGACTGGGAACTGGTAACAGATTCTATCTGACTCAGTGACTGGAGGTAACAGATTCTATCTGACTGGGAATTGGTAACAGATTCTATCTGACTGGGAGGTAACAGATTCTATCTGACTGGGAGCTGGTAAGAGACACATTCTACCTGACTGGGAGGTGGTAGGAGACAGATTCTGTCTGACTGGGAGGTGGTAGGAGACAGATTCTGTCTGACTGGGAGCTGGTAGGAGACAGATTTTGTCTGACCGGGAACTGGTAGGAGACAGATTCTGTCTGACTGGGAGCTGGTAGGAGACAGATTCTACCTGCTGAGGAGCTGGTAGGAGACAGATTCTACCTGCTGAGGAGCTGGTAGGAGACAGATTCTACCTGCTGAGGAGCTGGTAGGAGACAGATTCTACCTGCTGAGGAGCTGGTAGGAGACAGATTCTGTCTGACTGGGAGCTAGTAGGAGACAGATTCTTCCTGATGAGGAGCTGGTACTAGTGGTAGGAAGGAGGCAGATTCTACCAAACTAAGAGCTACTCAGCTAGTAACAGATTTTACCAGACTAGGACTAGGAGCTGGTAGCAAACAGATTCTACCTGACTGGGGTCTAGTACAGTAGTAGGAGATGGGTGGTTGCAGTGATTCTACTTTACTGGGTGATGGTTGAAGCAGATTCTGCCTGACTAGGAACCAGAAGAACAAGAAAACCAATGTAAGCGCGTATCCAACAAAACAAGACAAAACAAGCGCAAATTTTCGGCCAACCAGCCTTTGTCAAGCGCGAACGCACGGTCACAAACAGATCACAAACACCAAACAATGGATAATAAAAACAGGACTAAAAACTTCCCTGCCGCCTTGTCCAGTGGGTAAGAAGGGGACCAAATGGAATGCCCATGTCTTCATGAACAGTAGTAAGAAGTGGGGAGAGGGGAGGCAACTATGATGTCAAAAGGGAAGTGAGATGAGTTCTGCAATTTTGAGAAGTGGACATGCTATATCGGTATAGCCCTGTTCTGAAGAAGGCACAGGGCTAGGACTAGGAGTTGGTAACAGACAGATTTTACTCAACTAGGAGTTAGTAGGAGCAGATTCTAGTTTCTACAAGCCTACGAGCGGGTAACAGATTTTATTCAACTAGGAGCTTGTAGGAGCAGATTCTAGTTTCTTCATGCCTAGGAGCTGGTGGCAGACAGATTCTACCAGACTCAGACTCAGTTGAAGCTGGTAGCAGACAGACGCTATATGACTGAGTATGAGCTGGTAGGAGACATTTCTTTCTGACTTGAAGCTGGTAGTGCTCAGCAAATTCTGCCTGACTAGGAGCTGGTAGCAGCAAGTTCTACCTGTCTAAGAGCTGGTAGCAGACAGACTACCTGGATTGGAGCAAATCTTACCTGATGGGAGCTTTTAGCAGACAGACTCTGTCTGACTTGCTGGGAGCTGGTATCATATAAATTCTACCAGCTGCATGGATGGCTGATGAGTGAATGAGTTAATTGCTTGCGTTATCATGATTATAATTTATTATTCTCAGAACACTACATGTATTATATTATAATCTATTATTCTCAAAACTCTACATTATACACGTCTCAGTCTGAGTTAATTTTTGGCGCAGATTACCCACAGCAAGTCACTGCTGAGTGATGCTGCAATTCCAGCAGAAGGTGAAGGGCACGTGGTGGGGGTACAATATCTGCCGGACCAAGAGGGCGCATGTTTTGCTACCAGTAACGGAAACCTCACATTGTGGACTTTGGATACCAATGAGGTAAAGTAAAATGAATTTTTTCAGGCCCAGCCACAGAATACCATCAACAGTTTTGTGCCATTTTTAGGTGTCACATCCCCACTTTGGTATCTACCAGTTAAAGTTCTAGGATTCCCTTTATTACTGTTGCAGATCTCTCATATGCATGAATGGAATTTGTAGAATTACTGTTTATTTTCCTTCTAAATTAGGACACTTTGTTAAGCGCTGGCTGTGAAACGGTGTTTTAAGCATGCTACTTTTGTGGTGGTGGGTTTGGTTATGTTATGTGATATATTATATACATTATACATTAACCTGTTCAGTGCCAAAGACATAAATATATATGATAAGGTGTATCTTATTTGCTAAGGATATGTATGTTCACATCACACCAAGAATTTTTCTACCTCCATTTTAAGCTGGGGACTCCCAATTCACACGAATGAGAAAAGTATGTCCATCTGTATGAATTATGCATGAGGTCAGTAGCTAATCACAATTTGGCATGGTCACTGCACTGCGGTCTCAGAGATTTTGACCTTTCTTCTGTCTGCTGTATAGATTATTTGATAATCTTAGCATGATTATGGTGATAATGAAGACGGTGATGATGTGTGCAGTTTGAATGTATGGGTAATGTGGACAGTGGACTGACATCCATGCAGTGGAGTCCTGATTTAGAGTTGTTGGTACTGACAACAGGCAAGTCTTTTTCTCTTTCTCTTTGTGTAGTTATGTGTGTTTGTGTGTGTGTGTGTGTGTGGGTACCCATGTGTTTATGTGTGTGAGTGAAATATATCTGGACTATATATATATAAGACTTAGAGGTTTAAACCATGCCTCCATTTTTGCATTGTGATATTGCTTTCTTGTTTATCTTTTTGATGATACAGCGATTAAATGGGAAATAATGTAAACTGACATTAGTAAAAAGTATACGTCCAAAATAGTAGATTACAATGCCAGCTTGCCAGTGACCACAGTTAGTAGTATATTTACATATTTTCCTGTGTAGTGTGTGTGTATTCGTGTATGTGGGTGTGTATGTATGTGTGTGCATGTGTGTGTGTGTGTGTGTGTGTGTGTGTGTGTGTGTGTGTGTGTGTGTGTGATGTGTGTGTGTGTGCGCATGCACGTGTGTGTGTGTTTGTGTGGATTGTGTGTGTGTGATATGTGTGTGTGCATGTGTATGTGTGTGTGTGTGTGCATACATGTGTGTGTGTATGTGTATGTGTGTGAGGTTGTGTATATATATGCTTGTGTGTGTATGTGTGCGCGCGCGTGTGTGTGTGTGTGTGTGTGTGTGTGCATGTGTTTTGTGTGTGTGCACGTGCGTGTGTGTATGTGTGTGTGTATGTGTGTTACTGTTCATAATGGCTATAATTTACAAGTCCCTAATGTTCTGTGAAACGATATTGATTTTTATTCATTTAATGATTATTTTTAAAACCCTATTTTCATTTTTATATCATATGTTTATTGTTAAACAAAAGCAGAAAAAAAATATATCTTAAAAATGAATATAGCAGCAACTATGTAACTAAATGAAGAATTTGCAGTTACTCAAACTGTTTGGCAGTGACAGACCAAACCAAACCAACCAAAACCAAAAACAACAAAATCAACAAACAACGAAACCAAACTAAACATGCCAACTGACCAACCAACCAACCAACCAATCAAAAAAAAAAAACAACAACAACAAACAAACAAACAAAATTCCACCCCCACCACACAAGCAAACAACAACAACAAAAACGCATGTGACTCTACCTTCTGAAATGATCCTAACTATTGTAATCTTCCAAAATGATGTTCATTGTAACAGTAGATCACTTTGAAATTTTATATTAATGTAAATTCTGAGGAGTATTTGTTGTTTCCAGTTATACCAGAATTATCAAAATCTGTTGAATGTTTCCCAAGATAAGAACAGTTGAAGTTAGCAGGCATGGTACCCCTGTTTTGAGAAATTGAGCTTTAAAATTAAACTGAAGATTTTATTGGGTTATACATAAAGTCATCAGCAGCAATTGAACAAGCCTTTCTAATTAAGAGAATGCAGTGAACTTTGGCATAACTATGCCATAGAATTATGGCAGTACTTCAAGTTTTGCATGTTATGTCAAGGTATTTAATAGTACAAAAACTATTATGACAATGAAATCAACATGAACTCATTTGCTAGAAATGCATAAAATGATCTTTGCAAAATAGTGATAGTGTTGCCATCTGAAACATGGATTCAAGTAGATCAATGTTGAAAGCTTGTGATTTTGATGGATGCTGAAAATTGGGGGATTTCTGATTAAAAAAAATCCCCTTTGAATAAACACATTTACCATATTTTACAAGTGCATAAGCTCAGTGATTGCTAAAGATTACGCGAACAGCAAAATAATCAACTTGTCAGTTGAGTAACCGATGAAAAGATCCACCATCAAGTGCTGTTGCTGTTCCCACCCAGTTGTGGTCCAGGTGGCTGTCTTTCTCTGACTAAGTACTTCTGTGTGTCAAGAAGTATATTTTGCACTCTTGCACAGCCTTTCTTTGTGTGTGTGTGGTCTTATCCCTGGCTTACACTTCACAGATCTTATCAGTGTTTTCTGCTTGTGACCAAAGGTCTATCAACATTTTTTTCCCTTTACATTTGCAGTGGCTGTGTTTCTTTTTGTTAGCAGGTTGAGTCATGATGAAAGTTAGGGTCACTCATATCACTGTTTTACTGAGCAGGTGCTGAGACCCTGCTACTGATGACAAGAGAGTTCGACCCTGTTACAGAAAAGCCATTGCATTCTACTGAGTTTGGAGAAGGTAAGTCTTTAAAATCAACATTTGATCAACCATAGTTGGGTCAGCAAGACTAGATTATGTGTGTGTGCATATGTGTGTATATGCATGTATGACAGCAGTAATCACATCAGCAACACGAATGTCAGACAAACAAGAACACACTGCTTAACCAGTGAACTAAATCAGGACCAGCGTTATGGTATTGATGTCATTCATTATTTATATCTTTTCATTATGGTGCTGATGTCGTTCATAGTTTATTTCTTGTGTCCTCATTTCTTTTTATAGGCCCAGTTGTATGTGGGTACATGGAGCATCTTATTTATGAATCTCACTTTTTTGGCTTTTTCTTAGGGGATATTTTTTTGAGTTGCTTCACATGTCTGTTTTCTTATTGCTACTGTTTTCATTTTTGTTTTCCGTTCGTTTACCCAATTACTACTTTCTGTTTTTTTTTTCAGGAGAGTTTATAACTGTGGGTTGGGGTAAGAAGGAGACCCAGTTCCATGGCACAGAGGGAAAACAGGCTGCACGTAAGCAGAAAGAGGTAGGTTTTCAATATCTTATATTGCTCTTTTGCTTCCTCTTCTGTGTTTGTGTGCCGCAACTCTCATGTGCACTCGTATATAACTAAGTGAGTTTTATGTGTATGACTGTTGTCTTTTTTTTTCTCTACCAGGTGGACAGTCATCCTCCATTGCCAGGGACTTACATGCTTGGTATTTTCATGTTTCCATAGGCATAAGCTAGTGAACAATGACATGGATTATAGGTAAATTAGTAGTCTTCTGTAGCTCTATTCTCCAAGCTCATTTCGATTTGCAGTGCATTATACATAATCAGACTTGTTAACCCTTTGACTCCTGCACCCTGTCCACCAGCATCATGCGTTGTCAACCAAGCCAGCAAAGCAAAAACGTAATCCTTGGCAAAGCAGTGCAGCAGGCCGACAACTGGTGGGGGTCTGTCTGGGTGAAATTGAGATTTTCACATCTGCACTTTGCTAGACCATTTTTCAACACCAGTTTGAGTTGATTTTGCATTTTATGCGCTATAAGTGTTTTTAATTCACCTTCTTTGTGACCTACTGATCGAAATCAAACGGAAAATCGCGTCAGAACAGATAACTTTTTCGATGCCAGCCAACACTGAATCCTTTGCAGAACCCCAATGTTCTATCACGATGGAACTGAGAGTGTGTGTTTTTATGCTGTTGACTCATTATATTTAAAGAATCCAATCAGAATGCTTGTAAGGACTATCTTTGGTGTAGACAAAACCTGACACTTCAACAAGTTGTTCTGACCGTTCTGCTGTTTGCTGGATGTAAACAAGCACAACTTCCACATTTTTTTGTTGTACACATTTTGTTTTTACATTATCAGAAAGATCTTTTTCTGCTCTTTCCAGTGATATATATATATATATATATATATATATATATATATATATATATATATATATATATATATATATATATATATGACTAATTGCCAAAAGGTGGGCCTGAAGAGGGTCTCCAAGTTATTTTGGAAATAAAATGAATATGCAAAAACTGATTGTGAGTTTATTGTGTGAATTGTGTGAAAGAATGAATGAAGAGATAATAGAGATAACATCAGGCAAGAAATTTCCTTACTTTGGCTGATATGTGCCGTAAATGTTTCAAAGTGACCTAAAATCGTGCCCCAGAAAACGGACACATCACCACTCGGTGTGCAGTATTGCCAGACATTTAGTCCAGCGTGGAAAAAACTGACTGATCCTTTAAAACAATGTTGACGATACATTAAATAATCTTTACAAATGACCATGCAAGCCATTTTTTTAAAAAAACACGTGAAAAATGCTCTGTCAATTTCGTGGTGTTACCCGTTAACGGTCTTGTCAGGCGATCAACAATCTTTCAACCAAGTTTAGATTCTAAGCACTTTGGGTTAGAGAGTTTATATGACGTCACAAAATACTCTCAAACGTGCTTTTCAATTCAAAGTAACTTTAAAATAATAATTTTTGCGTTAAAGTGGATTTTATTGAGCCTAATTTTTTCGTGTAAGATTAAGGGGTAACACCGCGATTTTTTTTTTCTCCATAAAAAATGCCGTTATTCCAAACTTTTCACAGTAATTCAGTTTCGTGCCATTTCCTACACTTCCACTGAATGGTTGTTCCTTTGTTTTGACGCTGTGTGTGTGCAGACTCAGTTACTGGAAACATCGAAAGGTACGTTGTCAGATTTTTTCCTGCTTTCACGGGTAACACTTTTTTCACAAGTAACACAAACTTTCATGATATTATGCAGGCTAGTTCTTAATTGCGAGACGATTTATCTTTGCTAGCTCGATAAATAGATTGCACGACTGTTACAGTGTGTATCTGAGGCACAAACGATACCCCAGTCACAAATGAGCAAACAGGCAGTTTGATTTTTGTGAAATCTGACAACGGGAATAGTCGTGTCAGATTCACAGATAACACCAGTATCGGCGTTGTCAGGTTCACGAACGACACTTGTGAGGTAGCTTTTTCAAATAATTCGTGGACATAACGATATATTCGTTGTAGAATAGTAGTTGGCTTTTGTTCTTACTGTCGTCTGCCATACTCGGTTTCGGGTAATTGTTATTTTGCGATGCCTGAGTATTTCTTTTCCCATTTTCTCATGTTTAAGGTGTCGCCTGGTAATCTGACTTAGCCGTCTGCGATGTCAGAAGGACGGGTGACACCACCAAATTCATTTCCAAATCTTAGGTCATAATCTATCTTTTGTTGTTGTCAGATAGATGCAAGGCCGTAGATATATTTTCTCTTTTATCGTCTGTCATTTTCTCTCGGAATTTAGGGGGAAAAATGGTTCAGGAATGTTTTTCTATGTGATTTTCTCTCGGAATTTAGGGGGAAAAAATGGTTCAGGAATGTTTTTCTATAAGACTCCACATAAATCTGTGAATTCGAGCGTTTTAACATTTTGACTCATGGTTCTGAAGAATTGAAATCAATAGCAGGAGTGAAGTTTAGACTCCTACCTGAGATTGGCTCTACCTTTTAAAAATCTATGTTGTTTGTATCCTATCATTCATTCAAAATTATCAAGGTATGCTACTATTTTGTGATTGTCTTTTGTTACATAGCCTACAATGCCCTTGACAAATGCTGAGAAATGCCGGAGACGACGGGAGCGGATGAAAATGAACAACCCGGACAAGTACAAGGCAGAGATGGAGATGAAAGCGGAGAAAAACAGGATGCGCCGTGCCAGAATTAAGACTTTGCCAAAAGAAGATCCTGTAAAACAACACTACCTAGCACAGGAGCTGAAACGGCAGCACAAGTATTTGTAAGTTTGCTATCTTTTTTTGTTGTTCCTAACTTCATTTTTTTCTGCAAGTCAAACTCAACTGAAACATGCCATTTTGCAGCACTGAACTTTCAGCATCTGATCCAAGAAATCAGGTCATGAATGCACCCAGGTCTCCAACACCATGGGATATTTATAGTCTCTTCTAATAAAGCCCTCAGTGTTTCTTGTGTCTGTCTTGTAGGTTCAGTGCAGGTTGCCGTCAAGCTTGTCATCTGCAGGCATGAGAACTTCAGCTGACAGGCTGATTGCAGCCTTTTTGTTCATCTTCAGTTCCTAGCCTATGTCTTATGTGTTTTTTTATCCACTTTTTCTTCTGTAAAACCAGAATTTTCCTCAGATTGGTTTCTTTTTGTCCAAAGTGAATTTTTCTTGCAGAAGATGCCTTAAATTAACCCTAAAACAAACAAAAGTTGTGCTTTGACTTCATCAGGCATGTTTAGCCTTTTTGCACATTCGCAGTTTCCATGCCTGGTCTCAGATGGTTAATTTCCTTCACTCCGAGATTTCAATACAAAGTTGTTGTTTTTTGTTTAATATTCTAAATTTTACTATGTATTATGTCTACAGGGAGGAGAAGAAGAAGAAAGCAGCAGAACTTGAGGCTGCTGGCATGACCCAAAGAATAACATGGCATGATGCAGAGAAGGCGGAGGAGAAGAAACTGAAAAACCGAGAGTATCAGAGAAGGAGCCGAAATAAACAAGGCCCCAGAAGAAACGCCGCATATTTGAAAAACAAAGAGTGAGATACCATGCCAAGAAGGAGGCCGAGAGGGAAGAGTTGCGGCGCCAGGCAGTGCAAGACATGGAGGTCCAAGTGACCCTCCAAGAAAATACACCAGCAAAAGTGACTCCCTCCCCCTGTAAGGTCCTACGGGACCACCTGGCTAGGCTTAAAACGAAGAGAGATAAGGAAACATTAAGTCGTGTATGCAAGCTTGCAAAAGCCTGGGATGAGGCAGGGAGCCCACTCGCCAAGGTTGGCCTATCGAAGAAGGTTGTGAGGTCAGCTCGGCGAGGGGGTCTCTACATGCGCAAACCCCACAAATTTTGCAAGCTTGTTGAAGGTTTTTTTGTAGACAAGTCTGTCCCCGACCCCACCAAACCTTACAGAAGGCAGCTTCTTAAACCTGTGAAGGAGCTCTTCACCGAGTTTAAGAAGCTGCATCCTTCTGTGAAAATTTCTCTACGAACATTCTTTCGTTTTAAGCCTAGGTCTGTAGCTTCAGTTCAGAGAGCCAAATTTCGCCAGTGCCTGTGTGAAATTTGTCTCAATCCGAAACTGAAGTTGCAGACCATCAACCGTTTCTTGTTGGAAAAGAATGAATGTGTGCGAGATCTGCTGATTGAAAGTGTGTGTGAGTTTGATGAGTGGCCAAAGCGTGTTTGTGTTGAGAGAAACTGTGGTGAGTGTGGTGTTGATCGGGTGAAAGCACGTCTGGAGAGTGAGCTGTCTGCAAGTCTGGGAGAGAGAGTGAGTTGGACACAGTGGGAGCTGGTGAAGGAGGGCAGGGCATCTAGGGTGGACCGGGTGAAGAAGACAGGAACCTTGCAGGAGTGCTTGAAACAGCTGCTGCATGAGCTTGGCCCTCTATATCTTCATGTTTTCACCGCAGAGTGGCAGCGAAGACAACTGCAGGACCTGAAGAAAAATCTGCCCCATGGGTGGGCTCTTGTGTTCTGTGACTTTTCAGAGAACTTTCTCTGCAAGTTGCAGGATGCAGCACAGAGCACGTACTATGTGTACAAACAAGTGACACTCTTCCCTGCAGTTGTCTTCTACCAATGCCCCTGTGGTGAAGGCATGAAGAGAGAGGAGATAGCTTTCTTTAGTGATGACCTCAAGCATGATGCCTACATGACGCAAGCATGCGCTGATCGAATTGTGGGTATCCTTCAAGATTGCTTGGGGTCATCACTTAAGAAAGTGATTCTTGCCAGTGATGGTTGTGCAGCCCAATTTAAGTCCAAGCTGCCGTTCCTGCTCTTCTCCGGTCAGTACATCCAGGGGTGTCGGTGGAGAAAGTATTTTTTGGCTCTCGTCATGGGAAGAATGATTCCGACTGGTCTGGCGGGGCTATCAAGAGGCGGGTGACCAGGGACCTGGCCACGGGGACGGATGTGAGGAATGCCCGCGAAGTATACCAGCACTGTGTGGACACAATGACTGTCCTTGGTACTGATGGTGCCTGTGAACACAAAGCCAGGCAGTTTCAGTACCTTGGACAGTCCCATGTGGTTCGAACCATAAACTCATCAAGTGTCTCCACAGTTGCTGGTTGCCGGAAATTCCATCACATCCGGGCCCCGAGGCCAGATGAGTTGGAAACAAGAGGTTTTTCTTGCTTCTGTGAGAGCTGCAAGTCTGAGCAGTACCAGCTCTGTCTCTCGGATCACGCACGTAAATGGATTACTAGAGAGATCCACTACGTGCACCATACAGAGTCAGAGGATGATGAAGATGATGAGCTGCTTGTCTCGGATTCATCAGACTGTGACTCTGACAGTGATGTGGAGACAGATGAACTGGCTGTTGACTCAGCAGCAGATGTCTTGCCAAGTGAGTCAGAGGGTGAGGAAGACCTGAACCAAGGATTTCAGGGGGACTCAAGCACCTACCTTGCAGATGAATCTATGCCTGTTCCTTCATCAGACCGGCTAGATTTCTTTGAAGCTGCAAGGGATATGTTTGCTGCCTGCTCAACGTATGTGGGTCTTCAGGAAAAAGCCAACAAGCTGATGGATTCCATTGCTGCATATCCACTTCCTGAAAGAAATGCAAGCATCAATGGCAAGTTTCCTGAAGATCCACTTGCGTTGGAGCTGCTGCCCCCTGGAATCCAAGGTAAGTGTAAGCCTCATCCTATCTACGGAGATGGCAACTGCTTCTTCAGGAGCCTCAGCCTACTGGTGTTTGGGAGCGAGTGCTTTCATGCAGAGATGAGGGTGCGAGTGGTTGTGGCCATGTGCACGCACGAACATTTGCTTCTTGATGGTCGCAACTGGCTTGCCCCTTGCCCTACACCGGAGGCTAGGGCTGATGCAGAGCAGCTTGTCAATCTCTGTAGACTAACTTCGTCTGTTGTCCAGGCTTCACCTGCACTTACTTTCCAAAGTGAATGTCTGTCAGTGTCAGAGAATGGGGTGTATTCAGGACTGTGGCAGTTTCTTGCTGCTGCAGTTGCCCTGAACAGACCTATACAGTCTGTGTTTCCCTCTCGGGGTTATGCAGATTATCAGCAACACTGCAATCGGGTGTTCAGAGCACCAGGTTGCAGGGCTTCTGATAAACTGATTGTGATGTGGAGCTCAGCCGGGAGGGAGGGCATGGTTGAGCACAACTGGATGCCGAACCATTTCGTTCCACTGGTTCAGGACCCCAAGCCAAAGCACATCCCAAAGCTTGGATGCATTTACCTTGCACGTTGGTCTGGCGTGGACTATCCTTGCCGGATCCTGGAGACTGATGAGCTCCTGGGACTAGTCTGTGTGCACTTCATGACCAAAGCCAAAGGTCTTTGGTGTTGGAATGAGGGCGACATCAAAGAGTACTCCTGGGAGCCCATTGAGTCTCTTGTCAAGGAGGTGACCCTGAGCTTTGTGGAAAGTGTATCGACACAGCGCTGTCAGTATTACCGGTACACAGTCTGTTGACCTCTCCTGTGAGACTTGGGGTCCTGTGCCATTGTAACATGACCAGTCGGAATGCCCATGCTTTGTGTCACTCAGTTTCTTTCTTGGAGTTACTTGTCACGCCCTATGTGCAGATTTTTCGATTTATGTTTCGTTTCTTGTAAGTTGATGAACGACACTGGGTTTTTTTTTGTACATTGAACTGTAACTCTGAATAAAGTGTTTTTTGTCAATATATTTCTGCTTGTTGTCTTGTTATTCTAGTATGAATGTGTTTGAGTAGATTTTTTGTTGAACAGATACCTGCAGACATGTTAGGAGACTTTCAAAATGTTGGTGTCGTCAGTTAATCTGGTAACAATGGGGGGATGGGGGTACCTTTACACTAACTAAAACACAATCTGTAAACAAAATCCATGTCTTTGGGTTTGATTTGATCTCCTTCTATTTAACAGATTGTGAAATCAAAGGAAATTTTGAAAAAGAATAAGATTGTGATGATTTTGTGTTGTCAGGTTTAACGTGTGACACCGATGTGTGTTTCCTTAAATAACTCAAAAATCAGAAATGTGATTTTTTTTTTCAATATATTTCTGCATGTTGTCTTGGTAGCCTCGTATGAATGTGTTTGAGTAGATTTTTTGTTCAACAGATGCCTGCTGACTTGTTAGGAGACTTTTCAAAATATTGGTTGGTGTCATCTGTTAATCTGACAACAATGGGGGGTACCTTTACGCTAACTAAAACATAATCTGTAAACAAAATCCATGTCTCTGGGTTTGATATCATCTCCTTCTATGCAACAGATTGTGAAATCAAAAAAAAATTTGAAAAAGAATTAGATTGTGATGATTTTGTGTTGTCAGGTTTAACATGTGACACCGTCAACTTTTCAATACGTTTCCTTAAATAACTCAACAATCAAAATTGTGATTATCTTTTCCTTTCACAGGATGTTACTCTATAATGATAGGTATCTTTTACAGCAAAAAGTAGTTAACTTTTGCAAACTTTATTTTTTTGTCCTTTGTCCCAAATCTGGTCCCACCTTTTGGCAACTAGTCATATACAGGGTGTTCCAAAAGTCTTGGGCACATTTTAACATTGATTACCCCAAAAACCCTGAAGAATACAACAATGCATGTTACATATTCCGAAAGCTGGCTGTTTTGAGTTTTCTGTTGACTGTTCAAAGATGCTCAATGTGAGCACCGTTGGTCACTTGGCACACATCAAGGCGATAGTCAAATTCTTGCCAAACGCGTTCCAGCAGTGCGTTGTTGATTGTTCCAACAGCGTCCGTTATTCGGGTTTTCAATTCATCCACATCATTTGGCAGAGGAGGCACATAGACCAGTTGTTTCACAAACCCCCACAAAAAGAAATCGCACGGTGTGAGATCTGGAGACCTTGGAGGCCAGGGCATAAAAGCGCGATCATTCCGCCCAGACCGACCAATCCATCTGTCAGGCAGTGTTGTGTTGAGGAACTGCCTAACCCTGAGGCTCCAGTGCGCTGGTGCCCCATCCTGTTGGAAAATGAAATCGTTGGACTCTTCCGCCCTCAACTGATCCATTAACCAGGTTTCCAGCATGTTGAGGTAATTGTCACCTTTGATTGTTGCTTCTTCAAAAAAGTAAGGTCCATAGACAGCTTTCTTGGACAAAGCACAAAAAACGTTCACCTTAGGGGAATCTCGCTGATACTCAAGACATGCATGCGGGTTCTCGGTGCCCCATATGCGAGTGTTATGCTTGTTAACTTTGCCATTCAGGTGAAAGGTCGCCTCATCGCTGAAAACAAGTCGGTCGTCGAATTCGTCATCTTCCAACCTCTCTTGCATTGCAATGCAAAAGTCACGACGAGCTGGTTTATCAGTGTCCTTCAATTCTTGGACTAACTGTAGCTTGTAAGGAGTCATGTGCAGTCTTTTTCTTAAGACACGCCAAACAGTTGTTGGTGGAATCTGGAGTTCCCTACTAGCTCTTCTGACCGATTTACGGGGGCTTCGCTGGAAGGCAGTTCGAACTCGCTGAACCACATCATCTGCAGTTGAGGGGCGTCCTGTTTTCTTACCTGGGCACAAACACCCATCATTCATGAATTTAGCATGCCATCTCACAATGGACTTCCGTTCTGGGGCCTCTTTCCGGAAATTTCTGCGAAATGCACGTTGAACAAGTGTCCATGACTCAGTTTTTGCAAATTCAAGGACGCAAAACGCCTTTTCTTGTGGAGTGTACGCCATTACTGCTTCTGTCTAAACACACAAAAACATACAAAACCATCATTATCGTCCCAAATAAAATTCATGGATTCAGCTTTAAAATGATACCAGTTTTATCTTACTACCGCTCATAGTTCAGCAGATATGAGGACTTGAAATGTGCCCAAGACTTCTGAAACACCCTGTATATATATATATATATATATCAGTTTCACCAAAATTCGACTTATCTACCTTTTTGTGGAGGCAGGTCACATATGTCCTCAGATTCATTGCATGATCTCTACTTACCTGTCCTTTACCTTTTTACTTCGAGGAGTCAGAAATATTTCAAGAGTGCTTGAATTAGCAGAGGTATAAATGGTTCTTTCTTGCACTCACACATGTAAGTGCACGTGCTTCCAAACACGCACGCACACACACACACGCGCACGCACGCACGCACGCACGCACGCACGCACGCACGCACGCACGCACGCACGCACGCACACACACACACACACACACACACACACACACACACACACACACACACTGTCAGGTCGGCATCACCGGGTTTGGTGTTGGCCGCTGCACACTTGGACACCACCATCTCCCTCCAGGCCACTCTGTCTCGACTTTCGTGGACAATTTCCTGAGTATTTAGGCCACTGATATTGGTTATGTTCTCGATGTATGAGATAGGAGATCTGCCTTTGTTCTTTTTTGCCACTGCTTTTCCTTGAAAGATGTTTGACATGAGGTCCATGATACATAGCCGATACATTTTAGTATTCTCCTGCAGGAGAAGACATACACACACACACATTTTATGGTGTGGACCTGAGAAGAAAAGGAACTAAACGTCCTTACATACGCTTACAGAGCTATGTTCAGACACATTTTCAATTGTCCATCCCTTGTTCAATCTTTCTTAATTTTGACAAATGTAGGTAACAATATACACATGGAATTTGTTTGATATGTTTGATTATAATGAAGCATGTTTTAGGTATTGTGTCATTATTATAATGAAGCATCTTTTAGGTATTGTGCCATTATTATAATTAGGCATTGTTTTGGGTATTGTGTGATTATTGTAGTGAAGCATGTTGTAGGTATTGTGTAATTATTATCATGAAGCAACTTTTAGGTATTGTGTAATTATTGTATTGAAGCATGTTTTAGGTATGTTGTAATTATTATAATGAAGCATGTTTTAGGTATTGTGTGATTATTGTAATGAAGCATGTTTTAGGTATTGTGTGATTATCATATTGAAGCATGTTTTAGGTATTGTGTGATTATCATATTGAAGCATGTTTTAGGTATTGTGTAATTATTACAATGAAGCATGTTTTAGGTATTGTGTAATTATAATAATGAAGCATGTTTTAGGTATTATGTGATTATCATATTGAAGCATGTTTTAGGTATTGTGTAATTATTATAATAAAGCATGTTTTAGGTATTGTGTAATTATCATATTGAAGCATGTTTTAAGTATTGTGTAATTATTATATTGAAGCATGTTTTAGGTATTGTGTAATTATTATATTGAAGCATGTTTTAGGTATTGTGTAATTATTATAACAAAGCATGTTTTAGGTATTGTGTAATTATCGGTATAAAACTTTGTATGAATGAAATCGAGAGAAAAAAATCAGAATATGCTTGTATGTTTGACAAGTGTGTGTGCATAGATAGCCTTGTCATGTGTGCTTTTGTTTGGTGGGAAAATAGAAATGATAAGTCTGTGACTGTATCTGTTACCAGGACGTGCAAGGAACAGTGTCATGGGATGACAAAATGCCCAGGATACGCTGGCGTGGTGATGGGAATTTCTTTGCCATTAGTTCCATCAGCCCGTCTAGCGGGGCAAGATACATCAGAGTGTGGTCCCGGGAAGCAGTGCTGCATTCTACCTCTGAAACAGTGAATGGACTTGGACAGGCCCTCTTCTGGAAGTGAGTTGTTATTTCCTATTATTAGTTTTTGTTTTGATCACTTTCTGCATTTTCTTGGATAGGTATATGTGCGTGTATTGTTCTGGTTGTTTGGCCCATGTTAGGCAGGCATTTTGGTGCTAGGCAGTCAGCATACACTATCTTTGGTGGGTTCTCCGGTCATATGGGCAATCCTGTGATACACCAAACACTGACATGAATAATACGATCATTAATGAAACGTTTTTGATATCCTGCTTACATAAAAATGTAAGAAGTATATTTTATGTTCTGCATTGATATAAATATGAAGGAGAATTCAGGTGTTACCAGATCCCCATGGGGATGCCAGGGGCTCTTTCAGTATAAATAGTACCCCCACCTTCTGGAAATTCTCTGCTAGAAATTTCCTCTTTTCTGTCACTCTCTTTGTTTCTGCCTTGTTCCTTTGCTTTCTGTCATTTCTTCCTATCAATTTCTGCCTTGCTGGTCAATTCAGCTGTATGTGTTCGACAAAGTCTTACATACTTTCTCTTAGGATTGATAATTGAGTACACGTATTAAGTGCATTTTTGGCTCTCGGGAAATGAGATATACTGCTGTAATTTTAGATAATTTAGGCCCAACACTGAACCTGGTGACACTGACAGGTGAGAGAAGTGAGATGCAGCATTACATTACCATGTTTGGAGACTTGTATTGAGATCGCAAAAAGGATATCCTAAAACATCACATAACCTCAAACCTCAAAATTTTGCGTTCATCAGGTTTGACTCTAACGTAGCAAATGTTTGATAATAAACTTGGAGTTATCATGTAACTACATCAACAGTTCTCGTTGTTAAAATCATTTGAGAATGGTAAATCTCTGTTGTTTTCATCATGTCATTTTCTTCCACATGTAATGATTATAATATATCATGTAGTTGTGAATGAAACATCGGCCATTACTGCAAAGAAATAATTTGGTGGTAATGCTTGAGCAGTATTTGTTGTTAGTCTTATTTATTTTATCAATTGTATGCATCATACGAATTTGAACTATTTCACAAAAAAACGACTTTGCCTATATCAAAGGCTGTTATCGACATTTATTGACTCAAGTATGAACATCCAGGCTATAACAATATACATTGTCTTGTCTTGTTATTGTCATGTGAGCCGTGTAAGCTTCTGACACGACAGTTTCTATTCTTGTAAAACGGAAGCAAGATTGTTTGAAGATGGAGTGTGCTACCAAAGGCAGCTGGACAACTAAAATAGTCATATCAGTAACTTTTTATCCTATGAAATGAAGCTGTAATTGTAGTTGCCCAAGTGAACGTGCATGAAGTAAAAGATTTACAAGTGTTGGTTGTGGTATAATGCAGAACCACATAAAAAAGTGAAGATGATGGCTCTGGTATTATGTATATATTTTTTTTATATATACATGTTGGTGTCTCCTTTCAGGCCAAGTGGAGCAGTGATTGCATCAACACAGCAAAAACCCAACAAGCATGATGTGGTGTTCTTTGAGAAGAATGGGTTGCAACATGGGGAATTCACATTACCTTCTGGCAAGCAGGAATTCAAGGTCAGTGTGTGAATGAATTTGTGTCTCACCTGTCAGTGTCACCAGGTTCAGTGTTGACCGCTGCACTCTGTGACACCACCGCTCTCATCCAAATGGCTCTGTCTTGACTTTTGTGGACAACTTCTTGAATATTAAGCCAATGATGTTGGTTATGTTCCTGATGTGTGAGATTGGAGGTCTGCCTTTCTTCCTTTTTGCCTCCTTTTCCTTGAAAAATGGTTGCCATGAGGTCCGTGTTCTTGCTACGTGACACATGGCCAATGTATTTTAGTCTTCTCTTGTTGATGTCTGCTAATAATTTTCTGATGGTATCAAGTTCTTCCAGGACATTTTCATTAGTTCTTCCATCATTGTAATTTCGTTCTGTCATTGACTGCTGTGTAAACACTCATAAACACTGAGGTAAGGGTTTTTTTTATCTTACTATTTCTGTATGTTTGGGTATTGTTCCATACAACTGGAACTAAAAATTACTTTGAAAATATAGATAGATTCACAACTCTGTCATAGAAAAATAAATTAAAAAAAACCTGCTTTGTGTGAGCCTCTCCTTGGGGTAATATTTGAGCTTTCATATTGAGTTCTTCATCAAAGTGTTATCCTATAATGAAGTTGACTTTACTGTACTAGATGGCTTCAGAATGTGATGAGAATTGCGAGTACATAATGATAATAATAATTACAGTATTTAGACTGCGCCAAATCTTGACAATTCAAATCAAAACGCACTCATATACCAGGCATACGCATACAGTCGACAAAGACCGCCTTACAATGTTTAATACACAGACTGAGGGAAAGAGGTAGTTATAGAATTAGTTGTTGGGAAAAGAGGTGTGTTTTTAAAGACAGAAAAATGATGAAGTGTTGTTGTTTTTTTCAGGTGGTGGAGGTGATGTGGAACTTGGAGTCCAACATTCTGTGTGTGTGGTGCCAGGAACTGATGACTGACAACCAGGCAGATACTTCTGTTCAGCCTGCATCATTTGGTGAGATACACAGTTTCCTTCTGAATTTCGTTTAGGCAGTACTGTTGACTTCACATTTCATGTATCATCATCACCATCGTATATTCGCAAGATTAACGTGGCCAGCCAAAAGAGAACGAAGGTAAACAACATGATTCAATTAACATCAGGAAGGAAAGAGTCCTTGAGTGTTATATAGAACCAATACTGTTGTAGGGTTGTGAGGCATGGACAGTCAACACACAAAGTCAGAACAAGATTGAGGCATCTGAAATGTGGTTTCTAAGAAGAATGTTGAGAGTTCCATGGACAGCAAAGAAAACAAACGAGACAGTCTTGAAGGAAGCAAGCACAAGAAGAACATCAACAAAGAAGATTAGAAAAAGACAAACAACATTTAGTGGACATTTCATGAGACCAGAAAAATTAGAGCACCTAGTCACAACAGGAAAGCTGGAGGAAAGAGAGCACCAGGTAGACCCAGGGAGAAATTATTGGACAGGGAGAAATTATTGGACAGACTTTTCAGAGTGGCTGAGGACAGAGAGGGTGGGAAATGTACTTGCAGCGACCGGGGATAGATTTGCGTGGAGGGCCATGATCGTCCACACCATGCGGCAGGGCACATGATGATGATGATGAGTACTGTTGACAGCATGCCAGAGAACTTTCAGAAGTCCAACCTAGGCAAAAACGATAATCTCCATAAACAAGATTTTTTGGTAGAAAGGATGAGGGTTGTGAATTAAACTGGGTTGATAGTAAGAACTTAAGGACTGTAGCAGCGATGAGGGTTGTGGTTTGATTGTTTGATTTGGTTCAGCTTTTACATCGACATCCACCTTAGGGGGATGGGGATAACCATCCTAGGGTGCACAAATGCTTTGATATATGTACTTAATTTTCTTTTCTTTTTTTCTTTTCCTTTTTGAAATAGTATGTTTTGAAACAGGTTATAGCCTGTAATGGCTTTGTGCAGTTGGCTGGGCTTTAAACAAATATAACAGTAAATAACTTTATGTGGCTCTTAATAGTACCATGTCAAAGTGAATTATACTTAAAAGCAACCACATTTGACTCACTGCTGACTGCTTGTACTTCTTTCCTTTCCAGTACAACTATGGACAAGAAGTAACTATCACTGGTCAATGAAGCAGACGCTGAACTTTGACTGTCACTATGGTAATGTGTCGGCCGTGACCTGGGATCCTGAACAAGCATATCGTCTGCATATCATGACTTCAAAGGGCTGCTACTTGCAGTACAACTGGACATGGATGACCAATCACAGCCTTGGAATGACATCATGTGACCCAGCTTCTGTGTTTGTCATTGAAGGAAGTGAGTATTTAGTAGTTGTCGTGTCTGCATTCGTTAGTGAGGAAGAAATACAGGCACTGACACATTGTTTATCTTAAAGGCCCCAACTGAGAGAGAGAGAGAGAGAGAGAGAGTATATGCATGTATGAGCGTGTGTCTGTGTGAGTATGTGTGTGTGAAGAACTCAAAAGTTAGAATATATTCATACACTCATTCATACCTTTTAATGAATGGAGAAGCACCATTGTGTATACCATGTGATGAGGTATTGAGTATCAGACACCTTCTTCATTGCTGGGATTTGTATGATGTAAGACATAAGCACTACACTACAGACTCCTTAACTCAATCGAACTGTGCCATACAAGACTGTACGTCACCTTTCACACTGCATGGAACTGTGCCGTACGCAAGTGTACGTCGGAGTTTCAACTTTTTTTGTGGCCGTAATAAAGGAATAAGGGAAATAAATCATGCCCTAGAGTGATCTTGGGTCTTTTATTTCACAGTTCCTTCCCTTAGACCGTGTTGTGAGTTGTATTTTTGCTTTAGTAGCAGTTTTTCGATGCTATATGCGGTTCTTTGTTTTCGTCTGACTGTCAAGATGGTGTCAAGAAGCACCCGCCGATTTGCACGCAAATTCAGTGTTCTTGATTACACCAAGTAAATAGGAGGTGGTGTTTGTGTTCTTGCACATAAACTGTACATTCTTGTGTAAATATTCCTGTGGATAATAGGTTTCATTGGTGGAAAAAAACAACATACGGTGTAAACATATGGACTCGGCAAGAGGATATTTACCCCCTTATGGTCACCTGTTTCCTTCACCCCTTCTATCAAGATGAACAGACTACCAGTTTTGAAGCTAGTAATGTCTGTATGTGAACACTTCAATGTTTCCAAAACTGTTTTCCTTTTGTGTATGACATTTGCTGTTAATTTTTAATATATTATTAAAAATCACCCAAAATACTGCGATTTCGGGCGTTGTCGCGGTGCAAAATGTTATGGCTTGAATGAGTTAAAGAATCTTTTCCAAGATGTCCCTCCTGATGCAATTTTCCAATTTTTACAAGAGATCGATACATTTCACTTGATATGATTTTACATCTGAGTATGGTTTTCTTTAATTGCATTTTAGACTTGCAAGGTTAACGGTGAGCATGGTTTTAACTGTTGTCTTTTATCTTAACTTGGTTGTTGTTTTTGATGTGGTATTAGCCCTGATATGGCTCTAGCAGTTGGCTGGGCTGCAAGCAATATGAACTTGAACCATTTGTCATATGAAAACAAAGTAGGGCTATGAAACACAGATTGGTTATTGTAAGTTGACTTACCACTTAATTTCAGCAGTTTCACGTTTCATGTATCATCATCATCATCATCATCATCATCATCATCAATGGGAATATAAGTGTGTGTGTGTATTTATGAGTGATGGCATGTGTTCTCATGTATGTGTGTTTCTGTTTGTTGTGTCCTATTGATATGCACACATTTTTGTTGAGGGTACACAAATGAAGTGCTAGGTTGGGCTTTATTTATCGACTATGGTAGTCGACCATATATCATACACATTATGTGAAATTGGGAATGAACACCTCCCCCACCAGTCCCCACCTGTCCATCTCAGTGTATTTAAGTCCAGAATTCTTTTCATGTTCCATCCCAGGTACTTTGAAGGTGACACCAATGCGTCAGATGGTGGTACCACCGCCCATGTCTGCCTATCAGCTTTCTTTGCCTGCCGCTGCTGCTCAAGTGGTCTCTCCTGTTTCACCGACCGACACCACTGGTGATGTTGGCGTTCTCACGCATGACAACCAGTTCCTTGTTTTCAGCAGCAGTGATAAAAGTGAGTTGCTTGGTTGCCATGTTTGGTTGTTTGTGTATGGAAGTGTAGTATGTTCTTGTTCTTGTCTGTGTTTGGCTGTTTGTTTAATTTCTCTCCCTGTGGGGATGCTGGGGGCTCTTTCAGTATAAACAGTATCCCCACCTTCTGGAAATTCTGTGCTAGAAATGTCTTCTTTTCTGTCACTCTCTTTGTTTCTGCCTTGTTCCTTTACTTTCTGTCATTTCTTCCTATCATTTTCTTCCTTGATGGTCCAGTCACCTATATGTGTTAGATAAAGTCTTACATACTTTTTCTTAGGATTGATAATTGGGTACATGTATTATTTTGCATTTTTGTGATGAGTACAATGTCATGTGACATCACTCTTGTGGCTATCACTCTTTTGTTTGGGAGAGAAAAGCAGTCATATTTTGCACACAGCATGGAAATTCTCCTAACTTTTGATTAAGAGAATTGGATTAAAAAAAACCCAGGGAATTTAAAAGCAGTGACTGTTGTCATTGGTGCAGCTGCAGAAAACACCTGGTGCTGGGAGTTTCTGCATTCCAGAACATCTGGCGCTGAAAGGGTTAAGAGTCAGAAAATGTATACTTTCCATTAATATCGTTTTTAACTTCAAGCTTCTTATGACACAGTGTTTTTATGTGTTTGTCAGCTCCACAGACAGGCCAAGCTGGGGCCAAACTGGATGCAGTAGGAGGGCAAGGGTTTACTCCTCAGTGCAACATGCCTGTTCTACACAGAACATACAGGTATTACAGTTCACTACCAATCGTGTGTCATATGTGATAATTCCTATATATATACATTTATGACCTCAACTGTCGGCATCACTGGGTTTTTGGTGTTGGCTGCTGCACACTTAGACACCACCATCTCCCTTCAGGCCGCTCTGTCTTGACTTTTGCGGACAAGTTCTTGAATGGTTAGTCTACTGACGCTGATTATGTTCTCGATGTATGAGATTGGAGGTGCGCCTTTCTTTCTTTTTGCCACTGTTTTTCCTTGAAAGATGGTTGCCATGAGGTCTGTGCTCTTGCTGCATGACACATGGCCAGTAGTCTCACACAGTATGTGCACTGTGCTTCTTCTTCTTCTTCTTCTGCGTTCGCACGTTCACAAGGTCAGTCCAGTCAGGGAGACGAATGTTGTCGTGTCCTCCATGTCCTGTCTGGCAGCCATAGAGCTTGGTGCGGAGGGGAGCTGCCGTCGGCCACACTTGTTCCTCTGCTCTTGGAAGAGGGGGCAGATCTGAAGGATGTGTTCTGGTGTCTGTTCTTCCAGACCACAAGGACAGATAGGTGATGGGGCCAGCTTCATCTTCCTGAACAGGTGGGCATTCAGGCGACAGTGACCTGTTCTGAGCCTGAAGATCGCCACCTGCTGCAGACGGCTAAGGAGATGGTATGGATCCTTTGAGGTTGTTCTGCAGAAGGCTGCCTTCACAAGGGTCTTCTTCTCCCTGAAGCTAAGGCTTTTTTCTGGTTGTCTTCCTTTGGCTCCATCTTTGGCAAGCTGGTCTGCTGCTTCGTTTCCAGGTATCCCACAATGGGCCGGAACCCACTGCAGGACCACACGTCGATGCTTGGCGACATCTTGCAGCTTTTCCATGAGATGTGGAAGTTTGTCCCCTGCAAGTGCTTCCAATACAGACTTTGCATCGGAGAGGAAGACAACTTGGGTGCAGTCGCTCTGAATGTCATGAATTAGAGCCGCTGCCTTCATAAGAGCCTCCACTTCTGCTGCATAGTTGGTGCAGTGTTTGCCAGTGGGTATCCCTGCTGTGATGACGTGTCCGTCAGGAGAGTTGATATGTACGCCCGCTCCTCCATCTGCCACAGCATTGGTTGCCGAGCCATCCGTGTATACGTGAATCCAGGATTCTGCAGGATATTGCTCGTCGATCATGGCGAGTGTCAGAGTGCGTTTGACGCTGTCATCTTGGGACTCTCCTGGGGTAACTTGAGGGACTGAGGTGGTGATTTGGAGCAACTTGTAGTCGTTGTTCCAAGGTTGTGGTAGCAGGTCAGAGGTGTTTAGAGGAAGTGTTGTTGGTGTGTCAGCCAGGTGCACCCTGGCAAGCCGTCTAGTTTCGTGGAGGAAGCTGCTGCGTTTGAGACGGCTCTTGGTTGGTTGGTCCATTCTCTGTCCCATTGGATGGTGTGGCAGAACCTTGATCTTCTCTGCCTGGACCAAGTTTTTCATGTCTCTTCTCTGCACCAGGGGCTGAATGGCAGTAACTTCCTCCATGGCCTGAATTGGTGTGGATCGCATTGATCCTGTGATGAGACGGAGTGCTTGGTTCTGGACTTTGTCCAGGGTCTGCAGATGGGTTTTGGCTGCTGTAGACCAGGCTGTAGAACCGTTCTCAAGGTGGGGTCTGACCACTCCCTGGTACGTTTGCTTGAGCACCTTCTCGTTGGCTCCCCAGCTGGTTCCGGCCAGTTTGCGCAGGATGGCGAGCTTTTGTCTTGCTTTTCTTTCAGCTCTTTCGATGTGGGGCTTCCAGGTCTGCCGCTTGTCGAAGGTGACACCAAGGTATGTAACTTCCTCATCTTTCTTCAATGGGGTGTCACCAAGTTTGATGGTGCCAGATTTCTGCTTGGATGACAGGGTGAAGAGTGCCGTGGAGGACTTGTCTTTATTAATCGAGATGTTCCACTCTTCTGCCCATGCTGCCAGTTTGTCTGCTGCTAGCTGCATTCTGTAGGTGGCAGTGGTGGTGAACTCCTCCTTGCACCATATCACCAGGTCATCCGCGTATAGTGCTGCATGGATGCCTTTTGGCAGATCTTTTATGAGGTCATTAATGAAGACCAAGAAGAGTGTGGGGGAGAGAACTCCACCTTGAGGGACTCCATGTCGCAAGAGAACTTTCTTGCCTTTGCGTCCGTTGACTGTGACTCGTGCTCTGCGGTTGTGGAGGTAGGCTCGGATCCACCGTAGCATATTGCCTCCAACTCCACATCTCTGCAGCTTCACCAAGAGGCCATCAGTCCAGACCTTGTCAAAGGCTTTCTGCAGGTCGATCCAGGCAGCAAAGACAACTTTCTGTTCCTGGAACGCGTCTTCAATTTCTTGGGAAAGGAAGGTGGCCTGGTCTTCTGTACTGTGAAAGCATCGGAATCCTGCTTGCTCTGGGACCAGAATGTTCTCAGTCTCGAGATACCAAAGGAGGCGCTGATTGATCATCCTCTCTAGGGTCTTCACCATGCAGCTGGTCAAGCTGATTGGTCTGTAACTGGCAGGCTTCTTCTTGTCCTTTCCTTTCTTATAGATTGGAGTCATGATAGCCTCACGCCATGTTTGTGCCAAGGTGCCGGTTTCCCAGCTGTGATTGAGGACCTCCAGTAGTTTCAAGATGGCTGTGCTGCCAAGGTGCTTCAGCATCTCGTTAGTGATCCCATCCGGTCCCGGAGATTTCTTGGTTTTTAGCTTCCTGAGAGCTGTCTGAAGCTCATGAAGCGTGAAGGGTTGCTTCATGGGTTTCACATTGGTGGTCTGGTGAGGATGTTCTCGCTGTTCTCTTCTTGCTTCTCTTTGTTGGAGGGGTGTGACTGGTATGTTGCTCTCATTTGCGTAGTTGTCTGCAAATCGATTGGCAGCGCGTCTACCAGTCAACAACTCTCCGTTATCTTCCAGTGTGATGTTGTGATGTCTGCTCTCTTCATCGTTGAGTTGTCCCAGGACTCTCCAGAGTTTCTTGCCATCTCTCTCAAGGTTCAGAGCAACTGTTTTCTCCCTCCAGCTTTGTCGTCTGGCTTGGATTTTTGCCTTGAGAAACCTGGCTTTTGTCTGCTGGAGCCGCAGGTGGTTCTCATCCGATGGGTTATTTTCTGCTTTCTATCTGGCTTCGGTCGTCTCGTCCTGCAGTTCTTGTAGTTGGTTGTTCCAATATGGCTTGTAGTCTTTCCGAGCACCTCGTGGAATGCACTCTTGGGCTGCCTTGAGGATACATGAATTTAATTCGTGGACTGCATTGTTGATGTCTCTTCCTCTGACTTGAAGGTCATTGGTGAGAACATTTGTGCGGTGGCTGAAGAGCTTCCACTTTGCCTTCTTGTAGTTCCAGCGTGGGCTACAGGGTTCTGTGTTGTGTTCTCGTTGAGAGTGAGGAACACAGGCCTGTGGTCACTTCCTCCAAGCTGGTCTCCCACCTCTCTAATTACACCCCTATGGATGTCCTCGGTGCAGAGAGCCAGATCTGGTGTGGATGTGGTTCGCCAACGTCTGGAGTAGAAGATTGGAGTGTCATGCGGTGAGTTGATGAGGACGAGATGGTGTTCATCCTGCCAGTCTTCCACTTCTTCTCCTCGACGGTCCATGTGGTTATATCCCCAGCTCTGGGAGTGACTGTTAAAATCACCGACTGCAATGAAGCGCGAGTCTGGGACATATATGGTATCAAGGGAGAGCGGACGATCATTGGGGCAGTAGAAGTTGAGTATGCGCAACTCTGTGTCTTTCAGTTGGGCCCGAATCATCTGGTACTCAGCACCCTCCATGTAGACAGTCTCCTCGCAGGCGTGAATGTTGTTCCTGATCAGTGTCAGGATGCCGCCTTTTCGTCGGTCAGTTCTGTCTGATCTAAAGCCTTGGTAGCCCCTCACTTTGAGTGTTTTCCCACTTTGCAGATGGGTTTCTTGAAGACAACAGATGTTGATGTTTTTCTCATGGAGCAGATGTTCTAGCTCTGTCTTCTTGTTTATGACTCCTTCTGCATTCCAATGCATAACCATGAAGGGTTTCTGCATGGGAGATGTTGAGGTGCTGCCAGTCGCATTCCTCCGCCGTCCCCTGGCATGCCAGGACGGACGAGAGGGACCTCCAGTTGCTGAGGGTGGACTCCGTTGAGGCGCGGAGTCCGACGCTGCTCCACCCTGGGGGGACCTCAGTGGGCGAGCGCCATTCGTGTCACATCTGTCTGACATTGTCCATTGTGCGATGGTGCGTGGCATGGTGATTTGTTAGAGAGCGCCATACAGGCTCCATTTCTCCATCTTCAGCTCTCTAGGTTTTCTGTAGGGGTTACCCCGCCCTTAGCTCCTGGTCCTTATGTCCTGCCCTGGAAGCACAGGGGGGATTGATTAGCCAGGGGTCCCACCCTGGGGCTAGAGGTTATACTGCGCCTCTTAACCGCAGGATGAACCCACCATAGGACATATAGGGTATTTCAGTGGAGATCAACAGCGCCACCTGCTGTCCCGCCCCGTCCTGGTAGGAACATCGCCAGTTGGTCCGGGACTGCTTATTCGACCAGGCAAGCCTGACTTATATCGCAGCTAAATCCCATATCTGAGGGCCGTTCCTTTATGGACCCGCCGGGTTGGGGATGGTCGCCCCACTGCTGAGTTGGAAGCAGCCTTTCCCGGTGCACTGTGCTTAAGGAAGGTAATGGCAACTCACCTGAAGTATTTTTGCCAAAAAGTGCACAAAATGACACCAAAAAACGGAAAATTTCATAGTTCTATGTCTTCTGAGACCCCATGAAAGAACAGAACTCATTGGCTACTGGGGAGAGCGGATCCAGGGATGTGAAAGGCAGCTATGATGATGATACATATGTATCTGATGGCAACTGTTAGAAGCATACTTGTAGAGACTCTTCACTAAGAATCAACAAAAAGAATTATTTATGACCGTGGGTATTACTATGTGTGTTTGGTCAGACATTGTTAGTATATATTCATTTGTGCAGGTGTACTGACATGTATTCTGATATTTGTGTATGCTTGTGATAGTGCTTCTGTATGTAAATTTACTCTATGTCTAATCTTGTAGTCTGCATTTGTTACTACTAACTACTGCCGTTATTGTTAACTCAATCGCTTCGTGCCGGAAAAAAATCTCCGTCACTTCCGTTTACTGCTTGGAGACGTGATGTTGATTTATCGACGGCAGACATTCGTTGTTCTTTTTTTTTAACGTCAGAAGCGTCAGTTATAGGGAAAACTACATGGGAACCAAAACTAGGGTATGTTTACAGCAGTTATTTACCTTAGACCGTTTGTGGCAATGTGAAACAAAGACAACAGTAGCCTTTTTTCAGCGCTACCCGCAACATGCGAATATCGCAAATGGCGTCAAGGAAAGCAAGTCGAACCTCACAATTTTGTAAATATTTTGTGCTCTGGAGCAGCTGTATGCAAAAAGTGATGACTACCGGTAATCTTGTGATTTTAAACGTCCATGGCATGGAAATTATGTTCTGGACTTCATCTAAAACTGTTTCACAGTGTGTGTTCATATCCATCAAAAAAAAAAAAAAATTACCCCCCTTTGGATACCTATTTGGATACCTCATCATTTACAATTACATGGAATACCATAAATAAAGTAAGATTATTTGTAAAGATCTAATCCTGGTCTTTCTGTATCACTTTACTTTGTTTGTCTACTTTATTTGGTTGTTTTTCTATATTTTTTTTAAAATGTGCTAAAAATCCTCCGAATTGAGGGCGACGCGATTGAGTTAACTTTACTGCTTCGTCTAGTACTACTTCTGTTACTCCTGTTTATACTGTTACTATAGTGCAGGTCTTTGCTAAGCAATAAACTGGTTTATTTGTAAATGGCTAGGGAAAATGGGAAATAGAGATGAAAGGGGAGAATAGGTGGAGGAATGGGTGTTACAGCAGTGGCTGGTTACAGACAACAGAATGAAAACAAATATTCTGATTAAAACTTGTGCTTAATGCCGTGAACGCTTGTGTCTTGTTTCGTCAGGCTGTCCCTCCCAGAGTGTGTGTCTGAGTTCCCATCATGCATCACTCATGTCTGCTGGCCGCATAAGGACACGCTCGTCTTCAGCATCCATGGGGATAGGGGCGTTGTTCTCTGCACTGCACAGCTGCCACAAGAGTCTGGAGAGGAAAGACTTCAGTTAGGGTGAGTGAGAGTCAGACAGACATATGGATGTATGGACTGACAATCACACTCCAGTAAACTGCCCCATGTAACTAGTTGGTCCTGATCAGTGATATATCTGTATTTTTTTCCCTTTGTTTCTCTGCTACTGACTTGCCAACTGTTATGTTTTGTGTATAATTTGTTGCTCATAATTGCATCTTGATATACATCCAATTTACGCTCATGGGAAAAGTGTACTGTTACGTTCACAAATGAAAAACCAGTTGTTGAGTTGGACCATTTTTTGCTTTGCTATTCCAATTCTTATTTTGATGTCTTTGGAGCAGGTTCCATCATCAGGTTTTACAGAACCAAGATATTTAAAATCTTTAACAACATTTTCGAAAGGAATTTTATTAATTAAGATGTCATGATTGTCTTCAGTGTCTTTAGAGTGACTGTATTGGTGTGAAAATGTAAAAAAAACAAAAAAACCTGCAAATACTAGAGGGCAATTTACATTTGACATTGCAGTTGCAACATATAAAGACTGAATGGTATTTTGATATAATTAATTCTTTCTTTATCAGCAGTGGTAAGCACAGAGTTATCTGGAGTAATATTTTAATGTCATGAAAGAGTTTTCTTTGTGGACTTTGTTGAATGCCGAACATGCAACGCTTAATCTCTTCTTGACTTATTTAAATTGTCAAATAATTACGATGGTGTTTGCAGGTCCCCCATGCCCATGGAAGCTGATGTGATCAGCCTTTCAGTCAACCCTCAAAATGCAAACTGTGTGGCTGTGCAGCTGGTGACAGGAGATATTATGCGATTTACATATGGTATGTCTGATTTCATTTCTTTGTCTCACCCCTTTGGGGATGCCGGGGGCTCTTTTAGTATTAAGATTGTCCCCACCTTCTTGAAATTCTGTGCTAGAAATTTCCTCTTTTCTGTCATTCTCTTGTTTCTGCCTTGCACCTTTGCTTTCTGTCCTTTCTTCTTATCATTTTCAGCCTTGCTGGTCCATTCACCTGTATGTATGTGTTTGCTTTCTGTTGTGTTGTTTGGATTGTTCGAAGTCTGTTCTTTCTGGAAATATATAATTTGGTTCCCATGTCTGAAGTGGCTTGTCAGTAGATTTTTTTTAACCCTTTGACTCCCACACCCTATCCACCAGCTGCAAAACCTAAATCGTTTGACTCCCTCACCCTGTCCACTAGATGTAGATGTTGTTTACAGATTTACCATCGTAAAAATCTGAACTGTGTCTTTCAGCCATGTGGCTGTGTTTCATGTTATAAAGTGTATATTTTGTGTGTATGAGCTTGTATGTACGACTTTGGTATGAATGGATATCCGTATGTTTGCAGACATGATTGGCTTTTATCACTCATTTTTCTTCTTCCTCTTCTTGTAGCTGCTGAGGTACATACACAAAACATGACATGTAATGCTGCTGTACAAGATTTTAGACATAATGAAGCAGAACAAAAAGTGCTATGTAAAACGAAATGAAACAAAACAAACCACACCAAAACAAAACAAAACAAAGCATGGTGAATAAAACAAAACAAAACATGCAAAGAAATACAAAACAAAATTGTTTAGTGAAACAAAAACTGAAAAACGCTTTGTAAAACAAAACAAAACCTGCAAAGAAATACAAAACAAAAATGCTTAATGAAAGAAAAACAAATCAAAATATACTTTGTGAAACAAAACAAAACAAAAACAAAACAAAACAAGAAATCCCTGTAAAGCAAAAAAGACAAAACAGAACAAAACAAAACCAACAAAGCTTTGCAAACAAATCAAAAAGGAACCAGAAAAAACATGAAAAAAGAATAAGAATGTGTATTTTATACAAAAATATTCTTTTTTCGTGTTTTCTCTGGTTCCTGTTTGCTTGAATGCAGGCAGTCACACTTGTTTTGAAACAGATCAAAACAAAAAATGCTTAATAAAACAGAATATAAAATGCTATGCGTTACAGAAGATGACATGGTGTTGCCATGGGAGACTGCCAGTGGACAGGACCTTCATTTCCCTTTCCCGTGTGTTCAGATGGAAGTGGCCAGCTTTGAGGATGAGGTAAACACCTGTGCTGTCTGTTCTGTTTCATGTTGCTGTTTCATACACACACATGCACGTACACATGCACGTACACACATACACACACACACACACACACACACACACACACACACACACACACACACACACACATACACACACACACACACACACACACACACACACACACACACACACACACACACACACACACACACACACACACACACACACACGCACACACACACACACAGAGTCACTCTCTTTCTCTCACATACACACACACACACACACACACACACACACACACACACACACACACACACACACACACACACACACACACACACACACACACACACACACACACACACACACACCACTATTATACACGCGCTGATTGGTCCTTGTTTCAGACTGTTCTTTCTATTCGAGATTTCACACATTATGAAAGTGAAAATGTAGACGTTATGTTTTCTAAATTCCAGGAGTCAGTTCTAGCTGCTGCAGACCTTTCCATCCCGAAACTCAAAACTTTTAAGTCTAATAACCGTTTGGGTAATGTTTGGTGGACGGAGGTATGTGAGCAAGCAGTTCAGTATAAAAAAGAGAAATACAAAATCTACATCAAAAGCAGGAAACCTGAAGATCATATGGAAATGAAAAAAGCTAACACCCAGTGTAATAAAATCATCGCTGAAGCAAAGAAAAATTACTGGGCATCATACTGCACAAAAGAAATTTCAGATTTCAAGGATTTCCATAAAGTATGGACAAAAATGAATCAAATGAAAAATGGAGCCAACTTACCTAGGTGTCCAATAATGATTGATACAAGTCACAAATTTCTTTCCGACATGGACAAAGCTGAAACTTTTGTGGAACTTTTTGCCCAAAATAGTAAAGTAGATGGTTTGACTCCTACCTGCAAACACTACAGGGAAATGGCAGCTAACAACCCTATCTACACTGATCCAATACCTCAAAATGATCTCTGGTTTAATTCTCCAATCACCTTAGAAGAGTTAAAAAACACTATCTTGTCTCTGCGCAACAAAAGGAGTTCGGTAGGTGTTGATGCAGTTTCAACTGAAATGATTAAACATCTTCCAGAAAACTATATTATTTTTTTACACAAAATTTTTCAGAAATGCTGGGCTGGTGGAACTATACCACAATTATGGCAAACGTCTGTTGTTATACCAGTATTAAAAGCAGGAAAGCCTAAAAACAATAAAAACAGTTACAGACCTATTGCTTTAACGTCCCATACGAGCAAACTATTGGAAAAATTGGTATTAAACAGACTTGTACATTACTGTGATAAAAATAACGTTATTCCAGTAAATCAGGCTGGTTTTAGAAAAGGGAGATCTACAGTTGAGCACCTAGTTAAACTTACCACTCACATCAAGAAAGAGTTTGCCCGCAGAAAAAGTCTTTTAGCTACATTTTTTGATGTGAAAAAAGCTTACGATCAAGTTTGGCATACGCGTTTATTGTACAAGCTGAAATCTATTGGTTTATCTGGCAATATGTATGATTACATTAAGTCTTTTTTAGCCAATAGAACTATTCAGGCAAGAGTGGGAACTAGTTATTCTACTTCACGACATCTTGATATGGGAATTCCACAAGGTTCAGTGATAGCACCGCTTTTATTTAATATCCTTATACAGGATCTTCCTAAAGCACTCTCAAATCGTGTTGTTTTGGCACAGTATGCTGATGATATATGTATTTGGATGAATATTACTTTAAAAAAGACAACTCCACAGAGAGCACAGAATTACATTAGGAAATTGTATCAATCTGATCTTGATAATCTTGGAAACTATATGTTAGAAAATGGTCTGTCGTTGTCAGCGGAAAAAACTGACATGATGCTATTTAATTCTGGTGGTACTTTAAGTAACTTGCCTACTTTCAGATTGCTTGGTGAAGTGTTACATTACAAACAGGTTGTAAAATTTCTGGGAGTCTTTATGACATCGAAATTAAACTGGAATGTCCATTTTGATTATATTTCAACAAAAGCAAGAAAAGCCCTAAATTTTCTAAAGATAATAAGCCGATTACCCTGGGGAATGGATACGAACATACTAATTCATCTGTCAACAGCACTTGTACGATCTAAATTATCCTATGCGCAAGAAGTGTTTTTCAGTGCACCAAAATATTTATTAAAGAAGATACAAAGCTTAGACTGCAAAAGTATTAAAATTGCTCTAGGTGTCCCTACTCATGCCTCTAATCTGGAAACGTACAAAGTTGCTGGAATTCTGCCTCTGAACAACTATCGTGAGCTAGCGACAGCAAAATCTGCAGTTAGAACTACTTCACAAACGGACAATTTTGTGAGTAAGGAAATTAAAATCAGGTCTGATGTTGACTTTCCAAAGCGAGCAAAAAGCATTTCATCACAAATGACTGTTTCAACTTACATATCTGACTTGGTCAAACAGTCTAACATAAATATGGATGAAATAGCTGAGACACCATCAACAACGCCTATCCCTACATGTGAAATGCAAAAAGCCTCTTTTGATATTGATTATACAGACGCTAAGAAATCTGAAAACGTCAACATTTCGATATCCACAGCAAGAGAACACATCGATGAAAAATACCGTACCCATCTTCACATTTTTACCGATGGATCAGTCTTAGAAAATAAATGTGCTGGAGCAGCTTTTTATGTTCCAAAATTTAAGATAAAAAAGTCATTTTTCGTTGGGGCAAACTTATCGATCTTTACAGCGGAATTAGTCGCTATTAATCAAGCATTGCATTATCTAGTAAATCTTAAAACCATGTCTTTCAAAGTAGTTCTCTTTGTTGACTCAAAATCTGTATTATATGCCTTACGGTCTTTTAATGCCGACACAAGACCTGATTTAATTACTGAGGCAAATCATCTTATACATCGTTTAAGGGTCAAAGGTACAGATATCAGTTTATGCTGGGTGCCTTCTCATGTTGGTCTTCACGGCAACGAAGTAGTTGACAGAGCAGCTAAGCAAGGCGCCCAGAATGCTGATAATGCTATAGAATTACATGTTCATACCTCCGTAAAAGAAGCTTGCAACTTGCTCGAATCAGCCTCATGGACTCGATTTCTTGAACATTCAGATGAACAGTTTGTGTCACAACAAATGATAAAACTTACCGTTCAAAATGTATGTAAAAAATTGCAGTATTCTTCTATGTATCATTTGAGATCGATTGTTGCTGTTTGTTTTCGTATTCAGCTAAACGCATTGAGAACAAAATATTGTAAAAATGTCAAGTGTATTTGCGGCGAACAGTTCACACTGTTTCACTGTTTATTCTACTGCAAAATGCTACGTTCTTTTTTACCGAAAATGTTTACTCAAGAAAAGTATTCTGAAAATCATTTCCAGAAAATTACATCAGATCAAACGTTGTTAGTTAGAATTTCAGAATCATTAGTTCACAGTCCTGTTAATGCATTACTTTAACTTTATTCGGTTTGTATTTTAGTGTTACAATTTCCCTTCACGTTATTGAAGTTAATTGTTAGTGTTAAGTTCTCGTTCCATTTTACTGTTCCCCCACCTGCTAATGTCTTTTTCCTCTGTCTTCCCTCTGCCCAAATCCAACCCGTCCAACTATCGTTCTACATTTTATTTTGTTCACTTTTTTTTTTTTTTTTTTTTTTTTTAATAATTTCCCCTCCCCCCCCTCCCCCGTCTAATATCACTTATAGTGAAAAGACGTTAAATTAAAGAACGAACGAACACACACACCACATCAACACAACTCTCAGCTTAGTTCAGTTTGGCTCATCACAGGTCAGCTCAACTGAAAACAGCACAGCACAGCACAGCTCACCGCATTGCAACAGAATATCACAAGGCAGAGACAGAAATAACAAACCAACGAAAACAGAACACGAGAGAAATGGAGAGAGAGGCGGACAGGCAGGCAGGCAGGCAGGCAGGCAGGCTGACAGGCAGGCAGGCAGGCTGGCAGGCTGGCAGGCTGGCAGGCTGGCAAGCTAGCAGGCAGGCAGGCAGGCAGGGAACTTTGTTTTTACGTCACTTTCTCATTTCCTAACCACAGCAAGAAAACTTGAGGAAAAGAGAACACCAGGTAGACCCAGGGAGAAAATATTGTACTTGCAGAGTGTCTGAAGACAGACAAGGTGGGAGATATGCTGACAGGGACAAGGGGTAGATTTGTATGGAGGGCCATGATTACCAACACCATGCAGCAGGGCACATCACGATGATGATGATCATCATCATCATATCATCATCATCAATCGGCATCGGCATCATTTCTGCTTCATTTCATTGGTCCCAGAGTTTAGGACAGTTTTTAATCATGTTATGATGATTAATGGTGATGAGCATGACAATCATGATGCCATGGAGTTCCATTACGAATTGAGACCGCATGACAGGACTGTATTCTACGCTTTCTTTCATGATATATCCTGGTGTCAACCGGGTCCAAGAAACACAGACACTTGCAGTGTTGGTCAGGAAATTTAAGCTAGCACCCTCAACGATACATTTGTGAAGTGGGATGAAACTCGACTGTGTGGTTCCAGTCTTCCTGGTGAGCCTGTAGCTCGGTCATCTCTGGGGAGGCGCCAGTTGGGGCTTAAAAAATATCGTTCCATGATTTTGATAGGACTGATGGGATTGGAACCTGCAACTTTTCAGTAATTTGTTTGTTGTGCTAATCACTGCACCATGGCAATTAGGCAAAGATGACTTATTCATGTGATATGATATTGTATTGTGATGGGACAACAACAACAACAACAAAAAAAGATGGAGTTTGAAAGTGTTGTGGAAGAAGAGGAAAGCATTGAATGGAGGACATGGTTTGTTCTTTTTATAGAGCCATGGAATCTTAGATCTGATATTGAGTTTAGTCCCCAAACACAACATTAAATATTGGCCTGTTTGCTGCCCATCTTAATGTTTCCATCGTTCTGGTGGTGTCAGTTTAATGTTTCAAAGATCTGCCCCTCCCCTCTGTTTCTGCTCCTCAAAGAAGACCTTGCCAGCACATAGAGTTTTGCCCAGGCTTAGGAAGTCTGCCAGATAATTGCTGGCAGATTTGTGTGGAGTGCGTATGGAATTGTTCAAGTGCTTTGAATCCCTCTTGAACAAACTCCAAACTTGGAGAACGTGTATAAAATTTATTGAAGAATCTTGTTTGTCATTGGTCTGTTCTCATTTGCAGGAGGCGGTGCTTGGCCTTACAGACAGATACCGCTTTTATGTCAACGGCACGGAGGTAAGTCCATAGAAAATGGTCATGTAAGAGAGGTGTTGATGAAGTCTTTACATCAGATGAACTAGGGATATGTTTTTGTTCGGCATTGTTGAAATATTGATTGCCAAGTGACACAATGTATTTCCCTTGATAGCTTTTGTGTCTGTATAGGAGGGGGGGGGGGTGAGGTGAATAAAAGGGGTATCCTCTCCCTGTGTGTGTGTGTGTGTGTGTGTATGTACATGTATATATGTGTGTGTGCATGCATGCGCGCGCGTGTGTGCATGCATGCGTGCATGTGTGCGTGTGTGTGTGTGTGTGGAAGGGTAAGGAAGAGAGAGAAAGAATGTGACTAATTTGAAACATCTTGAAGATTGTTGAACCTGGCTCAGTAATTGTGAATTTTATCTTTATGATTGCAAGTTATATCTTTACATATGAATCCTTGTTCATTACTGATCATTTCATGTACACATACTTTTATAGTTTTGGAGGGATATGAGACATTAGATAGAAGCGGAAAGAAAAATTTCTCTGTATACATTATAATAAAATCAGAAGCAGCAAAAGGGTTAAGATGTGTGCAGTGTTACTATCTTTTTTTAACAGGACATGATAATAATGATAACCATTTGTGCCTCATTTCAAAAGAGCCCCTATGCATTTAACACTTCTGCTGTCTGGAACCAGAAAAAAACAATAAAAAAGAATAAGAATGCGTATTTAATACAACAGATGAGACACAGGTGCATATTTTTGGCCAACTACTTCTTGTCTGGTTATATGTATTAAAGAAGTGTTCCTATTCTTTGTCGTGTTATTTTTTTGTTCCTGTTTGCTTGAACACGGGCAGTCGCACTTGTTTTGGACTTCCGCTGTTTGTTTTATTTGTGACATCACACTGCACATCCTTTGCCATACGTGGTAAATTTGTTATGCAGTGGTAATGTTTCATTGCAGATAGTGTGTCATTGCTTTATGTGGACAAATGCATTGATACGTGTTCCTGATTTTTTTCTTTTCTAACTTTTTGTTTGTTGTTGTCAGGTTCAAAGAGATGGTAATATCCCTGACATTGGTGTGTGCTGTCAACTGGATTTTAAACAATAATGATAATGAAAATTTTGTTCATGACAAGTTTTTGATGTTATTTTTCTAGGTGGCATCTGACTGCACGACTTTTGCAATTCATGACGAGTTTGTTCATGACAAGTTTTTGATGTTGTTTGTTTTCTAGGTGGCATCTGACTGCACGACGTTTGCGGTTCATGATGAGTTTTTATTGTTGACGACTCTCAGTCACACAATACGCTGCATCAACAGGCACACGGCTGTGAAGGGTAAGTGAACACAATTCTGGCTGATGGCTGCAATCTCGGGAGGCATATGTACATACATACATGTATGCTGATGTGCATAAGTGTGCATGCAGGCTGGATCAGTTAGACATGATTCATGTACCCACACACACACACACACACCACACACAAAACACACACACACACACACACACACACACACACAACACACACACACACACACACACACACACACACACACACACACACACACACACACACACACACACACACACACAGTGACATGCGTATATGCAATTGTGCACAGGCACATACACACAGACACACACACACACACACACACACACACACACACACACACACACACACACACACACACCTGATATGGCTGTACACAGTCGGCTGGGTTTTAAACAGAAATAACAGCAACAGGTACAAGTGTTTGAACTGAGCCTCATAACAAAAGTATACATTCAAGTAGGCAGTAATCAGTAGTTGTATTACTTTGAAGGGTGAAGGGTATATACTGAGCAAAAGTAGTACTTCTTGTGCTGCGGTTATACGTTGAGTGTGTAAAAAGAAAGGCACTCTGCATGGATTATTTGCAGATCTCCCGAGTTTGTCTGATGGCAAAGCTCATCCCTTTGATGAAACCATCAGGAGAGTGGAGCGAGGGTCACGCATCGTAACAGTGGTGGCAGAGGACACAAAAGTGGTGCTGCAGATGCCCCGGGGTAACCTGGAAACCATCCATCCTCGTGCCCTGGTGCTGGCCACTGTCAGGCGAAAACTTGACAAGTCTGTGAATGAATTTCTTTTTGTTTTACCTTGCTATGTCATTTTTTTTTTCTTATTTTTTTTTTTAGGATCATTGCACTCAGCGAGGTTACCATTGTGCTCACCTTCTTTTTTTTCGTCCCATTTTCTATGCCATTTTAATGGCCACAGAAGCTGGAACAGTTTTTACAATGTGATGATGATGATGTAGATGAGGATGATAATCATGATGCTATGGAGTTCCATGTAAGATTGAGACTGCATGACAGGGCTGTACTGTACGCTTACTATCATAACATATCCTGGCGTTGACCAGGCCCAAGAGATACAGACACCTGTGGTGTTGGTCGGAAGATTTGAGCAACACCCTCAATGGCACATCCTTGAAGTGGATGAGACTCAACTGTGTGGTCCAAGTCTTCCCAATGAGCCCATAGCCATAGCACTTAGCACGCCCAACTCTGGGTAGGAGCTGGTTAGAGCTGAAAACTCCCACAGTGATTTTTGAAGGTACTGATGGGGATTCGAACCTATCAGTGAAGTGGCAAGTAACATATCATTATTGTTATCATCATTATGATCATTTCATGTCTTGTACATCCCCCTGTGGGGATGCTGTGAGATCTTTCAGTATAAATAGTATCCCTACCTTCTGGAAATTCTGTGCTAAAAATTTCCTCTTTTCTGTCACTCTCTTTGTTTCTTTCTTACGCCTTTGCTTTCTGTCATTTCTTCCTATCATTTTCTGCCTTGTAGGTCCATTCACACATATGTGTTTGGTAAAGTCTTACATACTTTCTCTTAGGATTGATAATTTGGTACTTTGTATTAAGTGCATTTTTGGCTTTAGGGAAATGAGATATATGCGAAATCAATTTTAGGTGATTTAGGCCCGTTTTTATATATGTTTTGGTGTCCGTAGGTATGTTTAAATTTGTATTCAGGTATGTTTTTTATATCCCCTGTGCAATAAATTGGATTGAGTAGTCAACACCAGGGGCAACTCCGTAGATTGTGTGCACGAATGCATTGATATGTGTACTATATTTTCTTTTCTTTTTTTTTTCGTGTTGAAGTTTTCTATATTTTGAAGTGGTTATAGCCCTGATATGGCTGTATGTAGTCAGTTGGGCTTTAAACAACAATAACGATAACAATATCTTTTGTATGGCAGGTGTGATTTTGGCTCAGCTTTTGCCATTATGAAAAGACATCGCATCAACCTCAACTTGATGTATGACCACAATCCTGGCGTCTTCCTGCAGCAAGTCACGCAGTTTCTGCACCAAGTCTCCAGTGTGAACAATATAAACTTATTCCTTGCAGAACTTCAGTAAGATTTATTCTATTTTTGTTGTTGTTTTGGTTGGGGTCATGATGATTTTCTGTGTTTTGTTTTGAATTGGTTTGTTATATGGTGTTTGTGCTTGTCTGGGCACCTCTTATTATTCAGTTTGAAATCTCTGATGTACTTTTCCTTGTGTGTTTATGTGTTTGTTTAACCCTTTGACTCCCGCACACTATCCACCACCTGCAAAAACTTAAGCCTTTGACTTCTTCACCCTTTCCACCAGCTTCCTGCAGGAAGCTGGTGGAAAGGGTGAGGAAGTCAAAGGCTTAAGTTTTTGGTTTGCTGGCATGGTTGACAATGCAGGATACTGGTGGACAGGGTGCGGAAGTCAAAGGGTTAAAAACCAGAAAGTCATGAAGATGAAATGAGAACGTGCAGAACTGTTTAATCCATTGCCTCCCACACCCTATCCACCAACTGCAAAAACTTACCAACCTTCTGACTCCTTTGCCCTGTCCGCCAGCTTCATGCAGGAGGCTGGTGGATAGGATGAGTGAGTCAAAGGGTTAAGTTTTTGCTTTCTTGGCATAGTTGACAATGCAGGATGCTGGTGGACAAGATGTGGGATTCAAAGGGTTAAATTGACTAAAACTAGACAGGTACCAAATTTTAGCCGACTGACCTTTGTTAGGCATTTACAAAAGACAACGAAGAAACAAAAGTCACCAAAGTTAGGACAACAGCCTCACATTTTTTTGCGAATTTCTTCAGAAACCTAGGAGTGAAAAGAACTGCTGTTGCTAAGACACATTGGAATGAAGGGTGAAGTTTATCATAGATAGGCAAGACTGAAAAGGTTAACAAATCAGCTTATTTCCAATTTTGTGTTTGCATTGGGAACATTACTGACATAATTTTCTTTCCTTGTTTTAGCTTTGGGATGAAGAGAGTGGATTGGGCAACTTTTCTATCTGTTTCTCTCCGTTTGACTAGCTGTTTTCCCCAGAATCCACATCTCTGGTGTGAATGGAAATACTTTATTTTGTTTTATCCTGAGGAACTTTTCCATCTGTGTTTTTGTCTGTATATTTCCTCAGAGGTTTTGCCAGAATCTACATACTCTCTGATTCTGTTTTCTCTGCAGAGAAGACGACGTCACAGTGACAATGTACACAGCAGCGTACAATCGCACCACAGCCACCACTGCAGCTAACGGTGCTGTTAGATTGAGCAAAATAGACACAGTGTGTGATGCCATACGTCTGGCGCTAGAACAGCTTGGGGCTGACAAATTCCGCCTGTCTATTCTGACGACGCTGGTCAAGAAAAGTGAGCCACAGCTTCAGAAGGCTTTGGAGATGGTGTGGTCTCTGAGAGGTACGTGTTGTTTTTGTTTGTAGTTAATGGGCAGTTTATGTGTGATGGTGTTGTTACTATACATTTGACCAACTTGCTTGATTGATTTGAACAGTAGGACAGCAGTGTTTGTGCAAATGTTGTTATTTTTGTTTGTTTGTATGATTTCAAAAATTATGGAACTATATCAGTTTTACTTTGGTTCCTTGATTGCTGATTTTTCCCCTCATTGTTTTTTTTCCCCGTATGATATGCAAGTCCTTCTTGGACATTCTTGTCCTGTGTGGTATTTAGTTCTGTTCCCCCCCCCCCCCCCCCCCTGCTCTGTCTCTGTCTCTGTCTGTCTGTCTGTCTGTCAGTCTGTCTGTCTATCTTTCTGTGCCTGCATTTGTTTGCATATCTACCAGAGTCACTACCTTCTTAGAAATTTCAGGAAACAACTGCTGCATGCAACATTGGAATTTTATTTCTTAAATTTTTTTTTTCATATAAACATAGTTGTGATAAATAGCTGTGAAATATTTTGCTTTTTTCTTTGTATAACATAAACACTGATAAATAGATGTGTATATATAGAACGGCAGTGTAAACTTGTTTTCTGTCACAGCAAACGGTGAGAAAAATGAAGGGGTGAGTGCTGAGGAGGCACTGAAGTATCTCCTGTTCCTGGTCAATGTCAACAAGCTGTATGACGCTGCCCTGGCCACCTACAACTTTGATCTCGTCCTCATGGTTGCAGAAAAGTCACAAAAGGTCAGCATCAAGATCAGGGGTTTTTTGTTTTTTTGTCAGACTTGTTTTGCAGCACAACTTTGTCAGCATAGAGATTATTTGGATTGAAAAGTGTGAAATTGATTTTGTATAACTGAGGGTAGCAGTTCCACTGTCTTGAGAGTTTCTTCTAGTTTTGTTCTTTTCTTGCTGATTACTGAGATCAAGTTTTGATGGCAGCGGCAATTCGCTTTAAAGCATGCTTGATTATTTGATGACATAGTTTCTTCTTTTTCTTCCACACCATTTCAACACAGTTGGTCGACACTGCATGATGCTAGTGGATAGGGTGTGGGAGTCAGAGGGTTAATTGTTGTGTTGTGCCTTTTGAATGGATGAATTGAAAATTATTGTGTCTGTTCTTCTTTGTGATGATGAAATCAGTTGGTTTCTTCCTATTTGTTCACAACTCAGTACGATAATAACGATGACATTGTTGATGATGATGATGTCTGATTGTCAAAGATGATGTTGTTTACGATGATGTCTTCAAATCGTCAAACATTATGTTGTTTACAGTGATGACTTCAAATTGTCAAATATCATTTTGTTAATGATGATGATTTCTTATTGTCAATTATGATGTTAATGATGATGATTCCAAATTGTCAAACATGATGTTGAGGGTGATGATTTCTAATTGTCAAACATGAGGTTGTTAATGATGATAATTTCAAATCGTCAAATATGATGTTGTTTACAATGATGACTTCAAATTGTCAAATATGATGTTGTTAATGATGATGATTTCTGATTGTCAACATGATGTTGATGATGAAGACTTCAAAGTGTCAAACATGATGTTGTTAATGATGATGATTTCTAATTGTCAAACTATAAAGTTGATTGGCGCCATTGTGTTTGACCAGGACCCAAAGGAATACATTCCCTTCCTGAACCACCTGAGACGACTGGAAAGTAACTACTGCAAGTACACCATTGATAGACATCTGAAGAACTATTCTTCTGCTTTACGTCACATCTCTCTCTGTGGTATGTGTATGTGTGTGTATCTGTCTGTCTGTCTGTCTGTCTGTCTATCTACCTATCTGTCTATCTATCTATCTCTCTATCTATCTATCTATCTACCTGTCTGTCTGTCTATCTGTCTGTTTATCTGTCTATCTATCTATCTATCTATCTATCTGTCTATCTATCTATCTTATCTATATATCTATCCATCTGTGTATCTGTCTGTCTTTGTATCTGTCTACCTAACTACCCACCTACCCACTTACCTACTACCTACTTACCTACCTATCTATCTACCTTCTTACCCATCTATCTATCTGTCTATCTATCTATCTATCTGTCTGTCTGTCTGTCTGTCTGCCTGCCTGCCTGCCTGCCTGCCTGCCTGCCTGTCTGTCTATATGTGTGTTTGTATGTGTGTGTATATATGTGGGCATGTATGTGTATATGTTTTGTGTGTATGTGCGTGTGGGTATGATTTTCTAGAATATCTAACTTTGAGATGGAAATGCTGTGCAGACATAGGACACAAATTCTCACAGCAGCACATAATGAGTTGTGGCTATATACCAGCATGTAAAAGTGGCTATGCATAGTTTGCGAAATGTACATTTTTGAATGTCTTCCTGTCATTTTCAGCCTTGCTGGTCCATTCATCTGTATGTGTTAGATAAAGTCTTACATATTTTCTCTTACGTTTGATAATTGGGTACATGTATTAAGTGCATTTTTGGCTTTAGGGAAATGAGACATGCTGAATCAGTTTTATGTAATTTAAGCCTGTTTTTAATATATATGTTATAATGTCCTTAGTTATGTTTAAATTTGTATTCAGTTATGTTTTTTAATACTCTGTGTGATAAATTTGATGGAGTGGTCAGTGCCAGGGGCATCTCCTTAGACTGTGTATTCGAATGAATTGATACATGTACTTAGTTTTCTTTTTTTTTCCATGTTGAAGTATTGTGTGTGTTTTGAAATGGGTTATAGCCCTGATATGGCTCTATGCAGTCGGCTGGGCTTTAAACAAAAATAACAACAACAGTAGCCATGCAAAAGCAGAGAAATCATATCACCCTCTGTATTTCATATGATGAATCATTGTGCTACAGTAAAGTGTGAGCTGATCATTATCAATCAGACCCCATGACAAAGAGGAGAATTATTGTAAAGTTCGGGCTATTTGGCGCACCGGTACATAAGGCGCACTCACTAAATTATAGAAAAATCTGAACTTTATTCACACATAAGATGCGCTGGTTTATAAGCCGCACTTTTTGAATGGCCAGGTCGATCGCCTTCAACTTGAAGACTGCTTCGTAGGCATTGCATCGCATTTTCGGGATGATGTGATTGTACGCATGAGCAGAGCAGATCTGAATACAGATCCAAATGCTTCAATGTGTGCAGATTTGATTTTAAAACGTGAAGAGTTAACAGTTAACTCTTTATCGTGAACAGTTAACGCTTTAACATGGAGCTCACCGAAAAATTCATGAACGGTAAACACGATTTTGGTGAGTGAAAGACAAGCTAAGAATATACGCTCCTGGAATCGGGAAAAATCCGCAAATAAGCCGCATCGATTTATAAGCCGCAGGGGTTAAACCTGGGGGAAAAGTCACGGCTTATAGCCCGAACTTTACGGTAGTATCACTATCTGTACTTCATATGATGAATCATTGTGCTAAAGTCAAGTGGTGTAGGTGACTGTTGACAGGTGTCGAGCGCTTCAGCGAGTGTGTGGAACTGGTGCAGGAACACAAGCTATATGTAGAGGCCCTCAAATTGTTCCCCACAGGAAGCCAGGAGTTTAAGGTGAGGATGTGTGAGCTTTTGTAACATCTTTTGTTTGTTGTGCCTGGCTTGCATGGTAAAAGTAGTTGTGATAATTTTTTATTAATTGATTTGTAAATATGGAATTGTTGATGAATTGGTGTAGCCTTTCTGTACATTACTGTATTGAAATAAAACAACTAAACAACTACAACAACAAAAATCAAAATTGCAGTTTCAGTTTCAGTTTCTTAAGATGACGTCTTTGCGCTTGGAATGAATTCCATATGCACTAACGTCACACATGCCATGTGTGTGGAGGTCATGGCACAAGCCTTAAGCCTGCACATAAACCCATGAGCTGGCCAGGTCCTGAGGTCCTATCTATCTATCTATCTGTCTATCTCTCTCTCTCTCTCTCTCTCTCTCTCTCTCTCTCTTATTTTATATATATATATATATATATATATCTCACTGTATATATGTATGTGTGTTATATATATACATGTATATATATATATATATATATATATATATATATATATATATATATATATATATATATATATATATATACGTATATCTACAATTGTATATACACATGGATACACACACATCCCCACGTAAATATAAAAAGAGAAAAGTATAAGCATATGATCGACTGAATGGAAAAATTATAATATCAAGAGGTAGGGCTGATGTAAATGGATCATGCCAAGTGCAACAAATCCGGTCTGACCTTGGAATAGGAAAGAAAAACATCCTAAAGCTGTTTTTAAATGAAACAAAATGAAATTTTAGAGTATCGGCATTGCACCTATTTTCAGTAATGCATGTCATCCATTGAATGTTCATTGCACAGACCCTGGCAAAGGAGTACGGACATTATTTGTGTGAGAAGAATCGGCATGACGAAGCAGGAGTCATGTTTGTCCGTGGGGAGTTCTGGCAGTTGGCACAGAACGCGTTTGTGGCGGCTCTCAACTGGCGACAGGCGTTGTGCATGGCTGCGCAGATGAAGAGCGACACTGCCAGTGTGGTTAATCTGGCTCGCACTTTGGCTGGTTAGTGTGTGTGTGTGTGTGTGTGTGTGTGTGTGTGTGTGTGTGTGTGTGTGTGTGTGTGTGTGTGTGTTTGTTAAGTGTGTGTGTTGGTTTATTTTGTGTGTGATTTGTGTGTGTGTTGTTTGTTTTTTTTGTGCATGTGTGTGTGCGCGCATGTGTGTGCGTACATGTGCATGTGTGTGTGTGCGTGTGTGTGAGGTGTTTGATAAGAGTGTGTGTGTGTGTGTGCGCGGGGCGCGGCGCGTGCGTGTGTGTATGTGGTGTGTGTGCGCGTGTGCATTCATGCGTGTGTGTGTGCATGCACGAATGAGTGAGAGAGAGAAAAAGAGAGAAGGGGTAGGGGGGTTTAATCATTGACTCAAATCAAAGAGAGAGAGGATAGAATCAAACAGATCAACAGAAGTGAGTGAATATTTCAGTAGTCGACTTTAAACAAAATGTTTTTACTGTTTAGAAATGGAACTGTGGATATACCAAATTCATATTCTTTGTCAAGAACATATAACATTTATCTTAAAATAATAGAAACTATGATGCTATGTCGCCACACATTTTGCTATACATGTATGTTTGTTGACAGGTTTGTAGCAAATTAACATCACAGATCAGATGTGTTTTACTGAAATTGATCAAGACGGGTCCATCTTCAAGGTCACATTCACTTAAATCTATTGATAAACATTAACAAGTCTTTTTCGGAGATAAATTACCACATATAGTTTTCATGTGGAAACGTTTATTTTGCAGTGAGACTGAGGGACAACAAGAGATACTGTGAAGCATCTATTGTTTATGAACAATATGCCAAGGTGAGTTGAATAAACTAAAATGTTATTAGATCATGCTTTGTCTCATTGCTAGTCTCACCTGTCTCACCTGTTGGCATCACCGGGTTCAGTGTTGGCCACTACACTCTTTGACACCGCCACTCTCCTCCAAGTGGCTCTGTCTTGACTTTTGTTGACGAAATTTGGGCCACTATTGTTGGTTATGTTCTCGATGTATGAGATTGGAGGTCTGTCTTTCTTCCTTTTTGCAAATGCTTTTCCTTGAAAAATGGTTGCCCTGTCTGTCATTGGTAGTAGTATAGACTATATATCCAACACAGGCAATTTTCTGTACCTTTATATTCAGGTCTACTGTTGAGGAAGATCAGTGATTGTGGAATATGATGGGTTTTTTTTTTTTTTATTGGAGGAGTTCTATCATTTTTGAAAAACCTCTGTCATCAGCCCATTTTCTTTTTTCTTTGTTGCTTTTTTTTCTTTTCTTTTCAGTTCTGCTTGTCATGTGTTTCATTTTTTTTTTTTTTTATTGATTTAACCCTTTGACTCCTGTATCCTATGCATCAACTGCAAAAATGCAACCCTTTGGTTCCCTCACCCTATACGCCAGCTTCCTGCAAGAAGCTGGTGGATAGGGTGAGGGAGTCAAAGGGTAAGGTTTTGCTTTGTTAGCATGGCTGACAGTGCAGGATGCTGGTGGACAGAGTTTGGGAGTCAAAGGGTTAATGTAAGAATAGACATGTTTACTTGAACAAAAGACATGCCTTTTTTTAATGAGGATTTTTTTTTCCTGTCAAGCATACATAGTATGACCATAAAGCAGTTTTTGTACAGTGCTTTTCTCTTAACTCATTACTAGTCTCAGTGTGTATTACACATAATCAGACTTTTTAGTGGGGCACAGAAAACTGAAGCTGTTAAGTGAGCTACTTTCCATCATGTTGTTGCAGTCTACATCTTTGGTTGGCATACTTGCTGGGTGTTTTTCATGTTTCCATAAGCTACAGAACACTGGCATGATTTACTGGATCTTTAACATGTGTATTCAATATTCTGCATGCAAATACACACGAAGGGGGTTTATGTACAGGCAGGCCTGCACACATCATCATCATGTGCCTTGCCACATGGTGTTGGCGATCATGGCCTTCCATACGAATCTATCCCTTGTCGCTGCAAGTACAGCTCCCACCCTCTCTGTCCTCAGCTTGCACACATGTTGGCCTGAAAAATGGAAAAAATCTCTACCTTTTACCCATCAGGCAGAGGTATATAGGAGTATCGAACCCAGAACCATTCAATAGGATGTTGGATCTTTACCCATTTGATTATTGCCCCCTTTGAATTACATGTATTATACATAATAGTAATCCACTTTTTTTTTTTATTACTGACTTGCATTGTATTTAAGGCTAGATTGTTTGAAGATGTTATTTCTATGAATTTTTATGGATGCTTGTAGTAGGTATTCCAAAGTGCTCTTCGCGGGCGGCGAAAAGTACGGCAAAGTGCGATTTTTCACTGGTTTTCAACTTGCTCGTTCTCAACAAAATGCAGTGTCAGAAATAAAAAACATAGATCATGTTGATCTGTGATCCTTTAAGCTTTGTTTAAAGTCAAAATAAATCAATAAGTGTAACATTTACCATTTGAAATATGCTTTTGATGATGGGTACTAAATTGCGATTTTGCTGCAACTGGAACGACGAAATCGGAACGCGGTTTTGACACCTACCTTGAAAACTCGCCTCGCGGAGATAAGCTGGGTCAGATATCAACAAACCATTTACACAGTCAAAAAGACGACTAAACTTGCTTTCATCCGATGTAAAAAGTGAACTGATAGGCTTCCATTTAGTCGGTCGTTTCGTGCGTTAAAAACTTCCGTCGATGATTTCGCAACCTTACTCAAAACCAATCTCGCCATATTTTCCACTGTGCAAAAGGTCAAGGTTTCAACTTTCAACTTCTGCTAGTTGCATACGGATTCAACCACTGGCTGTCTTCCTCGAGGACTGAGAAAAAGCAACATATTTTCGCTTTCTCTTAGCATCTGACGCGCAATGGCGGACACGCGCGAAGATCGTTCGGGCGAGCACATGGACGTTGAAGTTTACGTCGACCGCTCCAGCCACGATGAATCAAGCGATCTAACTTATCTAGAGGGTAAGTGAAATATCTTGCAGTTTGTTTACTATTACTTTTCGACATTTTGTTTCCTGATTTTAGAATATAATTGTTTGGAAAGCGCACAGCTGCAGCACCCACAATATCATGAATATGTTAGAAGGTAAGGGTAGGTGACGGTTTGGGGTGCGGTAATTTTACAGAGAGTGAGATCAGGCATATGATTAAAGGAAAATGTTTACAAAAGATTTTTTTAATAATCCATGCCTTTATTATATTTATTTATAATGATGTTAATGAGAGATTAGCGATTTATTGTGGTCACGTGACCAGCGCTTTGATCGATCGATAGTCGAATCGGCCGAGTGCCCTCCCTTGACTTCACTCGGTCTGGTTCAGTATCGTTCAATAATTTCACAATGTTACACCTTTTTCTTTTCTGCCTTTGTGTAAACTTCCTGAATGGTACCATTGAAACAAATTTTTGCATGTTTATCAATCCTATTATTTTTAGGCCCAATATTATTATCACCTAGTTCAACAGCTTTAAAAGTTTATTATTATTATTAATATTGTTATCATATTTTTGTTATTGTTATTATTTTACTATCATTATTCATTATTTATCATTATTATTATTATTATTATCATTATTTCATTATTAGTTTACTATCATTCATTGCTATTTATTATCATTACTGTTATTGTCATCAAAAATAATATTTAAACAAAATAAAGTAGGCCTACCAGGTTAATGGGTTGGACACTATGAACCTTCCTAACTAGGCCTATAGTGTTTATGAGATAAATTTTGTTGTGCTGATTTGATTAGGCCTAAATGTATGGGACATTTTACTTTGCCCACTGCTTTGTGAGTTAGGGTAAGGTATTATAATTTTATTTTCAAAGCTGACAATAATACTGGTAGGCTTCTTACAGCTCCACACTAATCTCTCTCTCTCTTGATCCTTTCTCTCTTTGACAGGCAGGGAAGTTAATTGAGCAGAGGTACAAAAGTCCTTGTGCTCCTGCATGTTTTATGTTCTTGTTTTTTTGGATTTGTTTTTGTTTTGGTCAGTATTTGCCTCTTGCTCTGTATGTATAGGCCTGTTTGTCCCTACAAATGGGATTTTCACATTACGCTACAGAATAGAACAGATAGATGTACTAATACTTTCCCTCTACACTATTTTTCTCACAGATGATCTCTTCATGAGGATGAAGGAGCGATTTCTTAAGACTGGCAGAGGGCGGAGACCTAGTCTTTTGGACAACTTTGACAGCAATGATGATGAACTGCATCTTAACATGTTTTAATTTCCTGTCACTTGTGAAGGGGAATCACTGATCATAGACACTGACAAGTATTTTTTTACATTTCATTACAACATGTTTTTTGTAAAAGAGATGATTTCTATCTTTTGTGCTTCCAGTTTAAGTTGAAGGCCAGGACAGTTATCTACTGTGATTAAGCAACAGTGAAAGGTCAAGACAATGATGTGGAAGCTTTTGATAATGTTCTACACACAGTTAAGGAACAGTTAAAGGTCAAGACATGTTTTAATTGTTGTTTAATGATAAAAAAACAAAACAAATTGGCATGTAAAAACTATGAAGATGACTTCTTTGAATGAATGTTGTTGATGTACATGTCTTGTTTGATTCGATATGTAAACAAAACGCATTATTTGTTACTATTATCAGCTGACATTTGTTATAATTTTGTCATCTGATTTTTGTTTACAGAAAGATTGAAACCTAATGTCTTGTTTGTTATACTGACAGATCATAAAAAACTTATCATTTTGGTATATGGTACTTTGCAGTAGGATGAATGTGACAGAAGTTACGGAGTCTTGCAAAAAGCTAAAATACACATTTTTTTCAAAATAGGTATTTTATCCTTACCCAAATATGGTTTGATTAAACATACAGATGTCTGGGGTTCTTTTACATTGAAAGAGTTTGTCATGCTGAGCAATTTGATATCAAAACCATTTTTGTAACTTTAAAGTGAAAAAAGTTATGGTGCACCAAGTATGTGTAAAATTCGCCATTTTTTTCACTGTGACAAATCGGCATATTTTGCATTTTTGACATCTGATATCTTTTCAACCAGCTTTCAGATGAAGCTGGAAAAAATTAGGGTTAAATTCCTTAATATGTTTATCATATATGATTCATTTCAGTGTCACTGTATTGTATTTCTTAAAGATAATGGAGTTTGAAATTAATGAAAATGGGTCCCTTGCCCAGTTGTTTAGAACGGTGGCGTCCAATTTTGCTATTTTTTGTCATTTTCATAGGTCTGTATTTTTATTGATATGCATTTCTGTCCATATGTTTTTTGCACATCAACTTAACAAGTACAAACCTCCTCAGAAATGATTTTCTGGGCTTGTGTGATTTTATATGTGTGTTCAAGGCATGTCTGAATGTGGCCTAAAAAAACGTGCGAAATTTTTCTAAGTCCAAAAAGAAAGGAAAAAATCATAAAAAAATTATTTTTTATCCCACATGAAAAAATAAAGTATGTATGTGTTCAGAATGAAAATCTCTATTTTCCCAGCTGATTTTTATACAGATAAGTTCAAATTTGAAAATCACTTTGGAATACCTACTTGTAGATTGTTTGCGGGTAGATCTTGATTAGAATATGATAGACGAATGATACTGGATTGATGTTATGCATACAAACTGTATTATGAGAATGACAACGACAGTGATTATCATTAAGTATCCAACTGTATTATGAGAAATGACAACAATGACAATGAATATCATTAAGGGAAATCACGATACCGGATTGATGTTATGCATACAAACTGTATTGTGAGAATGACAACAACGACAATGATTATCATTAAGTGAAATCACAATTCTGAATTGATGTTATGCATACAAACTGTATTATGAGAATGACAACAATGACAATGATTTTCACTAATGGTAATTATTCAATAAGCTCAGCTGACATTTTTTCAAAGACATGGTGTATGTGCAGGATGTGGAGGAGGCCATTGAGACTTTGATCGAAGGGGCCCAGTGGCAGGATGCTCTGAGACTGGTGAGTGAGAGTTTGAATCTTTCAAGAGGGATTCGTCATACTTGAACAGTTTGATAAATGCTTCACCTAAGTTTGCCAGCAGTTATCTGTTAGAGACTGTTGGAGCCTGCTGGTGACGTCTTGAAATGGGAGGGGAGGAGGGACCTATGAAACAGTAATCTGACATTGCTAGAGGGATTCGTTTGCAGAGAAGAGCAGTGAGTAGACCAGATTTTATGTTGTGGTTTGTGTGGTTGTGAGTTCATAGCTGTATCAACTCAGTTTTAATCGTTTGACTCCCGCACCCTGTCCACTGACATCCTGCATTGTCAACCATGCTAGCAAAGTGAAAACTTAACCCTTTGATTCCCTCACCCTATCCACCAGCTTCCTGCAGGAAGCTGGTGGATAGGGTGAAGGAATAAAAAAATTAACTGTTTGGTGTTAGTAGATAGATTGCGGGAGTCAAAGGGTTAAAATATTCAGAAATATTTCATGATTCAAAGACTATAGATATAGATACAAAGCCCTTTAGATATCATTTCCAGGAATGTGGTCTGTAGCTGTCTACAGATAAAAGGAACAGTAACTGAGTCTTGTGCTCAGTCAGAGATTCAGTAGGTGAATACTGAAACAGAAGTGTGGGGGTTCATGTTTACATTATTTTTGACTTTTTTTTTTATTAAGAGACTGGAGACAGAAGCACTGAAAATAGAATTGTTTGCATGAATGACAAGTGGCATTGACAAGCTTTGTTTCTTGTGAATGAAAAAGAGAGCAAGGAGGTTGTGTTTTGCCTGATGATACACATGCTACTGATGTTGATCATCATATTTAAAGATAGAGACAGAAGGTTTTGTGCTAAACATTTCCTTTCACTAAAGAAGAGAAGAACATCATCCAGACAGTGAGAGTCTGTTTTTGTCATTATTCTGTCTTCCGTTTATATATACAACACAATTTCATGCATTTGTGCTTGTGCACACACACATGTACTCCCCCTCCTCCCACATATATACACACCACAAAGGATGTCTCATCATCATTTGTGTACCTATGTCTCTTTGTATAACTTACCTGTCAAAAACAAGGATATATAGCGCTAGTGTCATACTAGTTTGTGAACCTTTCCCCCTTGGCATTTGACACACAACAATTATATAAAAGTATTATAACCAAAGTACAGTCTAAGTTTTGTATTCTTTCTTTTCAGTATGCCTAACAAAGGCCAATTTGTCATGCATTTGTGCCTGTCTTGTTTTGTTATTTGTCTTGCTTTTTTGTGTTTTTTTTTTTTTTGTGGTAAATATGTGTTCCTATTTTCTTGTCATGCATTCTTTGTTTCTTTCTAATAGATGTACAGTCATGGGCGCACAGACATCATTGAAACTCATCTGAAAGGAGCCATCAGTGAGGCCTGTCAGGAAACCATGGCGACACTGGAGAGCCAGCAGAGTGACATGGAGCGTTACGTGGGTCGTCTGGCCGTCGTCAGGCAAGAGAAGGACCGCAAACGTCAACAGCTTTGGGGTGAACACCATTTTTTATTATACTGGTAGTGAGGGTGCTTGCTGTTACATAACTGTATCATTCAAAACAGGTTGAAATGGATGTTATATTTTCTTCATCTTTTCTGTAAAATCAGCCTATAATCAGTGTAATTTTTGGTTAGTATTGAGTTTGAAATTGTGGAGAAAGAGTTTCATGCTTCTCTGTCATTGCTGATTAAGAAATGATCCTGATTTCAGAGACTGGGCGAAAGTGTACATTTTTGTCTAAAAGATCCTGACCAGCTTTGAGTTGAGTTCATATTGGCTTAAAAGTAGATTAGACTAGGTCCTAAAAGGCTTTTTGCTCTCCCTGTCCCTCGAGCTTCATCCTTAATCCTATCTTCCCCATTCAGTACAAAGTAATGCACTGTAAGTCCCTGTGCTCCAGAGTACTATCATTTATATGAATTCATGGAAGTAATGTTAAAACATTCAAATATGCAAACTGGTATAAAAGCTTAAGTATTATAATATTCGTTGTATGCATACTGCAGTAAGAACTTGTTTTTCCTTCCATCATCAGAAGCGGATCGGTTGGACAACATGAATTCGGACCTGTTCTCGGAAACCAGCAGTATCACAGGGGTCAGCCTCACAGCCTCGCAGTACACACTGGACAGCAACAGGTCCACAGTGTTCAGCAAGATGACTGGGTAAGTTGTCAAGAGGTTTGAATTTGTCCTGACTCGGTGGATGTGTTACAGTTTGGTGCAAATAGAATGTGGAGGAAACTGTACCATTTGAAAACAAAGTGAATGCTTTTATGTGGACGTTGTCTTTACATTTCTCAGTGGTTATTGAAATCAGCTGCTTTTCTTGTCAGTGTTGTGTTTGTATATTTACAAAAATAGAATGACTGCCATGGACTGACAACCAAGTAAAGCAAATGAAGGTAGATTGTCATAGCTCCGGTAGAGGGGAAAAGAAGAGTTTTCTACCTTACAGTGGTTTGACCAGACTGAAAAGATTGTCATCCCTCCTATCTAGGTTTGTTTGTGCAATCAAGAGAGCATCATGCTTATTGTTTAACTTTTTCACATAGTAACGCTAGCCCGCTAGCGTTCTTGCGGAGAACCGCAGGCGCCGGAACGCTAGGGGTATAACGTTCAGCAAGCTCACCGCTGACAACGTAATGCTAGGATTCTAGCATCTTGCGTTAGAAAATTCCTGTGTGAAGCCAGTTACGGTCTAAGAGAAAAAACCGATGTCGCTGTTCACTCAGGATTGTGGAATTTGTGTGTGTGTGTGTACTTTTCTGAGCTTCTGATCAGATGATACAAGTCATGGAGAATTGGTGTCTCTTTTTTGTTTTGTTTACATCTGCTGAATGGATGAAATGCTTGTCTGAAATGCTCCTCAACCATATTTCATTGCACAAATAACCTCAAAGCATGTCTGAACAAACCTTATACTGTAGATATCCTAAAAGAGGATTAAATTACCTTTCTAACCATACCATACATGTTGATGTTAGTCATTTGGGGCACCTGTGAAAATCAGTTTAAAGTGGCCTAAAAATGCACGTTTCCAAGGAAAGTAGTCAGTGGCAGCTGGCACGTCTGCAGGGAAGTAGGTCAAATAGCCAGCTGACGATGCCAAAGTGTTAATTGAGCTGTCACAGAGAGAACGCGTACACAGTATGGTTTTGTGCACATGTGTGTCAGTCTTATTAGTTTCAACTATGAAAAGATATATTAGTTACTGAATATTAGTTACTTAGTGATAATGGTGTGTGTGTGTGTGCGTGTGCTGTGTGTGTGGTGTGTGTGTGTGTGTGTGTGTGTGTGCACAGGAGGTCTAATCGTAACCGTAAGAAGGCAGAGCATAAGAAATGGAGTTTGAAAGAAGGAAGTCAGTTTGAAGACTGCGCTCTGATTGACGCCATTGCCAAGATCATTACAGCCACTGACTCCATGAGAGGTGAGTATTGACAGAAAATGATCCCAGAGATCTTTTTGTTTTAGTTGCCTACAGACATTTACTTGTTTTTGGAAACGGGTATGTTTGTGGTGAGGGCTTTAACCCTTTCAGCGCCAGTTGTACAGCACTTGGCCTATAGCACAAATCAGCCATACAGCATTGCACTGCTGTTAAAAACCCAGCAGTGCAACAGGGAAGAAAATAGGGGTACCTCTACCTATTCTAGACAGCTATAACTTAATGTCTGTTCATTCAGTCGTCTTTATTCATAGCTCATTTTAAAGGAAATGAAACTTGTATACAGAGAGATTATCAGTTTTCATGTTTTGGTTCAGCTGGTTTTGAAATAAGATGAGAAAGTGGCACTGTCAGTTCAAATCATTATCAACTGCCTGTGAAAATTCTTCTCCACTGTCACAGGCATTCCAAGTGGCAAATCATCGTCAGAAATCATGTTCAGCGCTTGTGCAGCGTTATATGATCCCTTTCTGGTAGATCTGTTTTGTTAAGTGCTGGCCATGTTTCAACTCATGTGAAATACAGGAGGGTCTTCTGTCTTTTCTCTAAGAAAAGATCAGTTGAGTTTCTGCCTTGTTTCTTTGCTTTCTGTCATTCCAATCATTTTCTGCCTTACTAGTCCATTCACCTGTATGTGTTCAGTAAAGTCTCGCATACTTTCTCTTAGGACTGATGATTGGGTACATATATTGAGTGCATTTTTGGCTCTAGGGAAATGATATGCGCAAGCAGTTTTAGGTAAATTTATGTTTTAGTGTCCTTAGTGACATTTAAATATGTATTCAGGTCCCCTGTGTGATAAATTGGATGGAGTGGTCAACTTCAGGGGCATATCCATACATGATGTGCACAAATGCATTGATATGTGTACTTAATTTTCTGTTCCTTTTCTTTTTTCCCCCGTGGAAGTACTGTGTTTTTATTGAAACAGTTATAACCCTGATGTGGCTATACGCAGTCGGCTGAGCTTTAAGCAGAAATAACAACAATAACCAGCAGATCAGAAGTCTTTATTGCATCAGCTATTGCCTGAATATTACTTTCTTCTGCTGTCATCCTCAAGGTCATTATTAAATGTCGGTCATGTTTGGTCATAGTTTATAGTGCAACAACTTGACTGAAAAAAAAAAAGTTTTCCTCTGTGTGACGCTGACTGTTGTGTGTGCCAGATGAAGTAAACGCCCTGCTGCTGGTGCTGACCCAGTTCCACCAGGTGGCAGCAGCGGAACAGCTACAGTCCCAGTACGAGGGGTTCCTGAACACTATACAGCGAATCATTCCGCTGGTCTGGGTGCCGGAAGAAGTGTCTGGAACTGATACGGTACGTTTGTGTGGAATTGCTCTGTGGTTAGAATATTGGTGTTGGCAATGACCAATACATGGTTTCAGTAGTTAGAATATTTGTGTTGGCAGTGACCAAAACATGGTTGCAATCTGACACAAGAACAAGGTTCTTATTCCTCCCTTGCAAGGTTTTGGCCATTCTTAAAATCTACTGCTTTTGGTTGGCTTATGTTCTCTAGTGCCTCCCCCCCGTCACCTCATTCGTAAGATGTTGTGCAAGTGACTAAAACATTTTTTTGCAGCGTTCTGATTTTCTTTTGATATGAAGTCTTAACTCACAGAAAATTTAGTTACCAGTACATAATTTTCTTTTGGAATATGAATAATTTCAGCTGCATTTAGTTAGTACGGCCACATACCTGAAACGAATCATTATGTACATTGTTTTACTTACACTGCGCAGGCTGTTTATTATTGCACAGTCTGCATACTTGTCTTTGGTGGGCATGCATTCTGGATGTTTTCATCTTTCTGTAATCTGCTACACGTGACATGACTCTCAGGATCTTTAACATGCATTTTGATGTTTGCACGTGTATACACACACAAAGGGAGATTAGGCACTGGCAGGTCTGCACATATGATTGACCTGGGAAATTTGAAAAAATCTCCATTCTTTCCCTCCAGACCGGAGATACTCAGGAAGGATTGGACTTACCTCTCCAATTCCCCCCATGGGGATGCTGGGGGCTCTTTCAGTATAAATAGTATCGTCACCTTTGGGAAATTCTGTGCTAAAAAGTTCCTCTTTTCTGTTACTCTCTTTTTTTCTTCTTGTTCTTTGCTTTCTGTCATTTCTTCATCATATTTTGCCTTGCTGGCCCATTCACCTGTATGTGTTTGATAAAGTCTTACACACTTTCTCATAGGATTGATAATTGGGTACCTGTATTGAGTGTATTTTTGGCTGTAGGGAAATGAGATATGTGGAAGTAATTTTAGGTAATTTAGGCCCGTTCTTATATATGTGACCCTCCACCACGGAATGAGTCACAATGCACCTGGGGTGATTTTTTTTTGTTTTTAAATGAAATGAATAAGCAAAAAACGCAGTTTTCACAGATCCAAATTTTATTAAAATCGGGCATTCCTTTTCAAAGTTATGACCTTTTAAAGTTGGATTTGTGGAAAAATGCATATTTGAGAAATCGCAGTTTGAAAATGTCACACTTATGCCCATAGCAACCAGGTACTTCTAATAGAGCTACACTTTTCACCCGTTTATAAGATCAAATAAGCACAAGTATTTTAGCAAGACATAAAGTAATGACCACAGAATCATTTTCAGTGAAAATCTCAAAATTGGTACCCTGACCCCCCTACATGAACTATCACTTCTAGCGAAAAAGTGTGTCAGGTGCAATCCGACTCATTCCGTGGTGGAGGGTCACATATGTCTTAGTGTCTTTAGTTATGTTTAAATTTGTATTATGTTTTTGAATCCCCTGTGCCATAAATTGGACAGAATGGTCAACGTTAGGGGCATCTCCTTAGATTGTGCGCGTGAATGCATTGATATGTGTAGGCTTACATAATTTTCTTTTCCACTGTGATGTTCCATTCTGGCTAACATTTAATGGGGCAACATATAAAAATGAAGCATAAAGGGAAGCATTGAAAGCTTTGTAATGGTAATTTCTCATGTTTATTAATTAGAAATAAAATTATGAAAACAATGTATCACAGTTTGTTCAGCACCCACAAAAAATAGTATGTGACAGAGACAAAATGCTGATTTCAGGTCCTGGGACCAGGAATGACGGCCAACGCTATAGCCCAGGCCATGCAACAAGGAAAATCATTGGACAATGCAGAGAAAACAGGTAAGCCTACTAATTCATTGTCTCTGCCCACTTGTACAGGGAGATGTTGTGGAGGGGGGTGGGGGGGATGAAGTTGGTGATGTGCATCTACATGGGAAGCCTGGTGCAAAATCATGTTGTTCATATGGAGGGACTCATCTCACCTTACCTTCGGCGTCATGGGGTTCAATGTTGGCTGCTGCACTATTTGACTCTGTTATTCTTCTCCAAATGGCTTTTGTCTTGACTTTTGCTTTCTTTTTTTTCTTGAAAAGTGGTTGCCATGAGGTCTGTGTTCTTGCCACGTGACACATGGCCAATATATTTTAGCCTTCTCTTGTTGATGTCTGCTAGTAATTTTCTGGTGGTATCAGGTTCTTCCAGGACACTTTCATTAGTTCTCATTAGTTCTTCTATCTGTCCATTTGACAGATAGTAATCTCTGATAAAACCACATGGAGGGCGTCTTCCACTAAACTCTCTTATTATACTTACTTATTTGCTGGATTTTAATTAAAGTATGTAGTTAGATTTCTGTTGTTTTTTCTCTAAGACTTTTGAATATGTCAGCAGATTTTTATTATGATTATTTCAGGAATGTAGCCAGATTCCTGGTGTGATTGTTTTGAGTATATAGCCAGAATGTTTGACAGTCTAAGTTGTGTGTGGTGGAACTTGCTTTGCTTCATTTTCTGTGTTATTTGTCACTGTGTACACCAGTACTCTGTTGTTAAATTGTTTGTTCCTTACATTTGAAGTAAGTCTTCTAGTTTTCATAAATATGCACCAATTCATGAAATTGTTCAAACATGATACATTGTATCTATTTCTTGCCATTTTTGTTAACAGATCCTGTGCTGAAAGTGCCCCCCATGCTGAAGAAAGATGTCCGCTGGAAGCTACACATGCTTCAGAATGACAAGTAGTTGCTACATTCCCCATCTTTATCTCCAGGACTCAAGATCTGATAGCCAACATCATAACAGTGGTTTCAGAATATTCTCCATCAGTCTGTGCCCTCTGGTCAAACTGTTGATCTTTTTGAAGAATATTTTCAGCTTTTGGATCACAGAGGGAACAGCAGTTGCATGTACAGAAATCACAACTGTCATTATTTCCGAGTGTCTTTTGAGACTCTCAGTATTTGATTACAGTACTGATTTGGCTGTTAGTGGTTAAAAGGGTGGGGGTTTGTGTGGGTGTTAGGGGTAGGGGAGGGGGCATTAGCAGGTCAAAGGGTGCTGTGGGATCTGTGTGTGGATGTGTTTATGTGAATAAAAGGGGATGGGAGAGGGTGGGGTTGCTGTGTTTTGAACACAAGTGCATTACAGAAACATAACATGCTTTTTTTACACTTCCATCAACTTGACATGTGAAAGTGGCTTTTGCTTACTTGTTTAGTAATATTCTGAATAATTGAATGAATGAATGAGCCATGAAACAACATATATCCCTTCAACTCCAGCACTCTGTCCACCAGCATCCTGCACTGCCAACCATGCTGCAAAGCAAAAACTTAACCTATTGATTCCCTCACCCTATCCACCAGCTTCCCACAGGAAACTGGTGGATATGATGAGGGAATCAAAAGGTTAAGTTTTTGCAGTTGGTGGATAGGGTGCGGGAGTCAACGGGTTAAATCTTGAAAAGAGTAGGCCTACTGTGTTTTTAATTCTGCATGATTCAAGCTGATTCTTCATTTTGATATTTTGTCTCATATTTGGATTCATGTTATCTAATGTTAGGGTGGGGGGGGGGGGGGGACCTTAACTTTTCTGAAATATGACAAGCAATAGTTCAAGCAGATCAGAGTTTTGATGAGACATGTTGCGGATTCAGGTATTATGCTGCTAGTCCACCATATCATCACATAATGATGGAGGGTACATTTTTTGTTGTTGTAATGTGGAAATAAATGCACAGCTGTGATGTTAATAATTGTTTATTGTATTTTTTTAAGATGTGTGTGTGAGTGTTTGCATGCTCCAGAAAAGTACTGTTTCAGCAGATGTGTATGAAACAATAAAGTTAACAACAAAAATATCACACAGGCAACAACAATAACAAAAATAAACAATTTGCTTTGCTTCTGATAAAGGCATGCCTTTTTTTTTTATATTGTTATTTTTGTTTAAAGCCCAGCTGAATGTGTAGACATATCTGGGCTTTAACCAGTTCAAAATATACACAATACTTCAACAGGAAAAAAAGGAAAAAGAAAATCAAGTATACACATCAATGCATTCGCGCACATAATCCAAGGAGACCCCCGTGGGGTTGACCATTCCATCCAATTTATCACACAGGGGATTTAAAAAAAACACACCTGAATACAAATTTAAATACAATTAAGGACACTAAAATATATATATATATAAAAACAGGCCTAAATTACCTAAAATTGCTTCCACGTATCTGCACATCCCTAGAGCTAAAAATGCACTTGACACATGTACCCTATTATCAATCCTAAGAGAAAATACAGAAGACTTTATCGAACACGTACAGGTGAATGTGCCAGGAAGGCAGAAAATGATAGGAAGAAATGACAGAAAGCAAAGGAGGAAGAAAGAAAGAGAGTGACAGAAAAGAGGACATTTTTAGCACAGAATTTCCAGATGGTGGTGAAACTATTTATATTGAAAGAGCCCCCGGCATCCCCACGGTGGGAAGGCATGCTTTTAAAAAAGCTTCCTTTTCAGTAACAATATATCTCTACAGCTGTTCAATTACACATAAAAACTCTTCAACATGATAAACATGTAATCCAAATTTTATTATATATATGATATATCAAATTATCAATGCATTCACGCACATAATCTAAAGAGATGCCCTCTGTCCAATTTATCACACAGGGGATTTAAAAAACATACCTGACTACAAATTTCAGCACAACTACAGATACTAAAAATAAATAAATAAATAAAAACGGGCCTAAATTATCAAAAATTGCTTCCACATATCTAATTTCCCTCGAGCCCAAATACACTTAATTCATGTACCCAATTATCAATCCTATGAGAAAGTACATAAGTCTTTATCAACACAACACATACAGACGAATGAACCAGTCAGGCAGAAAAAAAAAAACAGGAAGAAATGACAGAAAGCAAAGGTTTAAGGGAGAAATGAAAAGAGTGATAGAAAAGAGGAAATTTCCAGCAAAGAATTTCCAGAAGGTGGGGATACTGTTTATACTAAAAGAGCCCCTGGCATCTTCACGGGGGATGCTCACAAAATGGATCATGCCCATGTAAAAATCATGTGTTCATAAGATCTTTCCATTAAGATAGACCTAATTTCACATGTACAAACATCAATCCACGATCAATTGAAAAAACTTCACTGACAGGTTAAGTTGATACATTGTTATTGTTATTGTTTAAAGCCCAGCCGACTGCATAGAGCCATATCAGGGCTATAACTGCCTCAAAACATACAAAACTTCAACAGGAAAAGAAAAGAAAATTACACATATCAAGGATTCGCGCACATATCTAAGGACATGTCCCTGGCGTTGACCACTCCATCCCATAGATTGCGCATAGGGATTTAAAAAGCACCTGAACATAATTTAAGCTCACCTGAAGACACCAAAACATATCTAAAAATGGGCATAAATTACTTAAAATTGCTTCCGCATATCTCACCTCCTGAGGGCCAAAACTGCGCTTAATACATGTACCCAATTATCAATCCTAAGAAAGTATTAAGACTTTATCGAACACATACAGGTGAAAGGACCAGCAAGGCAGAAAATGATAGGAAGAATGACAGAAAGCAAAGGAACAAGGCAGAAATGAAGAGAGCGACAGAAAAAGAGGAAATTTCTAGCACAGAATTTCCAGAAGGTGGGGATACTATTTATACCGAAAAAGCCCCTGTCGTCCCAACGGGGGATGCTCAAAAAGTGGATCATGTCCATGTAAAATTACATTTTTTGTGTTCATAACTTTACATTAAGATTGATCTGATTTCCAAATGTGTAAAGGTCAATCCACGATCAATTGAATAATCTTCACTGACACATTCTCTTGACACATGTGTACACAAACACATCATGTTTTCATCATACGCAGAGACAAGACACACAACCTCTGTCCAGTTGATATGAAACAATCCGATAAATCTTCCCTGGACCATAACCGACTGGAACAGCCCTCCGCTGAGGTTGCCCTCAGCCCAACCCTGGAAGGCTTCAAATCTGAAATCTGATCCCCCCCCCCCCCCCCCCTACCCCCGGCCCAGCATACTCTACCTCAGAAACTTAAAACTGCATGCAGACCCCCTTAAGTCAACAGAATATGGCATATGATGAAGCGGTAGCCAAGGGAAATTAGAAGATTAGAAGTATATATTAAAAAAAAAGCTCTCAACGAAGAAAAGTGTATATGTCCAAACATGGCTAACTTCCTCTTTAATCGACTCCAAATGAAAAAAAACAATGAATAATCTTTCACCTGACACATTCTCGACCATTTCAAAAAAAATTGTCATGTTTTTATAGTGACCCACATTCCTTATGCATCCATAAATCTCCCAGAATAACGGGAACAGTCTTCGTAGGTTGCTAGCATGATGAATCTGAATTGACCATCATCATCATCTTCAGGTGCCCTGCTGCATGGCGTTGGCGATCATGGACATCCATCTGTCTGTCTCTCTTGTTGCCCCAAGCATCTCCTCCACCCTCCTCGTCTTCAGCCACTCCGCAAGTCCGTCTAGCATTTTCCTCTGGGTCTACCTGGTGCTCTCTTTCTCTCCAGCTTTCCCGTTGTGACCAGGTGCTCCAAATTCCCCCTTCCTCATAAAATAGTCTATAAATGTTGCCTGTCTTTTCCTAATCTTCCTTATGAGTGATCTACTTGTGTCTGCCTCCATCAAGACTGTCTCGTTTGTTTTCTTTGCTGTCCATAGAACTCTCAACATTCTTCTTAGAAACCACATCTGGGCTGTCTCAATCTGATGATGAGGATGGAGATGATAATCGTGATGCTACAGAGTTCCACTCTGGATTGAGACGGCATGACAGGCTGTACTCTACGCTTACTTGGGTAATAATCCTGGCATCAACCAAGCCCCAGGGATACAGATACCTGCAGTGTTGACTCAGAGATTTGAGCAGACCTTCAGTAACACATCTGTGAAGTGGATGAGACTTGACAATGTGGTCCCAGTCTTCTCCATAAGCCAAACAGCACACCTAACTTTGGGAAACAAACGGGACAGAAAAATCCCACAATGGCACTGATAGGCCAGTTGGTAATCTGTTGGTATTAAACTGGCTTTATGCATCATATGGATGATTTATAAGAAATTGTGACCTTATTTATAAACAAGCCAGTTTTTACTGTTTTGGGGTTGAAAACATCTATAACCTGTACTGAGCTAATGTCCATCCACTAAAAGAAAAAAAATGAAATGGTGAGAAATAACTGTTAAATTCAAATCTTCAAAAAATATAACCAAACCTTTTTAAGCCATTTTGACCAACTTTAAATATCTGACCATACTGGGCACTACCATGCAAGCATTTGGTCGAAGGCCCTACATCCAAACCCTGTAAACCAAGTCTGACCCAAAAGAAACTTACACAGTGAAAATTCATCCACAAACCACCCACAAATACCTAGGATATTCTTGCCTGTTTAATGATCTGAACACAACACACATGTACACATGCATGAACACATGCATGCACCCATACAGATGTGCTCCAGCACACACACACAACACACACATACACAGTGTGGTTTACAAGAGCATAATTTAAAACAAAATCTTTTTCAAGCAAAATTGTTGTATTCTAAATCACATTCAGATATTTACTCTGAACGAAAGTGAACAAACATGACAAATAATAAAGATCTTTGAGAGGATTGCTGAGTGGCAGGCTCATTCTTCATCGGTTGAACACTGTCACTTCTGAGCACTTATCTGTTTTTGCTTGGCAGCTCAAACCCAACGTCTCTCTTTAAAGATGGCTTGCTCTCCACAATTTTCAGTGTTTCTATAATTTTTCAACTTTAAAGTGAATGACACTATAAGTTCATTTGTTCCTGAAAGTAAGAAAAAAGCATGAAACAATGAGATAAAGACTCTCTGCCCCTTTCACACCCTTATCCTTATCCTCATTCCTGTCCTTTTTCACATCCCTCAAAAAGTAAGAGAAGAAAAGGATGAAGGGAAGAAGTGACTAAAGTTGACAATCTATTCAAGAGATTCACCACACTCAATTACATAATGCACCTCACCCAAAATCTGCCATCAGTTTATCTGGCAAATACCTTGAGTATGCACAAAATCTTATACATTTAGGTGGTTTTGAAATAAGGAGAGAAGAGAATGGTACCTTTAAATAAAAAACAATATGATGCCACCCTAATGGTTAAAGCATAAAGATGGGCAGCAAATGAACAGGCCATTTTTCATGCAGTAGGCTGGGATTGAATTCAAGCAATTAAATTCCACAATTCTTGTCAACTGAGCAGCCAGTCTGCATAAGAGAGAAGAAAAGTCAGAACCTTAAATAACAGGTGCCGCATCAAAAACCAAAGTCAGCACAATGTTTTAACCCTTTGACTCCCGCACCCTGTCTATCAGCATCCTGCATTGTCAAGCATGCTAGCAGAGCAAAAACTTAACCCTTCCACTTTCTCACCCTATCCACCAGCCTCCTCTATGATGCTGGTGGATAGAGTGAGGGAGTCAAAGGGTTAAGTTTTTGCAGTTGTTGGATAGGTGTGGGAGTCAAAGGGTTAACATTCCCATTTATCTAGAATTTCCTGATCTCGCAGTCAACGTGTATGCAGACCTGCCAGTGCCTTAACTCCCTTGGTATGTATACACAGGGAGAACAAAAATCTGTACATCGTGTCAGTGTCCAGTCACAGCAGTGGCTTGTACCAGGTAAAGATCTGTATATCGTCAGTGTCCAGTCACAGCAGTGGCTTGTACCAGGTAAAGATCTGTATATCATGTCAGTGTCCAGTCACAAGCAGTGGCTTGTACCAGGTAAACATCTGTATATGTCAGTGTCCAGTCACAGCAGTGGCTTGTACCAGGTAAAGAACGTAAACATGTCATGCAGTCACAACAATGGCTTGACCAGAAAAGATATTATAACAACATGATCAACACAAGAGTGCAGTCACAGGTAAAGATCGTACTTCAATCACACAGATCTTTACAGGTACACTTATGCATGGTGTCATATGGTGGACTTTGTACCCTTCTGTAGATCAGTCAGTGCCAAGACCATGGCTTGACCTGGACTAAAGTCTAAAGCCGATCATAGTCAGTCACAGCATGCTGTCTGATCTTATCTCCTGGTGCTGCTTGCTGTGTGAGACCCTTTGACAGACGTATCATGTTGATTCCGTTCTACGCTGCAATGACCAGTAAAGATCGTTGTCATTTTGTCCATCACAAAGGGCTGTAACCGAAATCTATGTCTTCTGACACAGCACTAACAGGTAAAGATCTGTTATTCAGTGCCGTTTACACAGTGTTTAGGAAACATGTATGCATGTCCATTCCAGTCACAGCAGTGGCTTGTACCAGGTAAACATCTGTATCATGTCAGTGTTCAGTCACAGCAGTGGCTTGTACCAGGTAAAGATCTGTATGTCATGTCAGTGTTCAGTCACAGCAGTGGCTTGTACCAGGTAAAGATCTGTATCATGTCAGTGTCCAGTCACAGCAGTGGCTTGTACCAGGTAAAGATCTGTATCATGTCAGTGTCCAGTCACAGCAGTGGCTTGTACCAGGTAAAGATCTGTATGTCATGTCAGTGTTCAGTCACAGCAGTGGCTTGTACCAGGTAAAGATCTGTATCATGTCAGTGTCCAGTCACAGCAGTGGCTTGTACCAGGTAAAGAAACATGAAAACAACCTGCATGCAGGCTACACAACAAATACTGCCCACACAGTATTGGCAAAACAACATGGATCAAAAAAAAAATCAGATCACTAAGAAAAATCTACTTCAATCAACAAACTTTTTGGACGCCACTTTGCTGGTGTCTATGTGGAATTTTTTCCCTTCTGCAGGATCAGGCGTAAAGCCAAGACCAATGCCGCGTTGACCCCTGGCACTGAAAGTCAAAGCCCGATCATAGTCAGACTCAAGCCGTCTGTTCATCTCCTGGGCTGCTTGCTGTGTGAGAGCCCTTTGACCACCGACATTTGATTCCTGTTTCTGCTGCAATGATCCATACAGTCCTTTCTTTTTACCTGCAGCTAAAGGGTCAGACGAACTCTCACCTGCCTTTCTGAACCCACCTAAAAGGCGTAAGAACTTGTTTTGCCGTTCACTGTTTTGGAACATGTTAGTGCTCCACTGCCCTAAAGTGGTTGTTTGTGGTGAGTCTGCCTGTCCTGGATCTGTCGGTTTCTCTTCTGGCTTGCTGCTATCACTAGTATCAGTCACTGTGCTATTGACGTTCTGTTTCTGATCTACTTTTCCTATACAGTCATCATCACCTGCCACATCATGTTCCTGTACGTTTTTCTTTTCTTTCGATTTTCTTTCTTTTTTCTTCTCTTTCAGTTCTACAGCCTTATCCTTGGAATCATTCTCAGTCTCCAGTATGCTTTCTGCAGCTTTATCTGCCTTATTTTTCTTCTTTTTGCTTTCTTTCTTTGGCTTTAAGGTTTCAGCTGAGTCTTTAACATTGTAAACTGCAAGGTCTTCTTGATATATGCTGTGTTCCACTTTTTCTTTCTTTTTCTTCTTTTTGTCTTTTTTCTTTTGTTTCTCTTCCTCAGTAATGTCTCTGCAGTCGTCAGCTCCATTTTCCTCACACTTGCTGACCACTGAATTTTCAGTTTTTTCTTTTCTCTTTTTGGTCTTCTTCACTTCAGCAGTACCATCCTCTTTATGTTCTTGTGATCCATCAGCTATTTCATTCTCATTTTCCTGCTCTGGCTTGTTTTTCTTGTGTTTGTCTTTCTTCTTTTCTTTCTCTGGAATGCAATCATTTCCTGTTGATCCAGTCGTCATTGAATTATCAGTGATAAGATTTTCCTCAGAATGTTTTCTTTTGTGCTTTTTGCTTTTCTTTTTCTCCTGTGGCGAGCTATCTGCTGAAGTAACTTGTGGACCGTTTTCTAATAATGTATCGGTACTATTTGGGGTGCCTTCCCCTTCTTTTGGCTTCTTTCTGTCTTTCTTTTGTTTTTTCTTGCCTTCTGTGGAACTATTGTTATCATCACACACATTATTCACATCAGCTAGTGGTCCTTCAAGTTGAGAAATGTTTACAGTATCCTCTTCCCTCGAAGCTGTCACTGTGAGTGCTGCTTCCTCATGTTGTTTTTTCTTCTTCTTCTTCTTTTTCTTGGCACTATTTTCAGCAACTTCTGGTGCATGTTCTCCATTGGTTTCTGATTTGTCATAATTTTCATTCATGTCTTTTTCACTGAGCTTTCGTTTCTTTGCTTTTGGAAGGCTGGTGTCTCCCTCACCATCTTCAGACTTTCTTTTCTTCTTCTTTTTCTTTTTTTCTGGTTTCTGTTCATCTGTTTGGAAGCTAGGTCAACTGGCTCTTCCTTGATTTCCTGTCCATCCTCTTTAGCCTTTCTGTGTTTCTTGTGCTTTTTGTGTGGTGGGGTCATCGTTGTCATCACCTCCATCTGTGGGGCATCCCCCTCTGCCACCTGACCTGAAATCACACAAATTATGTATGAACAAATGGTCAGTTATTGGTAAGACTTGAGTTTGATAACTTAGGGCATCCCCCTCTGCTACCTGACCTGAAACCACACAAATTATGTATGCACAAAATTAATGGTCAGTTATTGGTAAGACTTGAGTTTGATAACTTAGGGCATCCCCCTCTGCTACTGACCTGAAACCACACAAATAATGTATGCATAAATGGTTGTTACTGGTAAAACTTGAGTCTGATCACTTAGGGCATCCCCTCTGCTACCTGACCTGAAACTACACAAATTATGTATGAATAAATGGTCAGTTACTGGTAAGCCTTGAGTCTGATAATTTAATTATGATTTTCTTGTTTTCCTAGGGTGGGGGTTTCAAGCAAGGTCTATGCTTATAGAAACTCATCCTTTCAGTTAAAAAAGTCAAATGAAAATAAAAACACTGAAGTGAACATAGCTAGAACAAAAATCATGATGTACTGCGTCATGGCAAACAAACAAATGTCCTGCATATGTTGGTTTCTTTAATATCTAGATTTCAACCACAAACAGCTCCTATTCAGAGTGAGCTGTGAACTCAAACAAAAAGAGTAGGGTTGCTTTCACACTAAGCACAGCCAGCTGCTGTCAGGTAGTCATAGCAGTAACAATTAACATTGATATTAAAAGCAGTCAGCTCCCACCAGTTAGAGACAGTCTCCAGGAAAGTAACATAATTTCATGACAGTGGCTGAGGCTGAAAAGACTGGAACAAAAAAAATCAAACAAAACAAAACAAAACAACAACAAAACCTTTCAGAAATTAGAGAAGACTGAAAAGTGAAATACTTTGCCAAGTGCTACAAGTAGGCTACAATCTTTTCCAACAGTTGATCTACATGCAGACTGATGCTGCTAAATTTGTGTGATTCTGCTCTGAAATGAATAGATCTCCTTGGTAATTGATTAAACGTTATAACCTTCTTGCAAGACTGAATTGACAATATGAACATGACATCTTCCACTGATTTACTCCAATCCTTATTCAATTATGGATGATTGCCGCGAGGGGAAAAAAGTAATCTTATCATTATTCCTAAAGGAAAGCAGCACAACTAAAAGCTTGCCACTGGAGACGTCTTCTTCCACAGCACTGATCTGTGATCATAATGATTGTTTTCATCATCTTTATCACAATATAGGACTTTTTTGCACCGAACTGATGAGTTTTTCATCATCTGTTTTTAAATTTGTAAAGGGCAGACACCTGAAAATCGCTAGTCATAAAACCTTGAGCTTCTTGGAACAGCCAGCTGGTGCATATGTGTATATTTGTGCACATGTGCATGAATGTGTGCATGTTATGAATTGGTGAAAAAACACAAGAGAACTCAATGACTTTCACTTATCCCTGCCTATACTATCTTTTTTTCTAAAGAAAACCACCAACAACCGATAAAAAAAAAAAAAAAAAAAAGAAAGCCAACAACAAACACAAAACAAACACACATACAAAATGCACAAAACAGAAATTTTGAATATTGATTGGCACATACCGTCAACACAAACAGATTGCTCCTGTGCCTTCCTCTTGTCCTTCTTGCCCATTGCAGGGATTACTGGAGACTGGAGTCAAGAGTTGATGTAAAATCAGAATGTCCTTCACAGCTGTAGAAACTGAAGTAGCTCAAGGCAGAACACTTGCCAAGAATCACTGCCGATCCTCTGAAAATTACAGAATTTCATGCAACAGAAGGTAGAGGTCTATGACTATGAATTTTTTGTGACTTTTAAAAAGAAAAACTAAAAAGTAAAACATGAAAATCCTTAAAATAGAGGAGGAGGTTAGGGTTATTTTGTTCTTTTTTTTGTTTTTTTTTGTTATGCTAATTCTTCTCATATGAGTATATATAACATATTCTTTTGCTCATTCTGTGCAGGTGATATGCTGTTACACTGTCTGCCTATTCTCCGTTTAATAGGCATGCATGCTGGGTGTTACCATGTTTCCATAAGCCACTGGACAGTGACATGACTACTTCTACTTCTTCTCCCTAATTCCATGAACAGTCACTGGGGTTGCCACACTAAAGAACTGTTCATCAGATTACACCAGCATCGTTAGTTGTGTGCCAAAGCCTGGGTCTTATGAATGCCTGTCTTTCATATGGCAATTGGCATGTCTTGGGAGAATCAAATTCTGCAGAGCCCATCCCTCCAGATCTGTTTTTTCTGTTGGGTTTACTCCCCATACATGGCAGGTAGTACTGGGTAAACATGGTTACTAGTAACAGAAGATAACCTCTGACTTGACATGATTTAACCTTTTGACTCCCAAACTCTGTCCACCAGCATCCTGCACTGTCAACCAACCTAGCAAAGCAAAAACTTAATCCTTTGAGTTGACTCCTTCACCCTATCCACCAGCTTCCTGCAAGAAACTGATGGATAGGGTGAGGGAGTCAAAGGGTTAAGTTTCTGCAGTTGGTAGATAGGGTATGGGAATCAAAGGGTTAAAAGATCATTTCGTTACATTTCTGATTTTTAGAATTTATTACTATTGAACCAGAAGTCGTTGCTCAATCTCAGTTGACTTGACAATGTCGCCAAAGATGTAAAGAAAACAAACTAAAAACTCATATCTCTCTTGTGTGCAGCTTCAACATCATCGCTGAATTCCATACAGTAACATCACTGGTGCTATGTGATGGTGATCATGGCACAAACCTTAAACCTGCACATAAACCCATGAGCTGACGAGGTCTTGAGGTCACACTACCTAGCCTATGTTTAAACTAGCCTTAGATATTTTTTTTATTAGTATTGTATCAGTCTATCACTGGAACAATCTTGGTTACATGAAAATGGTACCTCTATCTATGTTAAATCCCAAGTTTCATAGAATATTCAAGTAGAAGCTGAAATTATTGTTAACATAAAATAAATAGATTTCAGCTAGGCCTACAGCCTTCATAGCAAATAATCAAAACAGACAAAGACTATCCTCACCTTTCTTCATCCAGAAGAAATGAAAATACTCAACATCCCTTTCTTTCAAGAATTATGGCAGTTAACTGCTGCAAACCAATTATCACTGCCACAGCTTGCCATGTTGCCGCCACATGTTTTCGTCTGGGCAGGACGGGGTAGCCGACTGGAATGGGGGCATTGTTCAACTTTACTTTTCGGAAGAGTGGATGTCCTTATCGTAGTTAGGCCCACTATATATTCTCTTTGGTCGAACTCTCGACCCCTCAGTAGCTCATGTGTCATCATATTTTACCACAGATTATCACATCCTGTCACCTTTAGGGCTGAGCCTGTCTAGGCAAGGGGACAGAGTATTTTTAAGACTTCTAATTTTTTTGCTAGAGTCTAGATCTATTATTAAAAATTACAGTACCTAATCATAACAGGAAAGCTGGAGGAAAAGAGAGCACCAGGTAGACCCAGGGAGAAAAAATTGGACGGACTTGCTGAATGGCTGAGGGCAGAGAGGGTGAGAAATGTACTTGCAGCGACAAGGGACAAGATTGGTATGGAGGGCCATGGTTGCAAACGCCACGCGGCAGGATACATGATGATGATGAGTAGGCCTAGATCTAGGCCTTAAAAGCTTACTAAACGAACGAGCGATACACCATCGTGATTATCATTACCCAGGTGACCATGTCTGAGATGTGTTACTGTTAGCCAAATGCACAATGCACACAATCTTCATCGTATTGACTCATTCAGAGCAAGCGTCGAAGCGAGCGGTAAGAACTAAAGAAGATGATGAAGTCATTGAAGATCATTGTTACTGTAACATGAAGTTACTGTAACATTTGACTAATTGACAATCGCTCCCAAGAAAAAAATGCACTGATAACCTTACTTACATTTATACAGAGATGCATGAATTCATCATAATATTTTCAGAACAAAAATTACTTACGAAAGCTCTTAAGTGCCGATCACAAAACAAGAAATGCAGCCACGGATATTGACGACTGTAATATTTCATGGATGGATCCACGTGGGTACCATGTTGGTTATGTTCCGTCTTATTAGTGCTGTTGTACCATCTTTTTACCCAAACGATGTGAAACTTGATGGTGTTCGAGAGTGTTTCAGAGAAAGTAATGATGGAAAAACTGCTCGGCTTCTCATGTTGTCGAAGAAAACAGCGCAAGTTTTAGGACCTACAGGACTGCTGGATATTTCAAACACATGAGAAGAAGAAAACAAATCATAGACTCAATATGTGGGGTGATGAGAAAAAGAATGAAGTCATATGAATAGTCACCACCACCACCACCCTTTTCCAACACTCCCACCCCATTTCACAACAAACTCACACACACACACACACACACACACACACACACACACACACACACACACACACACACACACACAATCCGCTTTATTATTTTATGGGACCAATGTATCACCATCGGCTGTCATCATAGTCGCCATCATCATCATCATCATCATCATCATCATGCCTAGAGAATGAACAGCGAATAGCATCCTTGCTGCTTTGGTCTTCAGGACCAGGATTTTTTTCTTTCTTTTTTTTTTTAAAGCTTAGAATAGAAGGTGACATTGTTTCACTGACATCGATAAACACACTGTAACATAAAAATCGATTTCACGAAGAACAAAAAATTCACGAGGTGACATGGCTTTTAGCAGAAATCGAACAGGTAATGCACTGATTTGTGGAGAATGGAGACTGCTGTAAGACAAAGAAAGGGGAACAAATCGCAGGAAAAAAGGGAGCTATGAAGGAAGAATGGACTGATGTTTATTTTCCAACGGTACAGGCAGTGGCATTTACACAATACTGTTTGATCAATTCGCGTTTCATGTAACTGAAACCTATACTTGATATTTAAAGCTAAATAAAACAAAAACGTAAAAAAAGAAAAAAAAAAAAAGAAAAAAAAAAAAGAAACCACCACCAACAACAAAGCAACAACAAAAAACAAAAAACAACAACTGTAAAGCGCATAACTACTGGCTTAAAGGTGTTTTACAATCAGCGGGCTGATTGGTTCTTTTGACAGAGCTGCGAATTCAAGATTTGATATCTCGAGTTCAATCCTTGTCCACAACATTAAAAACTGGCCTGTCCACTGCCCAAGCAAAGCCAGGACAAGACTGAGGCTGCCGAAATGTGGTTTCTAAGAAGAATGTTGAGTGTTCCATGGACAGCAAAGAAAACAAATGAGACAGTCTTGATGGAGGCAGACACAAGAAGATCAATGATAATAAAGATTAGGAAAAGACAATAGGACATTTCATGAAGAAAGGGGAATTAGAGAACCTGGTCACAACAGAAAAGCTGGAGGGAAAGAGAACACCAGGTAGACCCAGGGAGAAAGTATTGGACGGATTTGCAGGGTGTCTGAGGACAGAGAGGATGGAAGATGTAGTTTGCAGCTACAAGGGATAGATTCATATGGAGAGCCATGATTGCCAATGCCATGCAGCAGGGCACATGATGATGATGATGACTGCCCACCTTAAAGTTTCCATTACTCTGGTGGTGTCAGCATAATGCTTCATAAGTCCCTCTCCTTCCTCCCCACTTCAAGACCTTGCCAGCACACAGGGTGTGTTCAGACTCAGGGCGTCTGTCAGCTATTGCTAGATTTAGGTGGAGCGCGTATGGACTTGTCTGGATACGATGAATCCCTTTTGAACAAACTCCAAACCACAAACAAACAAACAATCCCCTCGCCCCCCCCCCCCCCAAAGTATGATAACAAAAGACTAGAAATGCTTCAGTTTACACTCAGTCATTACCTACTGAACACAAAAACAGGAGGGAACAAAAGAAGTTTCACCGTATCAAACAGATCGATGTCCATTGTGTCCCGGGCAATACATATCGCTGACCTTTTCGTTTGTTTGCTTTCTTTCGATCGAGTCTGTGTAACACGCTTCTCTCACTCTTGTTCTTTCGGGCCAACGTTCTTTTAAACCAAAATACAGTTTTACATGGTATATAAACTCTGGAACAGAGATGTCTAACTTGATTCCCACCCCCACCCCTTCCCTCCCGCACACACACACACACACACACACACACACACACACACACACACATTCCCGCTCCCCCTCTCTCCATTTTCCCACTTTTTTCTCGCAAAGAACAACAACAACAAAAGCCACAAACACACAAACAAACAAACAAACAAACCTAAAAAAACACACACAAGAAAACAAAACAAAACAACAACAAAAAACACAACAAAAACAAAACAAAGCAAAACAAACAAAAAACAAAAACAAAAACAA
>JAPXFY010000013.1:18972438-18994938 GCA_030674185.1 Monoplex corrugatus
ACTACCTGGAAACCAAAAGTATTCTTCACCCACTGCAATCTGGTTTCCGTCAGAACCACTCTTGTCATACAGCCCTAACACGGCTTGCTGACACCTGGTTATTAGCCATGAATGACTGCAAATTAACTGGAGCAGTATTTCTAGACTTTAAAAAGGCTTTTGATCTCGTTGATCATGATATCTTACTAGCTAAATTACGAACGTACCTTGCCAACGACTCAACAGTTTCATTTTTCAATTCCTACTTTCATGAACGCAAACAAAAAGTACATCTTAATGGATCATATTCATCCGAGGGTCATGTGAAATGTGGCGTTCCTCAAGGATCAATCTTAGGACCCATTCTGTTTTATTCATAAATGACTTACCACTTCATATATCTGATCCCACAGTTCACTGTGATATGTTCGCTGATGACGGAACAATCCATACACAAGACACAAGCATAGCGACTGTAAACACACGTTTACAAAAGAGCCTAAATGAAATTTCTGATTGGTGTGCTAAAAACGCCATGGCTTTGAACCCTACGAAAACTGAATGTATGGTTATATGCACACGCCAAAAACGGCAGCTTGGCCCTCTGTCACTCAATCTGTCTTTGAGAGGTAATTCTATTGCACAAATACCTGAACACCGTCTACTGGGAGTTCTCATTGATCATAATCTTACCTGGCAAAACCACATTGATTATTTATGCAGGATTATCTCCAAGAACTTATTTATTCTGTCCAAATTAAGATATCTAACAGATACAAACACACGCCAATTATTTTATAATGCTCATATTAAATCGCACATAGATTATGCCTCTACACTGTGGGATAGCTCATGTGAAGTTCATCTAAAAAAATTGAACACCTTACATAGGAGGGCAGCAAAACTTATCATGCCAGATCCCACTTTAACAACAGATGAAAAACTTAAACAGTTAGGAATCCTCCCTCTAAAGTCACACTTAATGTTCAATAAAGGAATCACAATGTTTAAAGTATCAAAAAGGAATGTTCCGCAATATCTTCTCAATTTGTTTACTCAGAATGTGCGATCATACTCAAACTCAAGACAAAATCAATTCAAAATTATCCGTCCAAGAATTGACATATATAAAAATAGTTTATCGTTTTCTGGTGCACAACTATGGAACACCCTCCCCCCAAATATCACAAACACTCAATCACTCTCTTCCTTCAAAGTTACTTTATTTAAATACCTTACGTCAGTGTCGTAGATTACCTCAGTTAGCAACAATAACGTCAGCTGCCTTTCAACCTATGACATCTAATCTAGTCAATGTGTGTGTGTGTGTGTGTGTGTGTGTGTGTGTGTGTGTGTGTGTGTGTGTGTGTGTGTGTGTGTGTGTGTGTGTGTGTGTGTGTGTGTGTGTGTGTGTGTGTATGCACAATGATAATTCGTGTTCTTTTTTTTTTTTTTTTTTTTCTTTTTTTCTCTCTTTAACATTATTGATATTTTAACAGTTCAAACTGCCAACCAGTATTTATTTCTGTATTATATGCGATGATTTGTTGATGACTCTATGACGTGTTTGATTCTGTCTTGCTTCTTCTTTATTTCTCATTGCCTTTGTTCATTTTGTTTGTTTGTTTGTTTTTTGCTTTGCTTGCTTGCCCATCTTATCTGTTAGCCATATTGTCTGTTTGTTTGGTTGGCTCTTATCTGCTGTCTGTATTTGTCATTTTTCTCCAACTGTTATCCATATCATGCTTGTATCTCTCTTCTCCTATCAAGAAAAACGGCGCTTGATTATGGTTACTATTCTTGATTTATTTATGTCTTATTACATGAATTATTGATTTGTTTACACATGTATGATATTTCTATTATAGCCTACATATGCGTTTATCATTACTGTAATTTCCTATTGTCGAAAGTAACATTTACTTTATTTATCTATCTATACATTTGTCTATTTGACTTCATATCATCTGTTGATTTTCTGTCTCCTGTAGAATTTTATGTGTTTATGCCTTCAATCGACCCAATGTTTGCTACCCCCCCCCCCCCCTTTTTTTTTTTTTTTTTTTTTTTCCCCTCTAATCATCCTTCTGAACTGCTCTTTTTTCTACCTCCATTTATTATCTTTGGGTTTAGTAGCAGTAGTAGTAGTAGTAGTAGTGGTAGTAGTGGTAATTGTTGTTTGTAACAGTGTTAATATTTTTTGTGTGTAATCAGAAAATTGATTTCATCTTCTTTGATTTAATTGTAAGAACATTAGTCTATTTGACGCTTGATTTATCTTCTATAAATTTGTCACATGTAATGTTTCTTCTCCCTCTATTTCATTTTATTTTGTTTTATCTTATTACTATTTTGTTTACTGTGTTTTCCTCTCCTCCTCCTCCTCTTCCTTCTTCTTCTTCCTCTTCTTCGTCTTATTTTTTATTAATATCACTATCAACATTATCTTTCTTTCTTTATTTACTTATCATTATCTACCTGCTCATCTGTCTATCTATCTGTCTATACTATCTACCTCTCTCTCATCTATCTATCTATCTAATCTATCTATCTACCTATCTCTAAGTGGTCACTGTAACGGGTTTCTTGATTTCATTGTATCTTAATTTTAGTATTCAACATGTATTTTCCTTAAGCTGTATTTGTTACTGTAAACAAATGTCATGTGTATAGAATAGCAACGGCAAGTTTGAAAAATGGCTTCTAGCCAATAGCTTTTACCGTTGAAAAATAAAGCCATTTATTGTCATTGTCATTGTCTCTTCTTCTATCTGTCTCTCTCCTCTCTCTCTCTCTCTCTCTCTCTTCAATGAGAACGTGCCAGAACAAGAATAACAAAAATAAATTCTTATCAAAGGGGACATTGGCAGGTACATACATACATACATACATGCATGCATACATACATACATATACACATACATATATACATACATATACATATACATACATACGTACATACATACATACATACATGCATACATAGTTGTATGCATGTACGTATACTTGTATATATATATGGATAGATATAGATATGAAGCATTTGTTTAAAATAATAAAACAAAGTTTCTTATTGTTGTTATTGTTCTTTTTCTATCACACACACACACACACACACACACACACACACACACACACACACACACACACACACACACACACACACACAAACACCGTAACACACACAACACACACACACACACACACACCGTAACACACCATAAAAACACACACAACACACACACACACACACACACACACACACACACACACGCTCGCGCGCGCGCGTGCATGCACGCACACACAGAAGACAGACAATACACAGACATGCTCACACAGACTCACACACACACACACTCACGTTCGCACGCTCGCGCACACACACACACACACACACTCACGCACACACATACAAACACACACACACACACACACACACACACACTCGCTGACTATCTGGCCAGACAATGTGTGCAAAATTCCGCAGAGCAACAGAGTCGCGTGCGAGCGGAGAGATAGAGAAACACCAGTCGCGCGTCTGTCAAGGGAAATAAATCCAAAGCATGTTTGTCATTTCTCAATCTCTCAGTCGTCTGCCTGCTTCGTTCGTGGCTTGTTCTACTGCTACAAATGTGTTTTGTGGGGTTTTGGAAGCTTTAAATAATTACAGGTACTACTGTTGCACGGATGTTCCCATCACCAACACATTCAAATGAAAAATCTATCTGTATGTTCATCATGGGAAATAATAATGTAACCCAGGGGGGGGGGGGGGACAACTATTTAAAAATATGCGGGATAGAGAAAGGCATTTTTAAAATAAGTGTTTTTTCCATCGCTCCACGTAACGACGAATAAAGAAGACTGTATGGTAGACTTTAAAACGGACGAAATGAAAATTTCTTAACGGTCATACTTTACTAGCGTGTGCCCTCTGAATAGTTTAGATGTGTTAAAGGGACGTGCTTTTATTAATACTCAGTTTGTGTTATGGGATTTCCGGGAGCATCCATTGACTTGTTGAAATCTCTAAAATAATGTTTGGTATTATCTATTTGACGTTCACTATTCATTTAAGATTAATAGAGTTATGTTTAATCATTCGCTTGTTTTGAGTCTTGTTGATTTTAAAAAAATATTTTTCAAATTTATTTGTACATACACACACACACACACACACACACACACACACACACACACACACACACACACACACACACACACACACACACACACACACACACACACACACATATATATATATATGTGTGTGTGTGTGTGTGTGTGTGTGTGTGTGTGTGTGTGTGTATCGACAAACAAAAGTAAACTCCATTATTTCAGTCCATGAAGACTAGCATAACAATTATCTCACATACATTTGAGACAAACGTTCCACAGAATTTTTTCCCTGATCACCCTCAGCTGTATCAAAAAGTCTTGTTGATTTATATACTACAGGGTTTTCAAATTCAAACGTCTAGCTTTTTATATCAGCAATGAAAATAATGAAATTAGTCATGAAAAATCATAGTATCTTTTAAAAATCTTTCGGTCACATCGGAGAATGTATCATTTAAAGAAGATAAGCCGAGTGTACAGCCACCTCACACAATATTCCGAAATGAAACTCTGCAGTATCATCCCCATCATCAGGAAATTCAAGACCTTGCCAGCGCAACGGACTTTGCGTAGGCTTGGGGAGTCCGCCAGATAAGCGCTGGCAGATTTGGGTAGAGCACATATGGAGTTATCCGAGTGCGATGAATCCCTCTTGAACAAAACTTCAAACTCCATGAAATCGTCAATGTGTGAACATCATCCCAGAGTCTGTGGCATCTCATGTCCTGATCCCATCTGTGTTGATTCAGTTTTGGGTTTTGTTTTTTTGCTGTTGCCGCGCTTGAGGTAAACTGACGTCAAGGCCATAAGCTTGAGATGTTTCGTGGGTCTCTCGTTGGTGGGATGTGGTAATGGTGGTCTTCTTTCCAGGGGAGAATGTCACTTAGTCTGGCTCCAAGACTGCACGATTGCTGTCGTTAGCGGAGGTCTCAGTAAGTGGTATCCTGCGAATGTGTTGGATCAGTGCAGTCCACTGCCGAATGCCACACAGAGTGACCGGGCAACAGCACTTTGTCCTCCTTGGTAATCAGCCCCGCAATGGCTTGATGTCCCCAGCTATTCACAAACAAGACTGGCAGAGTAATTTTGAACTGCAGAACGTAACCGTGGTTCTACAGACTCAGGATATTGAACTGCAGAACGTAACCGTGGTTCTACAGACTCAGGATATTGAACTGCAGAAGATAACTGTGGTTCTACAGACAAAGGATATTGAACTGCAGAACGTGACCGTGGTTCTACAGACAAAGGATATTGAACTGCAGAACGTAACCGTGGCTCTACAGACAAAGGATATTGAACTGCAGAACGTAACCGTGGTTCTACAGACAAAGGATATTGAACTGCAGAACGTAACCGTGGTTCTACAGACAAAGGATATTGAACTGCAGAAAGTAACCGTGGTTCTACAGACAAAGGATATTGAACTGCAGAACGTGACCGTGGTTCTACAGACAAAGGATATCGAACTGCAGAAGATAACCGTGATTCTGCAGACAAAGGATGTTGAACGTAACCGTGGTTCTACAGACAAAGGATACTGAACGTAACCGTGGTTCTACAGACAAAGGATATTGAACTGCAGAACGTAACCGTGGTTCTACAGACAAAGGATATTGAACGTAACCGTGGTTTTACAGACAAAGGATATTGAAAGTAACCGTGGTTTTACAGACAAAGGATATGGAACGTAACCGTGGCTCTACAGACAAAGGACATTGAACTAGAGAACGTGACCGTGGTTCCACAGACAAAGGATATGGAACGTAACCGTGGTTCTACAGACAAAGGATAATGAACTGCAGAACGTAACCGTGGCTCTACAGACAAAGGATATTGAACTGCAGAACGTAACCGTGGTTCTACAGACAAAGGATAATGAACTGCAGAACGTAACCATGGTTCTACAGACAAAGGATATTGAACTGCAGAAGATAACCGTGGTTCTACAGACAAAGGATATTGAACTGCAGAAGATAACCGTGGTTCTACAGACAAAGGATAATGAACTGCAGAACGTAACCATGGTTCTACAGACAAAGGATATTGAACTGCAGAAGATAACCGTGGTTCTACAGACAAAGGATATTGAACTGCAGAAGATAACCGTGGTTCTACAGACAAAGGATAATGAACTGCAGAACGTAACCATGGTTCTACAGACAAAGGATATTGAACTGCAGAACGTAACCGTGGTTCTACAGACAAAGGATAATGAACTGCAGAACGTAACCATGGTTCTACAGACAAAGGATATTGAACTGCAGAAGATAACCGTGGTTCTACAGACAAAGGATAATGAACTGCAGAACGTAACCGTGGTTCTACAGACAAAGGATATTGAACTGCAGAGCGTGACCGTGGTTCTACAGACAAAGGATATTTAACTGCAGAACGTAACCGTGGCTCTACAGACAAAGGATATTGAACTGCAGAACGTAACCGTGGCTCTACAGACAAAGGATATTGAACTGCAGAAAGTAACCGTGGTTCTACAGACAAAGGATATTGAACTGCATGCAGAACGTGACCGTGGTTCTACAGACAAAGGATATCGAACTGCAGAAGATAACCGTGATTCTGCAGACAAAGGATGTTGAACGTAACCGTGGTTCTACAGACAAAGGATACTGAACGTAACCGTGGTTCTACAGACAAAGGATATTGAACTGCAGAACGTAACCGTGGTTCTACAGACAAAGGATATTGAACGTAACCGTGGTTTTACAGACAAAGGATATGGAACGTAACCGTGGCTCTACAGACAAAGGACATTGAACTACAGAACGTGACCGTGGTTCCACAGACAATGATATGGAACGACTGGCAGTGATTATCTGTTAGTGGACACTTCAAAAACCTTCAGTTATTGTTTGTGGTCCTGTCTCTAAAAAACTGTAGAGAAATAAAGACGAGGAACGGAAAGTAAATGTGGGTTTTTGTTTTTTTGTTTTTGTTTTTTCATTTAACTTCGAAAACCAGTCAAAACTTGTTAATGTTCGCTTGAGCGAAGTCTCTGCGCGAAGCCAAAATCTCTCAAAGTCCCATCTCCAAACATCCGAGAACTACTTGGTGAGGAATTCATGGATCAGCTAATGATTCGTTGTGACTTTCAACGGGTTGTATAGTTATCTGTTAAATTCATAGTATAGTATAGTATATATATAGTATATAGTATAGTATAGTATAGTATAGTATAGTATAGTATAGTATAGTATAGTATAGTATAGTATAGTATAGTATAGTATAGTATAGTAATAGTATAGTATAGTGTAGTAGATGGTAGAAAGAAACTCTAGGGAGAGCTAGACAACAGAAGGTCTTCAGAGAAGTAACCCCCTTTAGACAAGTGTTTCGGCCCTGAACTCCTTACACTCTCGGGGGGCCGGGCCACATCCAGGTCATGACTCCTGGTGCCCTTCTGCTGTTGTCTATATTTTTTTTCCCCACGCCGGGGAGCGAACCTGGGCGATTCTGCGCTTCAGAACTGCGGTACGCGGTTTTACCAATGTGCTAACGGAGCACACATCATCTGTAGGGAATTTAATCCTTATAAAGTTCACTTTTGGTTCCTCCTTGCCCAGATCCAGCTTGAGCTCCTTTCTGCTGCCTCTGTCATCGCTTTAAGGGCTCTAGTCCTCTTCTTCCCAGAAATGGCGAGTTGTTTCATGAGATCATAAGCGGAGGTGCCCACAAACCCTCTTGCCCCGACCTCTATGGCGAAGATTTTGACCTGCAGACCTGCTTTCTTCAGGGTGCTGGCAAGACCGGCGTATTTTTCGGTCTTGTAGATATGTGCTTCTTCCATTCTGCTTTCGTATGGCACAGTGAGTTCTATCAGAATCACTTGTTTCGATGAGTCAGAGTGGAGAGCGATGTCTGGTCTCATGCCTGTCTTGCTGATGACATCTGGGTAATTTCTCCGCTCTGGGAGGTCTGCTGTACACTCCCAGTCGACTGCTCCATCCAGAAGACCCTTTGGCAATGTGCTGGTTGTCATAGCAATTTCGGGCCAGACCTGTTTCCCTCCTGCTTTGTAGAACGTTGTCAAGCAATTGGTGCGTTTGGGGTCATGGTTTTTTCGCTAACCACGTCTGTCATCACTTTCAGAACTTGGTTGTGCCTCCATGTATACCTTCCTTGGGCTAGCGCTACTTTGCAAGAGCTTAGGACATGTTCCACTGTTTGTTTCTTCTGACAGAGCGGACATGCTGGGTCATCTGATTTCCCCCATTTCACTAAGTTTGCATTCGAGGGGAGCAGGTGATATACAGATCTGAGGAGGAAGCTTATCCTTAGAGGAGCCATGTGCCACATATCGTTCCAGCTGAGACTTCTTTGGAGTGCACTGTCCCATGTTGTCCATTGCCCCTGTTGCCCCTGCTGGACTGCCTTCTGCACTCTTTTGATATCTTCTTCTTTCTTCAACTCCTGTATGATCATGTCTCTTTTTTCCTTCCTTTTGGCTTTGGACCACCACTGCATTTTTGTTGCTCCCAGTCCCTGTTGTTGGTTTGCGTGTGTCCAATTATTTCTTTGATGCTGAGGTTTCTCTTGGCATTGTTTACAGCCTCTTGGACTTTCCATTTTCTGCCAGTTCTCAGCTTTGGCTGAACTGATCTCACGATATTGTCTTCCGATTCCTCCAGCATGCTCAACAGTCTTGCTTTTCCAATTTTGTATTCCTCCACTATGGATTTGAGAGGTAGCTTCAGCATTGCTTGACGACAGTAGAATGCAACATCAGTGAGACCAGGTGGGACACCGAGCCATTTTCTTGTGTATTTGTTGATTTTGGCTTCCATTGCTTCCACTGTGCTGGTGCAAATGTCATAGATTAGCAGTGGCCACAGCAGCTTTGGTATCAGCATGAACTGTAGACACCAGACTTTGTATTTGCCTGGCAGTCCGCAGTTATCTATTTTCTTCAGGCCTTCTTCTGCTGTTTGCTTGGTTTCACATCCCCTTTGTGTGTCTTTCAGGGAGTCATCATACCATCTTCCGAGACTTTTTACTGGCTCTTCTGTGACAGTGGGATGGCTTGGTTGGCTACCATGAATTTGACTGAATCTGCCACTTTTCCTTTTCGCAGTGAGAGACTTCGGGATTTCTTTGGTTTGAACCTCATTCTTGAAGAGGCCACCAGCTCATCCAGCTGCTTTAAGATTTGGTGTGTCTCTTCCTCATCCGTGGACAAGACTGTTGTGTCATCCATGAAAGCTTTCAGAGGAGGCATCTGGTATCCATCTCCCAGATTCACTGGACCTGAACTCTTCATTGCAGCTTTCAAGATGACTTCCATTGCCAACACGAACAGTATGGGAGAGATTGCACAGCCCATTGCAATGCCCACCTCTAGGTCTATCCAGTCCGTGGTGTATTCTTTGGTAGAGAACCGCATTGAGAACCCTTGGAAATACTTCCTCAGCATTGTTCGGATGTTTTCTGGGATGTGATACATTTCAAGAGCCAGCTGGATCATATCGTGTGGAACTGATCCATATGCATTCGCCAGATCAAGCCAAACTACGTCAATGTCTCTCTTGTCTGTTCTTGCTTTTTGGATGGCATCCCAAATCAACGTGGCATGTTCCAAGCATCCAAGCATTCCTGGTATGCCTCCCTTTTGGACTGACATATCCAGATACTTGTTTTCAGTCAGGTATTTTGTCAATCTTGCTGCCATAACAGAGAAGAAGATTTTCCCCTCGACGTTCAGAAGTGATATTGGCCTGAACTGGTTGATGCTGCTGGAGTTCTGCTCCTTCGGAATGTACACTCCTTCAGCTCTCATCCATTGGTCGCTGATCTTCTGGTTCCTCCATGCTGATCGAATCATCTTGTGGAGCCACTCGAGCACTTTTGGGCATTTCTTGTAGAGCAGGTATGGTATTCCGTCTGGTCCAGGTGCTGACTTGGCTCTGGCTTTCTTTACTACGTTCTTCACTTCATCCAGTGTCGGTGGTTTGTTATTGAATTTCCCTTCTGGCGCTGCAGGCCAAACCAGATTCTGGATTTCAAGTGGTGCCTCGCGCTGAGAATCGGAATATGTTTCCCTGAGATGCTGCTCTAGGCTTTCCTTGCCCACTGTGAGAGTCCCTGATTTGGGTTGTTCAAACAGCTTTCTTGCAAAGTCAAAGGGATCTTTGAAGAAACGATCTTGAGTCTTCTTCTTTTTGCTCTTTCTTCGCCTTGCTGATTCCACTTTGCTGAGAGCACTGTGTTTGGCTTTCAGATCTTTCCAGAGTTCCAGGAGCCCTTGCTTCTCGAATTCTGAGGCAGTTTTCATTCGCTTTTTAAGCTTCCTTTTCTCCCTCCGGATGCTCTCCATCTGTTGCTGTCTTCTGGATTTCTGGGGAGGCGTTTTTGTCTTTGGCTGCTTCACTCCATAAGTGTCCCTGCAGATAGAGTATATGATGTCTCCGTATGTGTCAAGTTTGTGTTCCAGCGTACTGTTCCCTATTAGCGCATTCAGCTTAAGGACAAGTTCCTCATCTAATTTCTCCCATTGTTCTTTTGCACCGGCAGGCGGCAAATTGAGTTTTTCACGTTTGGCGTTAAGAGCTTGTGCAAAATCCGCACCAGAACCATCAGCGTGGATGTCCTTGGCACTATTGTTTAAATCCTGGCCTTGGTCATCCAACGTCTCACCTGCTATCGCAGTGCGCTGCTGCTGGTTCGTATGAGTCTTCAAACAGCCCATTTTTGTCCTGTGGATCTTCATGCCGCGTTTGGTGGTGAATCTCCTTCCACACGCACACGGAAATTCCATCTGGTCATTAATCATGATCCGTTGTCCGTTTCCAGTCGTGATGGAGTCAGTGCCGATGGATTCATCATTCTCTCCCCCTTTCGGTGAATCCTGGGAGCATCTTTCATTAATGGAACTCGTGGCATGTTATCAAAGGCAAGGTGGGAAGCCAACCCACAAAGCCCGCAGATCTAGTCTTTCCCAGTGTCCTTCGGTCTTTCCCGAATGTCCTCCGAACTATTCCCGGAAGTCAATGGATTGACCATGTGCAGGTAGTATAGTATAGTACAGTACAGTAATACGTAGTATTAATATAAGTATAGTATAGTATAGTATAGTATAGTATAGTATATATAGTATAGTATAGTAGTTAGTATAGCAGAGTATAGTATAGTATAGTATAGTATAGTGTAGTATAGTATAGTATAGTACAGTATAGTATAGTATAGTATAGTATAGTATAGTACAGTACAGTACAGTACAGTACAGTATAGTATAGTATAGTATAGTATATAGTATAGTATAGTATAGTATAGATATAGTATAGTATAGTATAGTATAGCATAGAAGTATAGTATAGTATAGTATAGTATAGCATAGTATAGTATATAGTATAGTATAGTATAGTATTAGTATTAGTATAGTATAGCATAGTATAGCATAGTGTGGTATGGTAGAGTAGGGAAGGGTATGGCAGGGTATAGTATAGCATATCATAATATATTATGGCAGAGCATAGCATAGCATAACATAGCATTGTGTTATACTGTATTCTGTTGTACCATATTGTAAATATATCGTGGGGTGTTGTATCATGTATTTTGCATGTGATTGCTATATCAGACACATCATCCAAACCTGATAAACATCTTTTCATAAGAAACTTCCGAAAAACCAAAAAAACGAGGGTCAGAACATAAAATCCCAACCAGACCTTCACTTGAGGACCCAGGCCATGAATGTCCTTGGAGTGCTTTGGCTTCTGATGACACTGTGTTCAGGACTGGCACACGTCCTCACTGAGAAATACACACAGGTGAAAAACACCAAATATGTTGTCCCCGGATCTTCTACTGTCAGCTGCCCCGTTGGAATCCGATGTACTGTGTTGTACTGTGCCCGTATCTGCACGAGCGGCTCTGATTGTCGCTCGTTCAGCTACAGCTCGGAGCTTCGAGAGTGTGTGTTCAATCCTTGGTATTATGCAGTCCTGTCTGTGGCTTCGGTGTCGAGTTATGCTTCTGCTGATGGTTTGTGGTCGACTTACGATACAAGTGAGTGTAATGTTTTTTTGTGTTATAAAGTGTGTATGTAAGTGATAGATGTGTGATGTGTGTGTGTGTGTGTGTGTGTGTGTGTGTGTGTGTGTGTGTGTGTGTGTGTGTGTTGTGTGTATGTATGTATGTTTATGTATGTATGTATATATGTATGTATATAGTATGTATTATGTATGTATTATGTATGTATGTATGTATGTATGTATGTATGTACGTATGTATGTACATGTATGTATGTCTATCAATCTGTCTGTCTGTCTGTCTGTCTGTCCCGCTCTCTCTGTCTCTCTATATACATGCACACACACACTAAAAAACACTATCTTGTCTCTACACAACAAAAGGAGTTCGGTAGGTTTCAATGCAGTTTCAAATGAAATGATTAAACATCTTCCAAAAAATTATATTATTTTCTTACATAAAATTTTTCAGAAATACTGGGTGAGTGGAACTGTACCACAGGTATGGCAAAAGTCTGTTGTTATACCCATATTAAAAGCAGGAAAGCCTAAAAACAATAAAAACAGTTACAGACCTATTGCTTTGACGTCCCATACGAGCAAACTAATGGAAACATTGGTCTTAAACAGACTTATACATTACTGTGATAGAAATAACGTTATTCCGATAAACCAGGCAGGTTTCAGAAAAGGGAGATCCACAGTTGAGCACCTGGTTAAACTTACAACTCAGATAAAACAACAATTTGCCCGTAGAAAAAATCTTTTACAACTTTTTTTGATGTGAAAAAAGCTTATGATCAAGTTTGGCATACACGTTTATTGTACAAACTGAAATCTATTGGTCTATCTGGCAATATGTATAATTATATTAAGTCCTATCTAGCCAATAGAACAATTCAGGCAAGAGTGGGAACAAGTTATTCTTCTTCACGATGTCTTGACATGGGAATTCCTCAAGGTTCAGTGATAGCACCTATTTTATTTAATATCCTTATATATGATCTTCCTAAAGTACTCTCAAATCGTGTTGTTTTAGTACAGTACCCTGATGATATATGCATCTGGATGAATAGTACATTAAAAAAGACAACTCCCCAGAGAGCGCAGAATTACATCAGGAAATTGTATCAATCTGATCTTGATAGTCTTGGAAACTACATGTTTAGAAAATGGTCTGTCGTTGTCAACTGAAAAAACTAACATGATGCTATTTAATCCTGGTGGTACTTTAAATAACTTGCCTGCTTTCAGACTGCATGGTGAAGCGATCCATTACAAACAGGTTGTAAAATTTCTGGGAGTCTTTATAACATCAAAATTAAACTGGAATGTCCATTTTGATTATATTTTAACAAAAGCAAGAAAAGCCTTAAATTTTTTTAAAGATAATAAGCAGATTACCCTGGGGAATGGATACAAACATACTTCTCCATCTATCAACAGCACTTGTAAGATCTAAATTATCTTATGCACAAGAAGTGTTCTTCAGTGCACCCAAATATTTACTGAAGAAGATTCAAAGTTTAGACTGCAAAAGTCTTAAAATTGCACTAGGTGTACCAGCCCATGCTTCAAATCTGGAAACGTACAAAGTTGCTGGAATTCTGTCTCTGAACAACTATCGTGAGTTAGCGACAGCAAAGTTTGCAGTCAGAACTACTTCACAAACGGACAATTTTGTGAGCAAGGAAATTAAACTAAGGTCTGATGTTGACTTTCCAAAACGAGCAAGCAACATTTCATCACAAATGACTGTTGCAACTTACGTATCTGACTTAGTCAAACAGTCTAACATAAATTTGGATGAAATAGCTAAAACACCATCCACAACGCCTATCCCTACATGGGAATTGCTTAAATCCACTTTTGATATTGATTATACATATGCTAAGAAATATGACGTCGATGAAAAATACCGTATCCACCTCCATATTTTTACTGATGGGTCAGTCATAGAAAATAAATCTGCTGGAGCAGCGTTTTACGCTCCAAAATTTAAAATACAAAAGTCATTTTTCATTGGGCCAAATATATCTATATTTACAGCGGAATTAGTCGCTATTATACAAGCGTTGCATTATTTAGTAGACCTTAAACCTGTATTTTTCAAAGTAGTTCTGTTTGTTGATTCAAAATCTGTATTATATGCCTTACAGTCTTTTAATACAGACACAAGACCTGACTTAATTACTGAGGCAAATCATCTTATACATCGTTTAAGGACAAAAGGTATAGATATCAGTTTATGCTGGGTGCCTTCTCACGTTGGTCTTCATGGCAACGAAGTAGTAGACAGAACAGCTAAGCAAGGTGCACACAACACTGAATTGATAATACTATAGAATTACGTATTAAAACTTCTGTAAAAGAAGCTTGCAGCTTGCTAGAATCAGCCTCATGGATTCATGAACATTTCAATGAAAAGTTTGTGACACAACAAATGATAAAACTTTCATTTCAAAATGTATGTAAAAAATTGCAGTATTCTTCCATATATCATTCGAGATCGATTGTTGCTGTTCATTTTCGTATTCAGCTAAACGCGTTGAAAACAAAATATTGTAAAAATATCAAGTGTATTTGCGGAGAACAATTCACACTGTTTCACTGTTTATTTTACTGCAAAATGCTACGTTCTTTTTTACCAAAAATATGTACACAAGAAAACTATTCTGAAACTCATTTTAAAGAAGTAACTTCAGATCAATCTTTATCAGTTAAAATTTCAGAATCATTGGTTCACAGTCCTGTTAATGTATTGCTTTTAAGTTTATGAAGTTAGTACTTTCAGTGTTAAATTTTCCCTCCACATTGTTAATGATAATTGTTAGTGTTAAGATCCTGTTCCATTTTTTCTACTTACCCAATTACCTATGTCTCTTACTCTCTCTCTCCTCTCCCCACAATGCAACTCGCCCACCTCTCATCCTCCATTTTTTCCCCGTCTAATATCACTCATAGTGAACAGACGTTAAATCAAAGAACGAACGAACACACACACACACACACACACACACACACACACCAAACACACACAACATATATATATATATAATATATATATATATGTATATATATATATACATACATGTGTGTGTGTATGTGTGTGTGAGTGCGTGTATGTGTGTGTATGTGTGTGTGTGAGTGTGTGTGAGAGAGAGAGAGAGGAGGGAGAGAGAGACACACATAGACAGATACACAGACAGAGAGAGAGGGGGGAGAGAAGGAAAGAGAGAGAGAGAGAGAGAGAGAGAGAGAGAGAGAGAGAGAGAGAGAGAGAGAGAGAGAGAGATTTTCGATGACTAATTCATTTAGGCCAAAGCCTCTCATGTAGGGTTCAACATTTTCAGTCATACGTTTTGCAGAATCTCATATTTATCCAAAAACTTGAAGAATTCAGGTAAATACTCCACAAGCATAACACATACGTAAGTGAGCGACAAAAGAAACATTATACAGATGTATATGTATGTTTATGACATATCTTAAACCCTAATACAGGCAGGAAGACAGACAGACTGACAGAGAGACAGACAGACAGACAGACAGACAGTGACAGCTAGAGAAACAAAAAGACAGAGACAGACAGAGAGGCAAACAGACAAGCAGACACATACATATTCATGCATACAGACAGACAAACAGACAGACTGGATATATGAAGGAAACAATGGTCTTTTGATTAAACATGAGACCTTAGATCATTTCAAGGTGTTATAATCATGCACACCGTCACATAGCATAGACACAGACAATGGCACACAATGCTTTTTATGTCTGTGTTCTGAACGAGAAATCTATTTCTAAATAACAAAGACATGCTATCAAATACACATAAGTTGTAAATGTTGTCAGAGGATTTGTATTCTGAGTAAATTTCCTGTTTGAAGCCTTTGGTAAGCTGTAGATGTTTATTAGAAGATTTATGTACATTAATTAAGTTCATTTCCTGTTTTTTTAGTGTTAGATCTGAGATTTGCTGCTCTTAATGGCAGCAATCACTCTGTGGTTGAGAGAGAAGAGAGAGAGAGAGGAGAGACAGACAGACAGACAGACAGACAGACAGAGACAGACAGACAGAGAGAGCGACAGAGACAGAGAGAGATACTCAGAGACAGAGAGAGGGAGAGAGATGGAGGAGGGGGGATTGGAAGAGAGAGTAAGAATAAGAACAATAACATAAATATTATTTTCAAAGATAAACATACTAACGCCTTTTTTTTTTTTTATCCAACCCTTCTCCAAAGAGAGGGAGAGGGAGGGAGGGAGGGAGAAACAGATGAGAGAGAGCGAGAAGAGAGAGAGGAGGGAGAGAGAAGATAGAGAGAGAAGAGAGAAAGGGGGAGAAGAAGAAGAAGAAGAGAGAGACGGAGAAGAGAGAGAGAGAGAGAGAGAGAAGAGAAAGAGAGAGAGAATGAGACAGACAGACACATACGCGCGCGCGCGCGCACCACACACACACACACACACACACACACACACACACACACACACACACACACACACACACACACACACACACACACACACACACACACACACCACTGAATGTTGAGCTAGCGTACACTCAGCCAGTTAGGTGTGTAACTCTGGACCCAAGTCGTCATACTCTCTCCAACCAGGTGACTTGTCATGGTCATGAACAATGAACATGAGGCCGTTGAACTACTTTGAGTCCATCTGTGTCTTTCTTTTTTTTTTCTTTTATTATTTATTCTCCCCCTCCCGTCTTTCTTTCCATCTGTCTTTTTTCCTTTCCGGAACAGGAAACGACTTACTGGCTTATTCCCTGGTAAGCTTGTGGCCGCATTAGCACTCATTCAGCAGACTGGGTTCTGGTATGTGTGTGTGTGTGTGTGTGTGTGGTGTGTGTGTGTGTGTGTGTGTGTGTGTGTGTGGTGTGTGTGTGTGTGTGATGTGTATGTGTGTGTGTGTATGTGTGTGTGTGTATGTGTGTGTGTGTAGTGTGGTGTGCGTGTGTATGTGTATGTGTCTGTATGTGTGTGTATGAGTGTGTGTGAGTGTTTGTGTGTGTGAGTGTCTGTGTTGTGTGTGTGTGTGTGTGTGTGTTGTGTGTGTGTGTGTGTGTGTGTGTGTGTGTGTGTGTGTGTATGTGTGTGTGTGTTGTGTGTGTGTTGTGAGTCTCTTCTCTGTCTCTGCTCTCTGTCTCTCCTGTCTCTGTCTCTCTCTCTCTCTCTCTCTCTCTCTCTCTCTCTCTCTTCTGTCTGTCTGTTTCAATTGTGCCCACGATTATCAACCCACTTTCATTCGTTTTCCGTGAACCTTCTCCGTGTCTGCTTTGGTCTGTTCACTTTCTTCTTCTTTTGAGGGTTCCACTCTAGTTAAAAAGAAACAAGCATAAATTGCAGGGATCAAACAGTCTGCCTTTACCCCGCCTGCCCTCCCCATCCATCTATTATAATCCTTCTATGCAGTTAGGGCCTAAAGTTTATCGAGCCATCGTCGTTGTTTCACCTTGGTTGTTTTGTTCTTTGTAGTCTTGATTTTTCTTCGTTTCTTCTTTTTTCTTTGTGTTGTTTTTCTTTCTTTTTTTTTCTTTCTTTTTTTTTCTTTCTTTTTCTTTCTTCTTTTTCTTCTTCTTTCTTTCTTTTCTTTTCTTTTTTCTTTCTTTTCTTTTCTTTCTTTCTTTCTTTCTTTCTTTTCTTTTTTTTTCTTTCTTTTTCTTTCTTTTCTTTCTTCTTTCTTTTCTTTTCTTTCTTTCTTTCTTCTTTTTTTCTTTCTTTTCTTTTTTCTTCTTTCTTTCTTTCTTTTCTTTTTTCTTTTCTTTTCTTTCTTTCTTTCTTTTCTTTTCTTTCTTTCTTTTCTTTCTTTCTTTTCTTTCTTTTCTTTCTTCTTCTTTCTTTCTTCTTTTCTTTCTTTCTTTCTTTCGTTCTTTCTTTTTTTCTTTCTTTTTCCTTCCTTCCTTTCATTCATTTATTCATTCAGTCAGTCAGTCATTCATCATTCTTTCTATCTATCTATCTATCTTTCTTTCTTTCTTTTTTCTTTCTTTTCTTTCTTCTTGCTTTCGTTTCTTTTCTTTCTTTCTTTCAGTCTTTATTTCTTTACTTTCTTCTTATTTCCTTTCTTTCTTTCTTTCTTTCAGTCTTTCTTTTCTTTTTTCTTTTTGTTCTTTCTTTTATTGTCTTTCTTTTGTTCTTTTCTTTCTTTTTTCTTTCTTTCTTTCCGTCTTTCCGCTTTGTCTATACTGGTTACACTTGCATTTATTTCATTACTTTTACAATGTCAAACGTTTAACGATACACTTCATCATGACTCAATAAGATACGATATCACACATCACGTAATACGATGCAACACGAAATGATACGATGCAATATAATGCAATGCAGTACAATACGATGCAACACAACACAACACAACACAACACAACACAACACAACACAACACAACAAAACACACAACACAACACAACGCAGCACAGCACAGCACGACACGATACAATGCGACACGACACAATACGAAGCGATACGATGCCATGCCATGCCATTTAATTCAACCCAACTCGACCAGCGTTACTCAGCCCAACCAAACCAACTCATCCAGCGTTACCCAACCCAACCGAACCCACCCAGCGTTACGCAACCCAACTCAACCCAACCAGCGTTACCAAATCCAACCCAACTAGCGTTGCCAAATCCAACCCAACCAGCGTTACCAAACTCAACCCAACCAGCGTTACCAAATCCAATCCAACCAGCGTTACCAAACTCAACCCAACCAGCGTTACCAAATCCAACCCAACAAGCGTTACCCAACCCAACCCAACCAGCGTTACCAAACTCAACCCAACCAGCGTTACCAAATCCAACCCAACCAGCGTTACCCAACTCAGCCCAACCAGCGCTACCCAATCCCAACCCAACCGCATTACCCAACTCAGCCCAACCAGCGCTACCAACCCAACCCAACCAGCGTTACCAAACTCAACCCAACCAGCATTACCCAACCCAACCCAACCAGCATTACCAAATCCAACCCAACCAGCGTTACCAAACTCAACCAACCAGCGTTACCAAATCCAACCCAACCAGCGTTACCCAACTCAGCCCAACCAGCGCTACCCAACCCAACCCAACCAGCGTTACCAAATCCAACCCAACCAGCGTTACCCAACCTAACCCAACCAGCGTTACCAAACGCAACGCAATCCAACCCAACCCAACCCATTCCAAGTCAGGTCAACCCAACCCAACGTAACCTAAACCAGCCAGGCCCCTCCCATCGTAACCCACGTCAAGTCAAGCCGAGCCAACCCAACTTGACCTAACCAACAAAACCCAATACATAAACGCAATTTGAGCCCAACCCAGCGCAAACCGGCCCCAGATCCAGCATAATTCAACTCATTCAAAGTTACCGAACAACAACTTGATGCAATAACCCATCTAAACCCAACTTAACCTAGCCCCATCCAAGTTAATCAACCCAACCCATCTCATAAAAATTTAAAAAAAAAAAAAAAATTAAAAAAAAAAAAATCAGACAAAAAACAAAACAAAACAAAACAGAACAAAAACAGACCCAACCCAACCCAATTCAGCCTAACCCAACCACATTGCGACAAACCACATTCCATCCTAAGACACCCCAACCCATTTTTAAATTAAATTGGTTGTAGTTCTGATATGGCTCTACGCAGTCGGCTGGGCTTTAAACAACAATAACGGTGACAATAACTTAACCCACCCCCACCCCCATTCCACCACCACCCCAATTAAAAATCACACTTGGACACACACATCGTACGCTAAACACAGCAGGTGCTAACCTATAGTGGGTGTGCAGATTCCCGGGCCTGTGACTCTCAGCCCTGTCAGAACGGGGGGACATGCAGAGACGAGGTGAACGGGGATGTGAACTGCATTTGTCCCAACGGAAACTCTGGGGACTTCTGTCAGACTAAAGCAGGTGAGTTGTGATGACGACGACGACAACGATGATATCCTCCTCCTCCTCTATCATCATCATCATCATCATCATCATCAATAGCAGCACCAGGCACCATCACAACCACCACCACCACCACACCACCTTCATCATCATAATTATTCATCATCATCATCATCGTTGTCGTTGTCATCGTCGTCGTCGTCATCGTCAACATCGTCGTCGTCACCATCATCATCACCACCATCATCGTCGTCGTCGTCGTCATCATCATCATCGTCGTCGTTGTCGTTGTCGTCATCATCATCGTCATCGTCAACATCGTCGTCGTCGTCATCGTCGCCATCATCATCATCATCTTCTGCTTCTTCATCAATAGCACAACCTCCACAACCACCACCATCATCATCAGCATCGTCGTTGTCGTCACCATCATCATCATCATCATCACCACCACCATCACCAGCATACCTACCGTCACCATCACCACCAACATCATCATCATCATCAATCACCTCGACCACAACCACTACCACATCCATACCTACAAAACAATACAATTATCCACATTTATAGAACAATACAAACCAATCGATTGAAAAAAGAAAAGAATACACGCAATACAAGATACTGGTTTGCACACGCCACAAACAGACAACGCACACACGCACGCGCACACAAAGGTACGCACTCGCGCACGCACAAATATAAACACACATGTACACGCACGCGCGCTCGAGCACACACACGCACATACATATAGACACACATACACTCGCGTGCATACACATAGACGCAGATACAGACAGACAGACAGACAGACAGGCAGGCAGGCAGGCAGGCAAGCAGGCAGGAAGGCAGGCAGACAGGCAGACAGGCAGGCAGGCAGACAGGCAGGCAGGCAAACAGGCAGGCAGACAGATAAATACAGACAGACAGACAGAACATTATCAAAGATTGGCTTTTATTTTCGCAGGAATGCTAGTTGTTTTGCTTCATGTATATTTTTTAAATGAAATATCATATTTAGGGTGGGTTTTTGTTTGTTTGTTGTTTTTTGTCTGTTTCTTTGTCTGTCTGTTTGTTTGTTTGTTTTTTTGTTGTCTTTTTGTTTGTTTTGTTTTGTATTTTGGCATTTTTGTTTTGTTTTGTTTTGCTGGTATGTAATCTATCATCCCTAACATGGTCGACCTTGAAATCATGTGCTTGAAATATATGTTGTGGTTCACATTGCATGCTAATGTTTATAAAATTACAATGAGATTACTTCTTTGTAAGATTTAACTGATTCAGAATCGGAAACGATAAAAAATGACGGGACGTGTTTTTAAAAAAAAAATTACTTAACAAAAAATATTGCTTTCCTCATAAACAATAATAATAATAAAAAGTTTTCCAGTTTTAAACTTTCTGGTTCTTATCTCATTTCTAAACCTATATTTTCAAACTTTTGTTTTATATTTCAAAATGTTCAATGTTTTATTTCCAAGTTGTTTGTTTGTTTGATTGTTTGTTTGTTTGTCTGTTTTTTCGGTCTTTAGTCGCAGTCCACTGCCAAGCCATTCTCAAAGAGGCTGTGAGTGCCCCAGGCAGCGGTGTCTATACCGTCTCTCCTGATGGCGTCACGTCTTTTGACGTCTATTGTGATCACGTCACGGATGGAGGAGGATGGGTGGTGAGTGAGTCGTGTGTCTTTATTGTGTTCGTCTGTGTCTGTTTATTTCCTTTATTTCGTTTCCTCTTCTCCACCCCACCCCCACCCCCTTGCTTTATTACTTGAATTCTATGTCATTAAACAAGTTTCGGAAGATTAGCATCTTGAAGGTATACTGAATAAAAAATATATAAAGTCTGAAGTCTCTCTCTCCCTCTTGTTATTTAGTTACATATTCAATATAATATTCAAATGATTTGTTTACATACACGCATACACACACGCATACAACACACACACACACACACACACACACACACACACACACACACACACACACACACACACACACACACACACACACACACACACACACACACACACACACACTGAATGTTGAGCTAGGACACACTCAGCCCTCGTGGTGCTGGCCCCGGAAAAAGTTGAGATCTCTGCCACCTCACTCCCCTACTACTCCCCAGGGTTATGGAACTATCTAGATAGGACCTGGCCAGCTCGTGGGTTTATGTGCAGGCTTAAAGGCTTCACAAGGCACCTGTGACGTTAGTGCATATGGAATTCATTCTGAGCGCGGAGACGTCATCTTGAGAAACTGAAACTGAAACTAAAACTTAAACTAAAACATAGGTCTGAAGTCTTTCACTTCCTTTGGCATGCTCTCTCTCTCTCTCTCTCTCTCTCTCTCTCTCTCTCTCTCTCTCTCTCTCTCTCTCTCTCTCTCTCTCTCTCTCTCTCTCGGATGTAGGCCCTAGTTTCTGGACCATTCAGGACTCGGCATAGGCTCAGCCTACTGAGTTATTGACAAACAAGCATTCAAACATTTAT
>JAPXFY010000013.1:18997438-18999938 GCA_030674185.1 Monoplex corrugatus
CTTCATCATCTTCATTATCATCATCATCATCATCATCATCGTCATTATTATTACTGTTATTATTATTATCATTATCATTATTATCATTATTATCTCTGTTATTATTGTTGATGTTGTTGTTGTTATTATTATCATCATAATCATTATCATTGTTATTGTACCATTATCATCGTCATCATCATCGTCGTAGTCGTCGTCATCGTTGTCATCATCATCATCATCATGATAATGACGAATACGACGACTGCAATATTAAAGACGACGACGATGATGATGTTTACAGTGGATTCCATGTGCAACAGGTGATACAGAGGCGTCAGGATGGACTGCTGACCTTTGACCGATCGCTCCAAGAGTACAAGACAGGCTTTGGAGACTTGCAGGGGGAATTTTGGCTTGGTTAATATTTTTGTTGTGTTTGTTTGTATGTTTGACTGGCTGGTCAGTTGGTGGTTTGGTTTGGTTTGTTTCGTTGCTTGGTGTCATGAGTTGAGTGTTGGTTGGCTAGTTTGCTTTATTATTGAGTCTTCTTCTTCTTCTTCCGTAAAGTCTCCACAATCAACAGGCTGATTATGAGACTGAAACGGGGGGCTCTGCTTTAAAAACAAAACAAAACAAAAAAGCTATAATAGGTACCAGAAAAAACACGAAAGAAAAATATGAACGCGTATTTAATTACAACAAAACAAGACAGGCGCAAATTTTCGGCCAACTGGCCTTTGTCAAGCGTAAGATTACAAACAAACACTAGATACAAAAAAATTGAGAAAAAGACTGAAACATTCCTGCTGCTGTCTTCAATGAGAGAAAAGGAACAAACTGACTAAGATGACATCATAAAGTGTTTTTGAGTAAATATGATGTCAGAGCGGAAATAAGAACTATGACGCACTGTTTGCTTGAACGCGGGCAGTCACACTTGTTTTCAATAATAGATAGTAAAGATCACAATCTTGGTTATCAAACCGATGAAGCCATTCACATGGATAGCACAAATAAATGATCACTTAACACTAAGCAAAGCAAAACCATTTAAGATAAAAGACTTCAAATTCAACAAATTTGTAAGGTATCTACATCTCGTTCAAAAATATATGTATGTGCATGGAATACCATCAATACCAGAGCGTTAAGTTTTAAAAAGAAACATTTACAGGTAAAACGTTGGCATACACTCGTATATATTACATATGAATACATACACATATACTTCTTCACTTATTACTTCATTAATAGTCATTCGTATACGTTCTCTCTCTCTCTCTCTCTCTCTCTCTCTCTCTCTCTCTCTCTCTCTCTCTCTCTCTCTCTCTCTCTCTCTCTCTCTTCTCTCTCTTCTCTCTCTCTCTCTCTCTCTCTCTCTCTCTGTGTAGTCAATTAATGTAGTGCAGGTTGAGATGAGTAGTTTAACCCTTTGACACCCGCACCCTATCCACCAGCTTCCTGCAGTGAGGGAGTCAAAGGGTTAAGTTTTTGCTTTGCTAGCGTGGTTGACACATTGCACGATACTGGTGGGGTAGGGTGTGGGAGACAAAGGGTTAAGAGCAAACCAACTGTGGTCTTGAGACAGGTACAACCACACACATATACAACACAAACAGACCCCCCCCCCCCAAAAAAAAAAAAAAAAAAAATCACCAGAGAAAATTGCAACAGATTCAGTACCCGTTGTGCCACCCAGACAATGATTGTTTGCCTGTTACTTCTCTGTGCTGACAATGATTGTTACCTGTTACTTCTCTGTGCTGACAATGATTATTACCTGTTACTTCTCTGTGCTGACAATGATTGTTACCTGTTACTTCTCTGTGCTGACAGTGGTTGTTACCTGTTACTTCTCTGTGCTGACAATGATTGTTACCTGTTACTTCTCTGTGCTGACAATGATCGTTACCTGTTACTTCTCTGTGCTGACAGTGGTTGTTACCTGTTACTTCTCTGTGCTGACAGTGGTTGTTACCTGTTACTTCTCTGTGCTGACAGTGGTTGTTACCTAGTACCTGTTACTTCTCTGTGCTGACAATGCTGGTTACCTGTTACTTCTCTGTGCTGACAATGATGGTTACCTGTTACTTCTCTGTGCTTACAATGATCGTTACCTGTTACTTCTCTGTGCTGACAGTGGTTGTTACCTGTTACTTCTCTGTGTTGACAATGATTTTTACCTGTTACTTCTCTGTGCTGACAATGATCGTTACCTGTTACTTCTCTGTGTTGACAATGATTGTTACCTGTTACTTCTCTGTGCTGACAATGATCGTTACCTGTCTTTTTGTTTTTGTTTTATTGTTACCTGTTACTTCTCTGTGCTGACAATGATCGTTACCTGTTACTTCTCTGTGCTGACAGTGGTTGTTACCTGTTACTTCTCTGTGCTGACAATGCTGGTTACCTGTTACTTCTCTGTGCTGACAATGATCGTTACCTGTTACTTCTCTGTGCTTACAATGATTGTTACCTGTTACTTCTCTGTGCTTACAATGATTGTTACCTGTCTTTT
>JAPXFY010000013.1:19009938-19019938 GCA_030674185.1 Monoplex corrugatus
ACTAACTGACTGACTGACTGACCGACTGACTAACTATCTAACATACGAACTTACAAACGAACTAACTATCCGACCGACCAACTGACTAGCCAGCTGGCTGACAGACTGACCGACCGACCGACTGACTGACCAACTACCTAACCAACTAACTAGCTAGCTAGCTGACTAGCTAGTTAACTGACTGACTAACCGACCAACTGACTGACTGAACGTCTGACTGATTAACTATCTAACTAAATGATAAACAAATAAATCAACAAACTCTCTAAGACTGTTCTTCTTGGAGCAGTGCAAGGCAATAAAAGACAAGAGAGACAGAGCGAGAGACAGACAGACAGACAGACAGAGACAGACAACAGAGACAGACAGAGCGAGAGAGAGAGAGAGAGAGAGAGAGAGAGAGAAATGAGAGAGAGACAGGCAGACAGAGACAGAAGGAGAGAGAGAGAGACAGACAGAAAGAGAGAAAGAGACAGACAGAGACAGACAGAGCGAGAGAGAGAGAGGGAGACAGAGAGAGAAAGAGACAGACAGACAGACAGAGACATACAGAGCGAGCGAGAGAGAGAGAGAGAGACAGACAGACAGACAGACACAGAAGGAGAGAGAGACAGACAAACAGAAAGAGAGACAGACAGACAGAGAGAGAAAAAGAGAAAGAGAGACAGACAGGAGAGAGAGAGAGAGAGAAAAAGAGAAAGAGAGAGAGACAGACAGACAGACAGGCAGAGAGAGACAGTCGGAGAGAGAGACAGACAGACAGAAAGAGAGACAGACAGACAAACAGGAGAGAGAGAGAGACAGACAGACAGACAGACAGACAGACAAAGAGATGGCCTGACAACATTGCCAAACGGACCTGGAAGAGCTTTGCTAGCAACGAGGAACATGCCCACAACCGATGGAACTAGAGTCAACCAAGTTCACGACCCTGGCGTATTGTGTAGAGCAAATAAGCAGTAATCTCTTCCACATATGGGGTTCCTACAACAGCATTAGAGACCATTGTTGGAGTCTGAATCAAAGCAGTCAGGAAATAAAGACCATATGCACACGAGAGAAGAATGAGAACGTATATTTAATTAACAGTTTGAGAGGTCTTTCTCGTTGTCCAAGCAAGCACGTAAGCGGCAAATGCAGCTCTCCTCAGCGTACTAATCCAGATATTGTGACATTATGGGGAAATCGATAAATGCTTCAACCCTTTGACTCCCTCTCCCTGTCAACTAGCATCCCGTATCATCATCAATGATGGCAAAGCGAAAACTTAACCCTTTGACTCCCTCACCCTGTCTACTAGCATCCTGCGTCATCATCAATGATGGCAAAGCGAAAACTTAACCCTTTGACTCCCCCACCCTGTCCACTAGCATCCCGCATCATCATCAATGATGGCAAAGCGAAAACTTAACCCTTTGACTCCCCCTCCCTGTCAACTAGCATCCTGCATCATCATCAATGATGGCAAAGCAAAAACTTAACCCTTTGACTCCCCCACCCTGTCCACTAGCATCCCGCATCATCATCAATGATAGCAAAGCGAAAACTTAACCCTTTGACTCACTCACCTTATCTACCAACTTCCTGCGGGAAGCTGGTGGGTAGGACGAGGGAGTCAAATGGTTGTGTTTTTTTTTTGCAATGGGTGCGGGAGTCTAAGGATTAAATACAGGGACGAAAACGAGTCGAACCCGTGTGCCTTCTGGCTGCGCACGCTAAAGATCCCATGGCAGTTGAAAATCGTGAAGAGCAGGGCATTACCGGCTGCCTTGATATAAAACATTGCAGAGATATGTTGATTTCCCAGGTTCCACCTCTTGAAGACCGATTAGTTTTCTTGCCTTTCTGAAGTCTTGATGAAAAAAAAATGAATATGAATATGAATTTAACTCGAGGGAGAGGGGATGGGCGCCGCCCTCGTGGTGCTGGCCCCGGGGAAATATGAGGTCTCTGCCACCTCACTCTCCTACGACCCCAGCGTTATGGCACTATCTAGGTAAGACCTCAGAACCTGGCCAACTCGTAGGTGTATGTGCAGCTTACGGCTTGTGCCGTGATCATTCTGGATGTTCTCCATCACATGGCAGCTGTGACGTTAGTGCTAATGGAATTCATTCCGAGCGCGGAGACGTCATCTTGAGAAACTGAAACTGAAACGCACATACAACTGTCGTTGTACACGTAATCAATCAATCAATCGTAAAATATACCCCAACTGTAACTGTACGCTTTTGTTATTATGTAAATTTATGGAAACCAGCTCTACTTGGCTGACCTGCTGATCTGACAGTTAAAATATATAAAAAAATTAAAAAAAACACTATGTAGAGTTTCGAGCTTGCTCAAGAAGGACTCATCGCATATTCCACATGCGCTCCACCCATATCTGCCAGCAATTATCTGGCAGACTTCGAGAGCCTGCGGAAAACCATATGCGCTGACAAGGTCTTGAACTGAGGAGCGGAAAGGAGGAGGGGGCGGGAAGACCTTTGAAACACTAAGCTGACACCACCAGAATGATTGACACAGTAAGTTGACCTCACCAGAATGATGGAAATAGTGAACCGACACCCCCAGAATGATGGAAACATTAAGAATGGGCAGCAAACAGGGTAATGTTTAGTGTTGCGGGCTGGGATTGAACTCAAGATATCAGATCCTGAGTCCACGGCTCTATCAAAAGAACCAACCAGCCCGCAGGAAAAAGTTGCCAACAGCACCCGGTGTTCCAGGGCGGTCACCCATCCGTGTACTAACCGGGACGGACTGACCTGCGTTTTCAACGTGGTATGGCCGATATGCAGAAGGATCAACAAACAGCTCAAGAATGGAGCAGGTATAAGGTACTTTTCACTTGTCTCCCAACCCACCCCAACCTACATTACTGATTTTCTCACCGTTTACACTCTTTCTAGAGAGATTTCGTCATCATCAAATAAACGCATTCTCTGCGTTTCAAACAGAAAGATTAAGACTCTCGATCAAAGTTCGTTCTCTTTTTGTGCACCACAACAACGGCAGGCGCTCATTTTTAGCACTGATATGGCTCTAGTAGTCGACTAGGCTATAAGCAATATGAACTTGAACCTTAACGCGCTTCCCTCAGACATATGTCAATATTCGTCCACTTTTAGGAGAATCTTAAAAGCTGTGTTCTTCAACCCGTTGACTCCCGCACCTTGTCTACCTTGTCCACCAGTATTCTGCATTGTCAAACGTGATAGCAAAGCAAAAACTTAATCCTTTGACTCCCGCACTCTTTCCACCAGCTTCTTGCGTGTGTTTGTGCCCGTGTGTGTGTGTGTGTGTGTGTGTGTGTGTGTGCGATTGTGCTTGTGTCTGTGAGTGTGTGTGAGTGTGAGTGTGTGTGTGTGTGCGTGCGTTTGTGTGTTTGCAACTGTGCATAAAGGATTTCTGTCTGAGCGCATGAAAATGCACTTTTTTTTTTTTGTATTTCAGTGCATGTGTGACTTTGCCTTCGTAGTTGTTTCCGCAGTGCGCACGAGCATGTGTGTGTGTGTGTGTGTGTGTGTGTGTGTGTGTGTGTGTGTGTGTGTGTGTTGTGTGTGTGTGTGTGTGTGTGTGTGTGTGTGTGTGTGTGTGCGCGTGCGCATGCATGCGTATGTGCGTGCTTCGTATCCGCGCAAGTGTGGACATATCTCTCTCTCTCTCTGTCTCCGTGTGTGTGTGTTTTGTGTGTGTGAGAGAGAGAGAGAGAGAGAGACAAAGAGAGAGAGAGAGAGAGAGAGAGAGAGTGTGTGTGTGTGTGTGTGTGTGTGTGTGTAGTGTGTGTGTGTGGTGTGTGTGTGTGTGTGTGTGTGTGTGTGTGTGTGTGTGTGTGTGTGTGTGTGTGTGTGTGTGTTTGTGTTTGTGCGTGTGTGTGCGTTGATCACGAGTGCTACGTACACTGATCGCATGAAGTCTGGCCAGTTGTCTGGACAGCTCAACTTTTCGCCTTGCCGCTTGGTCCAGAGACCTGTGACAGGAAAAGGCGGAGAACGATTCAGATTGGCATTATGACATGTAGATCTATGTGTTATTGCAAGATGGTCCAGGCAATATTTGACCCAGCCCCTGTCTTTTCCTTGATGTCCTCCTTTGCAGTGTCATTCCATGATGTACCATGCTGTTGCTGTTCTTGGACCTCTTCCAGATTTCCTGGTCCCACACGTTTCCTGGAGTGTGTTGAGGATGCTGATGAAGACGTTATTTTAATCATAATGGTGGGCAGAGAAGGCATTATATGTTGTTTCGATTGGGGGGTGGGGGTGGGGGGGTGATTTCTATTTTGGTTATGTAAGATGTTGATGAGATAAGTTAATTTAAGGAGAAGGGTGGCAAAACGTTTGCCTGCCAATAACTAAACTCAGGGTACCAGGATTCATTTCCCCTTGAGGCCTTGACTTATCTCCTCAGTTTGACCGGAAAATTGAATGAATGTCTAGTCTTTCAGAAGGGGATGAAAAGATCCCATGGCAGTTGAAAATCGTGAAGAGCAGCGTTTTTGCCCAAAACACTGGAGATAGGTTGATTTCTCAGGTCCCTCTCTATGAAAGTCAACTGGCCATCTTGCCTTTCTAAAGTTCAGTAAAACAAACAAACAAACAAAGAGAAAAGGTGGTGCTGAACTGCGGAGACACGCTGTCAAAGGGGAGAGCAGCCTGAGTTTCACATTGTTTGACGTACGCCTCGAGTCCATAAGAATTGGTCGCTGTATCAAGACACGATGAAAAGCAGTACGGGTTTCCTGCATGCATCTTCGGAATTGTTCGTGCGACTACTGCGTAGAGGCACTCGACTCAACAGTGTGTGTGTGTGTGTGTGTGTGTGTGTGTGTGTGTGTGTGTGTGTGTGTGTGTGTGTAGTAAAAAACTTATTTTGTCAATACAGACGGAGAGGAATATGTGTGTGTGTGGTGTGTGTGTGCGTGTGGTGTGTGTGTGTGCGTGCGTGTGTGTGTGTGTGTGTGTGTGTGTGTGTGTGTCTTTTCTTTAGTGTGTGTGTGTCAATACAGACGGAGAGGAATATGTGTGTGTGTGGTGTGTGTGCGTGTGGTGTGTGTGTGTGTGTGTGTGTGTGTGTGTGCGTGCGTGTGTGTGTGTGTGTGTGTGTGTGTGACATGTCTTTTCTTTTGTGTGTGTGTGTGTGTGTGTGTGTATGTGTGTGTGTGTGTGTGTGTGTGTGTGTGTGTATGTGTGTGTGTGTGTTAGCATGCATTTAATGCGTGTAAAGGAATATATAGTTACAAGGATTTGTCCCTGACAAAATTCCATAGAAAACCCATCTCGGTAAACAGAATTACAGGCTTGGTGAGAAAAATGGCGGTGCTGTACAATAGCAATGCGATATTTCACAAGACGCAAAGTATAGTACAACCAGAAGCACTGATATATCGCTCATACAGATCAACATACACACGTTAATCCCAAACCAACAATTCAAAGAAGTCAAAACTGTGTATCATACATTATCAGTAGACCTCACTAAGTGACAAAAAGTTTGAATAAACTAGAACTTAGTAGGCCTAAATTATTTTGCTTAAGCTCACATGCATGTGTGTGTGTGTGTGTGTGTGTGTGTGTGTGTGTGTGTGTGTGTGTGTTGTGTGTGTACGTGTGTGTGCGTGTGCGTGCGTGTGTGCGTGTGTGCGTGTGCGTCTTTTCGGCGCTTGGATTTGATTTTGTCGAGATTTGCGCTATGTAAATATTGTAATTATTATGTATGCATGTGCGTACGTATGTATGTATGTATGTATGTATGTATGTATACGCTTAGATTATGTTGTATGATGTTGCATGTATCGTATCAGCTTAAGATTTATGTATGTAAGTATGTAGGCATGTATGTATGCATGTATACGCTCATATGTATGTAGGTATGTATGCATGTATACGCTCAGCGCTTAGATTTGATTTTATCAAGATTTTGCGCTATATAAATAAAATATATTATATATTATTATTATTATTATATAAATAGGCCTTATTGTTTCTGTTTCACTGTTTGTATCAAGTGTTCGATAAAATAAAATCATCAATTAAGTTCTTGTTACATGTTGCCAGTAAAGTCTCAACATAACAATGTCATAAAAAGCAGACGAATTATTTCAGTTGGCCTAAAGTTCGTGACATAAGTCATTCTGGGAGACACTGCGACGTAATAATTCACGTTACCAAGGTCATTCGTAGATGTTCACGTTCATCTGATAAGATGAGCACAAATGATAACACAGCCATAGTACATAAGGCATATATTATGAAGGCATGATGAAGCAATAGAACATAAGTGGCATTTCGCTTTGGTATAGGAGAGAAAACAAGTCTTGCACGCTCGTAGATGATACCAACGCAAAAGTACACTGACGATGATGTCAATCTGCGCGCTTGTGGGGTTGGGGGTATACTCTTCATGTATCTAATTAAAAAAAATATAACAGAGAAGGAGAAAAACAACAAAAATGGTACATTTTCAACATGAGAGAAAGACAATGTGAAATAATGGGTAATACTAAGGCAGGGCTGAGAACAAAAGGTTTTGTAGGTCGTTTTCATTTTCTGCAATTAGCACGGTGTCATCTGCGTATCGAATGTTGTTTATCATTTTCCCTCCAACCTTTAATCCAGGGTCTTCTTCTAGGTTTCTCATGATGTTTTGACTGTAAAGTGAAAACAGATCTGGTGACAAAACACAAACTTGTCTGACTCCTCTTTTGATATTTTGGAAAGAGCTTATATCGTTTTCTATTTTCATTGCAGCTGTTTGTTCCCAATACATATTTCTGATTATTCGTAGATCTTTTCCACCCATATCGAGTCTTTCTAGTTGGTTGATCAATACTTCATGTCTTATCCGATCGAAAGCCTTGGTATAATCAACAAAGCATAAATATAAATCTTTATTTATCTCAATTGACTTCTCTATGATAGTTCTTAAGATGTATATGACATTAATAGTTCCTTTCCCTTCCACAAATCCACACTGTTCTTCTGCTATTTCTCTTTTGATTCTTTTCTTTGTCTTCATCATGATTATTCCTAATAGGATTTTTGTTACATGGCTCATCAAGCTGATTGTGCGAATGGAGTTCGCATTCTATAGCCCCTGTCTTCTTTGGAAGTGCAATGAAAATTGATTTTGACATATCTTTGGGGATTTTTCCAGTGTCATAAATCTCATTTAGGAGGACTGTTATTTTTTCAATACCAAATTCCTCCAGGGCTTCAATCATCTCTGTAGTAATATTGTCTGGTCCTGGGGCTTTTCCTGGTTTCATCTTTTTCAGTGCTGCTCTAACTTCATCTTTCATTATGGGTGGTCCTTCAACTTTCTTTCTTATTATGTGTTCTTCGTTTCTGTCATCTTCAAATTTTGTCTTTTTCCATGATAAGCGTACCATTTTTCGATTTTAAGCAACCAGTTGATGTGCATGTATTTTTCCTGTGGACAATTTCTTCAGTTCTTCTATACATACCCTGAGGATCCGTTTTGTGTCGGTCTTCTATTTCTTTGCATTTCGTTTTCAGCCAAGCTTCCATAGCTTCATTGCACCTATTCCTGATTTCTTTGTTTATCTTCCTGTACATCTGCTCGTTCCTTTTTGCCTTCCTCCGTGTGCCTTTTGGCTGCGCACACTAAAGATCCCACGGCAGTTGAAAATCGTGAAGAGCAGGGCATTGCCCGGTTCCCTTGGTACAAAATATTGGAGAGATAGGTTGATTTCACAGGTCCCACCCCTTGAAGACCAATCAGCCTTCTTGCCTTTCTGAAGTCTTTGTTTAAAAAAAAAGTGAATATGAATATGAATTTGAATCGAGGGAGAGGAGATGGGCGCCGCCCTCGTGGTGCCGGCCCCGGGAAACGTTGAGGTCTCTGCCACCTTACTCCCCTACGACCGCAAGGTTATGGAATTGTCTAAGTAGGACCACAGGATCTGGCCAGCTCGTGGGTTTATTATGGTCAGGTTTGTGCCGTGATCATTTTGGATCTTCTCCATCACGTAGCACCTGTGACGACAGTGCATATGGAATTCATTCCGAGCGAGGACACGTCAGCAGACAAGTTAGTGCCTAAACCTCCTTCGTTTGTGTACGCACTCAGAACATAATTACAATAATAATTACAATATTTATATAGCGCAAAATCTTGATAAAATCAAATCTAAGCGCTGAAACACACACACACGCACGCACGCACACACACGCACGCACGCACGCACACAACACGCACCCACGCACACACACACACACACACACACACACACACACACACACACACACACCACGGCTATAAATGGCGATAAAGAATAAAAACAAAGGAAAATTATAGAGAGCATATTATATACAATTATATATTGCAATGTGATTCCCCTCCGAGTGGAGACAGGCTGCAGAGGGGATTGAGTGAGGTCAGGATTTTATGCAGAGGAGAAAAGGTGAGTTTTGAGAGCGGACTTGAAGGAGACAAAAGTAGGTTGCTGACGGACTGAGAGAGGAAGTTTGTTCCAGGAGAGCGGACCAGAAATAGAGAAGGCTCGTGGACCAAACATCTACTTCAGCATGACAGCGCTAGCTGAAACGGTATGCACAACGCATTTTTTAATCCAAGGGAAATAAGAGCATATTATGCTCTTGTGTGCTTGTCACAGGTGCTACGTGCTCGTGCACATTAACCCATCGACTCTGGCACGCTGTTCATCAGCATCCTCTATTGTCAACCATGCTAACAAAGCAAAAACTTAACCTTTTGACTCCCTCACCCTATCTACCAGAAGCTGGTGGATTGGGTGAGGGAGTCAAAAGGTTAAGTTTCTGCAATCGGTAGATAGGGTCCGGTAGTCAAAGGGTTAAATATACTTTACCTCATGTCAGTGTCCGGTGGCTTATAGAGACATGAAAATACTTACCATGCACACACCCATCGAAGTAGATGTATGCAGACTGTGCAGCGACTCCTTGCCTACGCAGTGTGGGAAAAACAACATGCATATATATGTATCCGAGAAAAATCGGAACGCCATTTAAAAGTAGACAAGATCACAGTTTTTGTGGTTCTAAATGAAAAGAAAAAAAGACACAATCCTAACAAGAACCAAACGACTAACAAAAGCAAACACCTACTTCAGCATGACAGCGCTAGTGGAAACGGTATGCACAACGCATTTTTTAATCCAAGGGAAATAAGAGCATATTATGCTCTTGTTACAAACGGAACAGTTGTTCCCCTTCGACTGCGTTTCAACTTGGCCTTCGCGAGGGCCACGGTTTCAAAACCCCATTGTGTTGTGTGTGTGTTTGGGGTGTGTGTGTGCGTGTATGTGTGTGTATGTGTGTGTGTTTGTGTGTGTGTGCATGTGCGTGTATGTGTGTGCGTGTGTGTGCGCGTATGTGTGTGTGAGTTCGTTCGTTGCTTGATTTAACGTCTTTTCACTATAAGTGATATTAGACGGTGTGTGTGTGAGTGTGTGTAAGTATGTGTGTATGTGTGTGTGTGTGTGTGTGCGTGTGTGTGTGCATATGTGTGTATGTGTGTGTATGCATGTGTGTGAGTGTGTATTTGTGTGTATGTGTATGTGTGCATGCATGTGTGTGTGTGAGTGTGTATGTGTGTGTGTATGTGTATGTATGTATGCGTGTGTATATATGTATGTGTGTGTGTGAGTGTGCGTGCGTATGTGTGTGTTATGTGTGTATGTGTACATATGTATGTATGTGTGTGTGCGTGTATGTATATATATATATATATATATATATGTGTGTGTGTGTGTGTGTGTGTGTGTGTGTGTGTGTGTGTGTGTGTGTGTGTGTGTGTGTGTGTGTGTGTTTTACTGTTGTCCCAGTCTCCCATCGTCCCCGCTGCACGTCAAGGTTTCTATTTTTTCAACTGAAGTTTCTTCAAGGTTCCAATGACCTTGAAAAGTGCAAAATCTGCATTTTTCTGTAATAAATTTTGTATAAAAATGGAACTGTATAGAATAACTTGATCATCTTGAGGTATGTTTGTT
>JAPXFY010000013.1:19024938-19047438 GCA_030674185.1 Monoplex corrugatus
GAACAATCGCTTGTCATCCATGTCAAGAATAAGTAGGCTAATGAATATTTGCGAAGGGGAAGCATACTTAGAGGATAAATGAGACTGAATACAATACCCGACATTATTACACTGTATTCTAAAATGAGGATATGGAATGTATATATGAAGGCAAGGCATGAGAAATGCAAAACAATAGTACAAAACGTGATTCCAGAAGATTGTTGGTAGAGAAGCGCAATGTATACATGGAGAAATGCTGTTTGAAATACTGTGAAAAAAAACCAAGATGCAGCTTAACTATGCAATTCATATATAGATACAGTAAATGCATGTTGAAAAAGAGAATTCCTACATGGTGATATTCACATTACATACGCAATACATGTATGGAGAAATGTAGTTTGAAAACAAATGCATAATGGAGACATACGACTTGAAGGCACAACGGATACATGGAAAAATGCAGCTAAAAACATATGGAGAAATGCAGTTGGAAAACACAGTTCATATATAATAATAATTAATAATAATTACAATATTTATATAGCGCAAAATCTTGATAAAATCAAATCTAAGCGCTGAAGCAGACACACACGCAAGCACGCACGCACGCACGCACACACACACACGCACGCACACACACACACACACACACACACACACACACACACACACACACACACACACGCACACACACACGCATGGCTATAAATGGGGAGAGAGAATAAAAGCAATAAAAGCAAGAATAAAAGCAATGGAAAATTATAGAGAGCATAGCATATACAATTATATATTATAACCATGTGATTCCCCTCCGAGCGGAGACAGACTGCAGAGGGGGGGGGGGGGGTTGAGTGAGGTTAGGATTTTATGCGGAGGAGAAAAGGTGAGTTTTGAGAGCGGACTTGAAGGAGACAAAAGTAGGTTGCTGACGGACTGAGAGAGGAAGTTTGTTCCAGGAGAGTGGACCAGAAACAGAGAAGGCTCGTGGACCATAGGTGTTGAGCTTAGTGCGTGGAAAGCGAAAAGTCAGAGGATCGGAGGCAGAGCGGAGGGTACGTGAGGGAACATAGATTTCAAGAAGGGTTGACAGGTAATCGGGGGCTGCATTATTGAGGCTTTTGTAGCACATGGTGTCTAGTTTGTACTGTATGCGCTTTGATACAGGGAGCCAGTGAAGTTGTGCCAGGAGAGGAGATATGTGGTCAGCTTTTTTCTTTTTGAGTACAAGGCGTACAGCATTGTTTTGAATGCGCTGTAGGATGTGAATGGTGGAGGCAGGAAGACCAGACAGGAGTGAATTGCAATAGTCAATGCGAGACATTATGGAGAGAACGAGTTTTGCAGTTGTTTCGACAGAGAGATACTTCCTGATCAGTCTTATACGATGGAGATGATAGTAGCAAGATCTGGCAGTTTGAGAAACAAAGTTGTTCATGGAGAGGGTAGAGTCAATGCAGACACCAAGGTTTTTAGCTGAATCAGAAATTGGGACTGATGTGTTACATAATGGGAGAGAAAGAGGAGGCAGCTGAGAAAGTTTCTGACGGGTGCCAATGAGGATAGCTTCTGTCTTGTCGTCATTAAGCTGAAGTTTGTTGAACGTCATCCAGTTCTTAATGTCTGAGTAACACTCAGTGGTGTGAGTCAACAGGCGCTGTATATTATCAGGTGAGTCACTGTCTTGAAGTTGGGTGTCATCGGCATAGAAATGGTGTTTTATAGAGTGGGAGTTGATGATGGTGGACAGGGGGGAGGTGTAAAGAGTGAAAAGAACAGGGCCAAGGACAGATCCTTGTGGAACACCACAGGTCAGGTATGCAGGTTGAGAGTAAGTGCCATTGATGAGAACGGAGCAATGTAACTTGAAACAAAATCGCACATGGAGAATACAACTTGAAACGCAAATCATAATGTTAAGTATCGTGCATAGTACATATTCAGCCTGGAAAAAGAAATTACTGATGTAGTCAATCACAATAATCCTTTGAAAAAAACGAACATGGATTGTGGTTCGTAAAATGAACCTTCATAACCTTGATATCTTCACAAGATTGCAAGACATGCAGTGCTCTGCTACACTGCACATGAAAACCATGAAGACAAGTTAAGATCGCTGCTAGGAAGCGAATGGGATTCATCAAAGAAAAATGCCATTTGAAATATCATCAAAGCACTAGTACACATTATCATAGTCCCAGGAGTAAGCAAGATTGAAGACGACAGTGTATTTGTAGCATAAGGAGTCCAATGCTGTTGCAAAAGTTCGTTGGCGATTGGGCAAGTTCGTCTCACATGACGTACACAAAGTAAATAACCTGTAGCACTTGAATACACATGTTCGAAGCAAGCTGAAAAAGTACATAAAATAACATAAAGTGGCGTATCTCCTTGGTACGGGAGAGGGTATAGGAAGTCTTGCAAACTTGTAGCAGAGCTCAATTGAGGTTTCATCATGCCATTTTTTTTCGCACATAATGACTTTATAGCAAATGAATGACAATGAAATGAAACATGATGGGAAAAAACCGATTCACTTGAATTACGTTATCATTGTTGGTACGGTTAATATGGTCCTTGGAAAAAAAAATACTGAAACATGTGGCCACGACACAACAGACATGAAAATTATGTTCAAAGAATGAAACAAACATGTATTGACGAGAAAGTGCATATAGTAACTTTCAAGATGTCCATGAAGTGATGAAAACGTAAAAACAGGCAGAGGACGATAACAACGAGCATGAAATCAAGGAAACAAGAATACAGAGGAGAACAGGGACTGCATGATGTAATAGGATACAACGAAACACGTATGAACTCAAGGGGGGAAATGGTATGGTATGATGCCACATACAAACTAATATCAAATGACCCCACAGCCTGCAAGATGATACTACATGATATGAAATGATACAACTGATACAAGATGATAGTCTGATGTATGAGAGGACGACATATGATATACAATGATACACAGTGATACACAATGATACACAATGATACACAATGATACACAGTGATACACAGTGATACACAATGATACACAATGATACACAATGATACACAGTGATACACAATGATACGCGATGATACACGATGATACACAGTGATACACAATGATACGCGATGATACACAGTGATACACAATGATACGCGATGATACACAGTGATACACAGTGATACACAATGATACACGATGATACACAGTGATACACAATGATACGCGATGATACACAGTGATACACAATGATACGCGATGATACACAGTGATACACAGTGATACACAATGATACACGATGATACACAGTGATACACAATGATACGCGATGATACACAGTGATACACAGTGATACACAATGATACGCGATGATACACAGTGATACACAGTGATACACAATGATACACGATGATACACAGTGATACACAATGATACGCGATGATACACGATGATACACAATGATACACAATGATACACAATGATACACAATGATACACAATGATACACAATGATACACAATGATACGCGATGATACACGATGATACCCCGGGGTTGCATGCAAACAATGAGGAGATTCAAAATGTGCAGATGACCGTTTTATGAATGTAGGATTGAGGAGCGCAGATGAAGGCAGGGTACGCAGTATGGAGATAAACGCTTATGAACATAGGAATGAAATTATGTACCGAAATACGAAAGGATGTGCATAAAATCAATGAGCTCTAGAGCGCGAGCAGTCATTCTGAGGACGCTGTGGCTATAGTAACGACTAGACTGTGTAACGTAACGAATGAAGACGGACGCAAGGAGGGAAGGTACGGGCAGTAGGGCACTGGCCCTTGCGGTGGGTTTCCATCGCGATATTGCTCAGAACGGTGGGAAACGTTGAAAATACCATGTAACGGTTGATTAAATATCTCGGAATATTTAATCATGAACAATTGACGGTCTGGATTTAAAGGCGGTAAGAATAATAGGACCAGTGAAATGATTGATAGCCATCATGTAACCGAACATTAACATTTGGAGTCAGACCGTGATGGTTCCTGTATTGTGAAGAATATTTGCCTGCAACAAAACCAACACATTAGTACCACAAATACACAACACAAATAAGAAGGTAGGTCCGTAGACAGTACTATTGCTAGTATCATACATCCTGCTCTATAGATTGAATCACTGCTATTGAGCACAAGAAAAGAAGAATTTTTGCATACTTATGGTGTCATTTCTTCAGTAGTAATCATTCACGTCACTGTATGTACTTTTATTAGTCTTTGATTGTGTGTGCCAAATCATGTGAATTGAAAAATCCTCTGATCGAAGGATCGACACTTATGCACTATTAGGCCCTCAAGCACGGCAATACCGAGGGCGGCACCACAAGTCCCTATGGTATATGCCGTTTAGCATGAAGCACAAAGTAGTATGAACAGTAGTGACCGGCACTGGACATAATAAGTAACTGGTAAAAGCAGTAGAAGTAAGAAGTAATGCATCAGTTGATCAAATATTCTTCATCATCCACTGAAAGAAGGGGACTACATAATGCATCGTAACGTTCATCAAAACTAGGCATAAATGGATGATATGATCCATGTAATTTGCTATGAGTCAGTACTTCACCTTGAAAATCGAGAGACTGTCATTGGCAACTAAGGGAACACATTAATATCGAAATGTACACAACAAAACGAAGACGCAGAATCAAAAGTGATATGCAATACTCATTATCAAGACAAGTATCTAAGGTACTGTGACAATCCTAAGAAGACTGTTGGTCATTATAGGAAGATATTTTAATAAACACACTGAACTGGTTCGTAATTTCTGGACACCAGGGAAGCATAGTTTTGCATTAAATGTCAGTTCCTCAGTAACGATTAAGCAATGTGGCATCTAACATATTTCAACCAGGCTACATGTGCTTCGTGTGAATTGATAAACCCTCTGTAGAATAGACATATGCACTGTTGGGTCCTCAAGCACGGCACCCAGTAATAAATGTCTCACAATACACACCATGAAGTAGAAGTAAGGTTCGAGCCCTATGACATATGTCGTACAATGTGCGCAATCAAGTAGGAATGAAGTAAGATCAGTGCCATCCTTATCTGGCCGTCTGACGTATATATACAACTCACCATGAAGTAGAAGTAGGGTTCAACCCTATGACATATGTCGTACAATGTGCGCAATCAAGTAGAAATGAAGTAAGATCAGTGCCATCCGTATCTGGCCGTCTGACGTATATATACAACTCACCATGAAGTAGAAGTAGGGTTCAACCCTATGACATATGTCGTACAATGTGCGCAATCAAGTAGAAATGAAGTAAGATCAGTGCCATCCGTATCTGGCCGTCTGACGTATATATACAACTCACCATGAAGTAGAAGTAGGGTTCAACCCTATGACATATGTCGTACAATGTGCGCAATCAAGTAGGAATGAAGTAAGATCAGTGACATCCGTATCTGGCCGTCTGACGTATATATACAACTCACCATGAAGTAGAAGTAGGGTTCAACCCTATGACATATGTCGTACAATGTGCGCAATCAAGTAGGAATGAAGTAAGATCAGTGACATCCGTATCTGGCCGTCTGACGTATATATACAACTCACCATGAAGTAGAAGTAGGGTTCAACCCTATGACATATGTCGTACAATGTGCGCAATCAAGTAGGAATGAAGTAAGATCAGTGCCATCCGTATCTGGCCGTCTGACGTATATACAAAACTCACCACTGGAGTAGAAGTAGGGTTTCAGCCCTCTGACATATGTCGTAGGAAACACATTATGAAATGGAAGACGAGGCAATACTCAGAGCTGCCAGCGCTTGACTCTTCATTGTTTTGCCACGTAGTACGAATCACAAATGTAGCATGAGTGGTACGTAAGATGCTAGTATGTGGCACTGATGCACGAGAACCATGTTAGAAAAACCAGTGTAAATACGAAGCAATGTGTCATTATGTATCAATAAGCGTACTGAGGCAAGTAAACCGCATATCAGTTGTAACCAAACAACATGACCAATAGAATACAAAACCATATAGGGATCGGCATTAGAAACTGAACTGTAAGAAATTGCAAGAAGTAAGTCTGTGCATGAACTGATGGACTTGGGAAAAGATGCGTACGTATGACTTGCGAGAATGAAAAGAAGAGCACTGCACACCAGCACCAGTGTCGACATACTGTTAATAGTCGAGGGTATAGCTCACACAGGTGGTTTCCAGTGTCAGTGATAACCGACTAACATGTGAATGCCTTCACTCCCAAAATTTCGCATACATTTGTCTACCATAACGACCAACTGTAGATATGACAGCAATTAATTACGCATTGAATAGTTGGAAGATATACATGGGTGGAGGGCAACGACGAATCTGACATTGTAGCTTGGAAGTAAAAAAGAACCATGAAGGACCAGCTGCATAGCAACCACAATGTATAGAATGGTTCGAGTAATCAAATGACGTGTACACATGACAAACTAGGCAGGCAAATGGTTGAACATACACATTATCAGACGTATCAGGAGCACAACGCGTTCAGTTAGAATACAGAAATGTCGGACAAAGCACGGACAATAAACAAGAATACAATGTTGTATAGGGAGGGAAGTAACGATTGTTTAGAATACTGGACATTGGAGAATGACCTCGAGTTCTCTGTTACACTGACTTGAAGAGACGGGAGAGCAATAACGATGATATAATAATAGGCTGTTCCCATTGTAGTCTATCCGCCGTAGCAGAAGTAACGGGGCGGCAGAGAGGACGGGGAGAAGGCGAGTGAGACCATCTCAATGAGCACTGGCTAATTGCCCCATTGAAAAGTGACAAACTCGAGCCACGGCAATCATGGTCAAGTGACTCAACGCCCACCAGTGGACACACACCGACCGTACGTACGGTCAGAGTATTACGTACGCGTGTGTCCGACCCTCCACTACAGTTACAGAAACAAGGGCGGGAGGGTGGGCAAAATTTGTTTATCGCTGTGCGTTCCATGTGTGCCACATCAATTGAAATAGATAAAAGGAATATATATACAATCTACTATCTCTAGGACTGTCTTTGTCACTAAGTACTCATATGACGGCAAACAACCAGCTTACGAAATATTCGAAATAAAAAAAACTACACTCAGAAATGCACAACTGAACGAAAATGAGACTAGTACTAACTTGGTCGTAATAGAAAATCATCTGTAACTTGTCTCAACACTGTATCCGGGCCTAAAAGCTTTAATGAGCTAATAAAAACGAATCAAGACTGAGGCTGTAAGTTTACTGAATTGCCAATCTAAGTTGCTACACACATGTATCTTTGTCATTAGCCTGTAGAAAAAACCGCACTTTGCTTGGCTTAGATCCTTAACTGTGTCTGTTGGTGATACGTGGCTCTATCAGTATTTGAAGTTGACTTTGAATGCCTTACACTTTACAACACTTTACAAGCAAATACACAAGCTAGAAATACAGTCTTCATATACGTGGAGGTAGCAAAGAATAGGACACTTGTTTCTTCGTACGAAGCGTGTCTATTTCTCTAAAGCTCTCACTTTTCTCGTTGTGTGTGTCTTTTTCGTTATTTCTGTCAACATTTATCCACATATGTTTTAGATTTTTTTTAAAACTCTGTTCATGCTAACGAGTAGGTGAGGGGGATCGACCGCAATCTCCACCATGTATCGCGGGAAGGATTATTGGGTGGGGTCATCTATAACAGGTAGATGAATTGGGGATGTTTATAGAGGAGTTGTTTCTCTACTTAGCAGGCACACACACAACAAGGAGGAAGGAGAGAAGAGAGTAGAAACGCACTAAGCATACTAGCAATAAGTTTCAAAAGCAGTCCACACATGGCATTACAATTCAATATAGTTTCTTTAATTAAACATTTCAACTGAAAGCATAATCATTCATCCTCTTATTCTTATTTGCCTACGTCCTAAAGCAACCTTACTTCTTTGCCTATCAGCCCTAAACCTACATTGAAATAAAATATCAACGTACCTTTACTACATGTTCTGGCAAAGGCTCAACACCTCTGCCAAGTTGAGTGGCCCATCTCCTAACACAGCCGTGACTGACTGACCGTTCTGTCTCCTTTTGTGTTGGTCTTCCTGTAGGGAATAACGATTAGGTACTGTCTTGAGGATGAACCGTGTCATATAATTAAGGAAGGAGAATGATGTCTTATAGTTTCCATGTCTAAGATAGGCGGTGGTTTCAGGAAGTTAGAGATGAAGGTGAGTCTGGAGGTGGCTGGGGGTCTTTAGAGATATGGTCCAACTGCTGATGAGTGAGAAAGATTGGCTGCCAGGACTAGAGGTGCCCATCCGTGGAGGCTGTCTTGATTAGTTTGTTGAAGCAGCTGAAGAGGGTTTGCTTGCCCTGTGAAGAGAGTTCTTAAATGCTGAAAGTGGTTGCTTAAGGTGAGGCAATCGAAAAGACAATGCTGGAAGGAGACGAAATCCTAACTGGAGTGAACTTGGTTGTCCATGTGTTAGTCCTTATCCTGGTCATCAGATGAGCGATATGTGGAGGTTGGTTGGCGAAGAGAGTAGCTTTGGTTTCGCCTTGACAGTCTTGAATTGGCCAGTTATGTAGAGTTGCGATTGTTTTGTATTCAGTCTCCCAGAGAGTCCATGTTGCCTTCTTGATCTTCCGGATAATGTCACTGATGGAGAGAGGAAGTAGAAGGTCGGGGTCACCAATCTTCTTGGCTCCATCTTCGCTGCTCTATCGGCCTTTTCATTTCCATGGAGGCCAGTATGGGAGGGAACCCACTGATACCGAAGTTTGACGTTTTTGGTTTGAAGATGGGTAGCAGTATTTTGAATGGCATGGAGTATGTCTGGCCTGGAGGTGCATTCTTCCATAAGGAGGACATCCAGCGAAGATTTTGAGTCTGTGAAGATAGTGATGGTTTCTGGAGGATTTTCTAGGTGGTTCAAGTAAGAGAGAGCCGTCAAAATGGCAGACAGTTCTGCTGTGAGGATGTTGGTTGGAGAGAGTTTTTTTGAGATTGTGGTGTTTGTTGAGGCAAGGTATAGTCCTGCTCCGCTGTTTCCATCATCTAAAACAGAACCGTCTGTATAGATCTGGTAGTCGTTGATGTAGGGTCCAGCAAGGAGTTCACGGACGATGTTGGTGAGGAGATGGGTTGTCTTTTTTGGAATAGCTGGGCAAATGGTCCAAGATATCTGGTGGCTCACGGTCCCAAGGTGGTACAGGATCAGTTGGTAATTTACTAAGGGAGTGCCTATCCTGGTTGAGCAGATCGGCTTTAATTCGTAGATCTTTGGTGGATGTCATTAGGCTATGGTGGCGGTCGACGAGTGGAGCTGAATTCCAGTCATCTGTCAGTTCGACATCAGTGGAGTTAACAACTTGAGATGAGCGGAAGATGTAGTTAGAGGCAGTCCTTTTGATGCAGTGCCATAATGGAAGGATGCCAGCTTCATGGTAGACTTGTCTTTGTGGGACAGATTGAGTAGCCCTAAAGCCAGGCGAAGAGCAATGCATTCAACGGTGGCAAGTTGTCTTATTGAGGTAATGGGTAGATCATGTAAGACCGAGGATCCGAAGAGAAGTCGTGATCGAATTAGACTCTGTGTGAGGAGAACAAGTGTTTCTCGTCGATGTCCCCAGGATTCTCTGCGTATGGAGCGAAGTAAGTTTAGGGCTCGTCTTCCATTTAGAATGGCATTACGAACCTGTTTAGACCAGCAGCCATTGCTTTGAAAGATGAGTCCAAGGTATTTGACGGATGTAGAAGCCTTGACTGGTGTGCCATCTATGAAGATGTTGACTTCCTTGGGAAAGCAGCTAACTGCACGTAGAACAGGCATGAAGACTGTCTTTGTAGCAGAGATTATGAAGCCGTTTTCCTTGAGGGAATGCAGAACATTGTTAATTTCTCCTTGAAATATTTTGAGGGCAGACTTTTGAAGTGATCCGGATTTCTGAGGCCGTCGGATCTTGGTGGTTCGCCAGAGTGCAACATCGTCTGCATAGGCAGTTATAACAGTGTCCTGTTTAAGGTTTTGGCCTATTTGAGCGATCATAAGCGTGAATAGAAGAGGAGCTATGACCGAGCCTTGAGGGACGCCCATGTCAATTGTCTTAGATGGGGTGGTGATGTCTTTCCATCGAACAAGCCATGGTTCTGTTGGTGAGAAAGGAGCTGATGAATCGAAATAGATTGGACGAGATGCCCGCTTCCTTAAGATGATGGAGGAGTTTGGCATGCCAAACAGTATCGAAAGCTTTGGCAATGTCAAGGAAGCAGGAAAGCATGACTCTTTTCTTGGCTAGGGCTTTGCGCATGTGTTCTCCAAGTCGAACTAGATGGTCATTGATGCTACGTCCTTTTCGAAACCCAGCCTGGGAAGTAGGGAGTAGACCTTTCTTGTCAATGAAGTATCGAAGTCGACCTTGAATGATTCGTTCATACACCTTACCAAGATGTGAGGTAAGAGAGATAGGTCTGTAGTTGTTGATTTGATTTCGGGGCTTGTTGGCTTTTGGGATTGGGATGATAATGGCCTCTTTCCAGGACTGAGGAACGCTTCCTTCTTTCCAGCATTTGTTAAAAAAGGCTAAGATTGTTTTCACAAAGGAAGATGGTAGTTTCTGAAGCAGAGGGTAAGTGAGCAGATCGCCTCCTGGAGATGATTTAATTGATTTAATGCGACGGAGAGCTCGAAGTAACTCAGAGAAGGTGAGTGGGTCATCCTGTCCAGTTGGAGGAGACAAGTTCATATCTTGTTCTTGAGCTTGCCGAAGCTGTTGTTGTTCCTGAAGAAGATGGCTACTTAGGCTGGCACAGGCAAAGTGTTGAAGAAAGGCTTCAGCTTTCTCCTGAGGAGTTGTTAAGACCTGACCATCCATGGATAGTATGTTCTTTTCTGGTGGATTGTAGCTTCTCCTTAAGAGTTTCAGATGTTTCCACATTGTCCAAAGATCTCCACTGCAAGTGTTAGCCTTGTCATTCCAGTAATGAAGTTTTGCTTCAGCAATAATCTTCTTACTGGATATGTTTGCTTCTTTCATGGAGTTGTGGCTGGACTGTATTTCTTCGAGAGTAGCTCTAGTTTTCCTCAGTCGTATGTACTGTCGATATGCACGGCGTTTCTTTTGGACAGCTAATTTACAGGCAGGGAGTCCACCAGGGGTTTCCGTGTTGTTGGGATGGCTTTTTCTTCATTGGAATTGAATCTTTGGCAGCGTTGTAGATATGGTTTGTGATCTGGGCGTTTAGGTCATCAATCGATTGGTTGAGATCTAGAGAAACCTCTGTGGATAATATGGATTGAAATCGGATCCAGTCAGCTTTCTCCAGATTGAAGTGTCTTAGTGTAGAAGGATTGTGATGGCAGGGAGTGAGTTGAAGAACAACCTCAATTGGGAGATGATCTGAAGACAAGGGGTCTTCAAGAACATTCCAGGTAACTAGACCACCGAGGTTGGCCGATGTGAAAGAGAGATCGACAGCAGACAACAAGTGGGCCCCATTCTTTACTATTCTGTCTTCAAATTTGTTTCCATGTTCTCTACACTAATATTATTCGTACAAGGACAGGAGGTTTTTCTGTCAACATGCAACATCAAAGAAAGAAAGACAGACAGAAAGAAAAAAGGTAAGAAAGAAAGAGAAAAGGAGAGAAAGAGAAAGGGAAGAAAGAGAAAGAAAGAAGGAAAGAAAGAAGACAGAAAAAGAGGAAAAGAAAGAAAGAAAGAAAAACAAGAAGAAGAAAGAAGAAAAAGAAAGAAAGAAAGAAAGAAAAAAAGAAAAGAAAGAAAGAAAGAAAGAAGAAGGAAAGAAAGAAAGAAAGAAAGAAAGAAAGAAGAAAGAAAGAAAGAAAGAAGAAAGAGAAAAAACAAAGAAAGAAATAGAAAAAGAAAGAAGAAGAAAAAAAAGAAAGAAGAAGAAAAAAAAGAAAGAAGAAAGAAAGAAAGAAAGAAGAGAAAGAAAGAAAGAAAGAAAAAAGAAAGAAAGAAAGAAAAGAAAGAAAGAAGAAAGAAAGAAAGAAGAAGAAGAAAAAGAAAGAAGAAGAAAGAAGAAAGAAAAAGAAAAGAAAGAAGAAAGAAAAGAAAGAAGAAGAAAAGAAAGAAAGAAGAAAAAAGAAAAAGAGAAAGAAAGAAGAAAGAAAAGAAAGAAGAAAAGAAAGAAGAAAGAAAGAAAGAAAGAAGAAAGAAAGAAATAAAGAAGAAAAAGAAGGAAAGAAAGAAATAAAGAAAGAAAAAAAAAGAAAGAAAAGAAAAGAAAGATAGAAAGAAAGAACGGAGAAAAGGAGGAAAGCAGAAAGAACGAAAGAGAGGAGAAAAGGAAGAAAGAAAGAAAGAAAGAAAGAAAAAGAAAGAAAGAAAGAAGAAAAAGAAAAGAAAGAAGAAAGAAAAGAAAAAGAAAGAAACAAAGAAGAAAAAGAAAGAAAGAAAAGAAAAAGAAAAGAAAGAAAGAAAGAAAGAAAAAATAAATAAAAGAAAAATATAAACACAAAAATTAAAATATGCCACAGTACCTTTTCAGTGCAACCCCAAACAAAAGTCCTGAGGTCCAAGGTCCAGCTCCTCTTTTTAAAATTTTTTTTTTTTTTATGGAGATTCTTATTATTAACCGGGAGAGAAGTGTGTCAGTGTGTCAGCCCGTCTGCTTACAGTACGTTTGGCATGTGCCACAATGCAGGCTTTATACTATTAGCACGTCTTTCTTGGCACAGTTCAGAATGTTCTTTCTGAATGAGTGCGAAAAAGTAACGTGTATGATTAAAGACTGAAATATAAACAGACATTGACAAAGAGAAAATAAAGAAAAATTGGGGGTGGGGGGTGTGGGGGGAGGATGGAAGGCAGAAAACTTTTTATAAAAAGGCAACAACAAAAAAGAAAGAAATTAGAAACAGGAAGAAGAAGAAAAAAATCACAGAGAGAGGGGGTAAGGGGCGAGAGAGAGAGAGACAGAGAGAGAGAGAGAGAGAGATTCAGAGAGAGAGAGAGAGATCAGAGAGAGAGAGAGAGAGATTCACAGAGAGAGAGAGAAAGGAAGAATCCGAAGAAGAAGAAGAAGAAGAAGAAAAAGAAGAAGAATCCGAAGAAGAAGAAGAAGAATCCGAAGAAGAAGAAGAAGAATCCGAAGAAGAAGAAGAATTCGAAGAATTAGAAGAAGAAGAAGAAGAAGAAGAAGAATCCGAAGAAGAAGAAGAAGAATCCGAAGAAGAATCCGAAGAAGAAGAAGAAGAAGAGAAGAAGAAGAAGAAGAAGAAGAAGAAGAAGAAGAAGAAGAAGAAGAAGAAGAATCCGAAGAAGAAGAAGAAGAAGAAGAAGAAGAAGAAGAAGAAGAAGAAGAAGAAGAAGAAGAAGAAGAAGAAGAAGAAGAAGAGAAGAAGAAGAAGAAGAAGAAGAAGAAGAAGAAGAAGAAGAAGAAACCCAAGAAAACAGATCGTTATTTTTTCGAAATAAACACAGGCAAAAAGCAAACACTCATCACAGTTGATCCAACTAAATGTGTCTGCTGAGATTTGAAAGGTAAAATGCATCGATTTATTGCCGATTTCCTGAAAGCAAATTCTCTTTCAGACACTTTTGAACATAAAAATCGGATTGCCTCAAGGGAAAGTTCTCTCTTCTGTTCTCTTTTTGATAATCATGTAAGTTCTGTCTTAATTGCTAGCTTTCCTTCATTATGTATAAATTTGATTGACTGATTTGGTTCAGTGATTACGTCGACACCCAGATATGGCCGACAGGGATAACCATCGCAGGGAAGTAGGGGAAGGGGTGAGGAGGGGGGCTTATCTAATTCTATACTGACACCACAATAACAACAATGATGTTAAGATGGGACAGTGAGAAGGCCAGTTTTAATATAGCACACCCCGGGATTCAAACCGACAACCATTAGCATGTGAATCCGACGCTCAACCAACTGAGCTATTGAGGCATGCATTCTGTATAAAAAAAGCATTGGTTTCTATTCATTAAATAGATCAATGCAAGTGGGAGGAGGTGCCAGCCAATTATGGCAAAACCTGACTCTGCGTCTGACTGTATTAATAAATCAGACCTTTTTCTTTTTCTTTTTAAAAAATTTTTTTTTTATTACCTTTTCTCTGTCTTTTTGTTTTTTTCCCCTTCCTTCCTTTCTTCTTTCTCTCCGACCTTCTTCTTTTCTTTTTTCTTTCTTTCATTCATTCATTCATTCATTCATTTATTCATTCCTTCATTCCTTCATTCATTTATTCATTCATTTATTCATTCATTCATTCATTCTTTCTTTCTTTCTCTCATTTTGTTTTCCCTTCTTTACTTTTTCCCTCCTTTCTTTTTGTGTGTCTGTCTTTCTAGGCAATGGTGACTGAATGTGCTTTCTTTCGTTTTCTTTTTTTCTCTTCATTCTTTTACTCGTTTTTAATCTTTTCTGTATATTATCACGATTTTTCATATCAATGTGGAGAGATATGTGTCAGTGATGCAGTTTGCAGTCATGGTTAAACAGTTCAGATCGCGACAAAATAGTTGTTTTTTTCTTCTAAAGTCTGTATAAGAAAACACACACACACACACACACACACACACACACACACACACACACACACACACACACACACACCCCACACACACACACACACACACACACACACACACACACACACACACACACACACACACACACACACACACACACACACACACACACACACACACACACACACACACGGGAAGAAGGTAGCCACTGCGATATACATATTTAAAGAGTTGCAGTATCACATATTTACTTCCCCAGTATTAACATCGGCTGAAGACTTACACGCTTGTGCCGCCACAGTACAATTCAGTAATTCATTTATCCTGAACGTTATGTCAGTTTACCTGCCAACAGGTCCAAATGACCACAACACAGAATGGCTGCGTGCGATTTCGGATCTGCAGCACGGTAAATGGCTAATTGGTGGAGACTTTAATTCCCACTCCCCTTTTGGGAAAAAGACTGTTGTACTGTTACAAGCAATCGGTTGGTAGAAAATATAGTTGACAGTGCGCTTTACCTTTTGAATGATGGGAGTGTCACTAGAATTCCTGATGTTTCCAAACACCGGGCAACAGCTATCGATCTGTCACTAATATCACCAGAATTAGTACCATGCTGTACCTGGGACACTCACATAGATACTTTGGGAAGTGATCACTTACCTATCATCATAACAATAACTAATGAAAATAGGATAAAAGACAGCACTCCTGATATTATACCAAAATATAATTACACGCGCACTGATTGGTCCTTGTTTCAGACTGCTCTTGCTAAACACGACTACAAATATTATGAAAGTGACAATGTAGACGTTATGTTTACTAAATTCCAGGAGTCAGTTCTAGCTGCTGCAGACCTCTCAATCCCGAAACTCAAAACCTTTAAGTCCAATAACGTTTGGGTAATGTTTGGTGGACAGAGGCATGTGAGAAAGCAGTTCAGTATAAAAAAGAGAAATACAAAATCTACATCAAAAGCAGAACATTCGAAGATCATATGGAGATGAAAAAAGCTAACACCCAGTGTAATACACTCATCGCTGAATCAAAGAAAAATTATTGGGCATCATACTGCAAAAAAGAAAATTTCAGATTTCAAGGATTTCCAATAAGTCTGGACAAAAATGAATCAAATGAAAAATGGAGTCAACTTACCTAGGTGTCCAATAATGATTGACACGTGTCATAAATTTCCTTCCGACATGGACAAAGCTGAAACGTTTGTGAAACTTTTTGCCGAAAATAGTAAAGTAGACGGTTTGTCTCCTACCTGCAAACACTACAGAAAAATGGCAGCTAATAACCCTATCTTCGCTGACCCAATACCTCAGAATGATCGCTGGTTTAATGCTCCAATCACCTTACAAGAGCTAAAAAACACTATCTTGTCTCTACACAACAAAAGAAGTTCAGTGGGTATCGATGCAGTTTCAAATGAAATGCTTAAACATCTTCCGGAAAACTGCATTATTTTCTTACACAAAATTTTTCAGAAATGCTGGGTTAGTGGAACTGTACCACAGATATGGCAAAGGTTATACCAATATTAAAAGCAGGAAAGCCTAAAAACAATAAAAACAGTTACAGACCTATTACGTTGACGTCCCATACGAGCAAACTAATGGAAAGATTGGTCTTAAACAGACTTATACATTACTGTGATAAAAATAATGTTATTCCAGTAAATCAAGCAGGTTTTAGAAAACGGAGATCCACAGTTGAGCACCTGGTTAAACTTACAACTCAGATAAAGCAACAGTTTGCCCGCAGAAAAAGTGTTCTAGCTACTTTTTTTATGTGAAAAAAGCGTATGATCAAGTTTGGCATACGCGTTTATTGTACAAGCTGAAATCTATTGGTTTATCTGGCAATATGTGTGATTACATTAAGTCTTTTTTAACCAATAGAACAATTCAGGCACGAGTGGGAACTAGTTATTCTACTTCACACATCTTGACATGGGAATTCCACAAGGTTCAGTGATAGCACCTCTTTTATTTAATATCCTTATACAGGATCTTCCTAAAGCACTCTCAAATCATGTTGTTTTGGTACAATACGCTGATGATATATGTATTTGGATGAATATTACTTTAAAAAAGACAACTCCACAAAGAGCGCAGAATTACATTCGGAAGTTGTATCAATCTGATCTTGATAATCTTGGAAACTATATGTTAGAAAATGGTTTGTCGTTGTCAACGGAAAAAACTAACATGATGCTATTTAATCCTGGTGGTACTTTAAGTAACTTGCCTACTTTCAGATTGCTTGGTGAAGTGTTACATTACAAACAGGTTGTAAAATTTCTGGGAGTCTTTATAACATCGAAATTAAATTGGACTGTCCATTTTGATTATATTTCAACAAAAGCAAGAAAAGCCTTAAATTTTCTAAAGATAATAAGCAGTTTACCTTGGGGAATGGATACAAACATACTAATTCATCTATCAACAGCACTTGTACGATCTAAATTATCCTATGCACAAGAAGTGTTCTTCAGTGCACCAAAATATTTATTAAAGAAGATACAAAGCTTAGACTGCAAAAGTGTTAAAATTGCTCTAGGTGTCCCTGCTCACGCTTCTAATCTGGAAACGTACAAAGTTGCTGGAATTCTGCCTCTGAACAACTATCGTGAGTTAGCGACAGCAAAATTTGTCGTTAGAACTACTTCACAAACGGACAATTTTGTGAGTAATGAAATTAAAATCAGGTCTGATGTTGACTTTCCAAAGCGAGCAAACAGCATTTCATCACAAATGACTGTTGCAACTTACATATCTGACTTGGTCAAACAGTCTCACCTAAATATGGATGAAATAGCTAAGACACCATCAACAACGCCTATCCCTACATGGGAAATGCAAAAAGCCTCTTTTGATATTGATTATACAGACGCTAAGAAACATGAAAACGTCAACATTTCGATATCCACAGCAAGACAACACGTCGATGAAAAATACCGCACCCACCTTCATATTTTTACAGATGGATCAGTCTTAGAAAATAAATGTGCTGGAGCAGCATTTTATGTTCCAAAATTTAAAATAAAAAAGTCATTTTTCATTGGGGCAAACATATCTATATTCACAGCGGAATTAGTCACTATTTTACAAGCATTGCATTATCTAGTAAATCTTAAACCCGTGTTTTTCAAAGTAGTTCTCTTTGTTGACTCAAAATCTGTACTATATGCCTTACGGTCTTTTGATGCCGACACAAAACCTAATTTAATTACTGAGGCAAATCATCTTGTACATCGTTTAAGGATAAAAGGTACAGATATCAGTTTATGCTGGGTGCCTTCTCACGTTGGTCTTCACGGCAACGAAGTAGTTGACAGAGCAGCTAAGCAAGGTGCAGAGAATTCTGTTAATTCTATAGAATTCCATGTTCATACTTCCGTAAAAGAAGCTTGCAACATGCTCGAATCAGCCTCATGGATTCGATTTCATGAACATTTCAATGAACAGTTTGTGTCACAGCAAATGATAAAACTTTCAGTTCAAAATTTATATAAAAAAATGCAGTATTCTTCCATGTATCATTTGCGATCGATTGTTGCTGTTCGTTTTCGTATTCAGCTAAACGCATTGAAAACAAAATATTGTAAAAATGTCAAGTGTATTTGCGGCAAACAGTTCACATTGTTTCATTGTTTATTTTATTGCAAAATGCTACGTTCTTTTCTACCGAAAATGTTTACACAAGAAAACTATTCTGAAACTCATTTCAAAAAAATAACATCAGATCAATCTTTGCTTGTTAAAATTTCAGAATCATTAGTTCACAGTCCTGTTAATGCATTACTTTAACTTTATGCAGTTTATGTTTTAGTGTTAAATTTTCCCTTTACATTGTTGAAGTTAATTGTTACTATTGTTAGAGTTAAGATTTCGTTCCATCTTACTATTCTACCACCTATTTATGACTTTTTCCTCTGTCTCCCCTCTGCCCCAATCCAACCTGTCCAACTATCGTTTCTCCATTTTATTGTATATATACTTTTTCCCCCTCTCCCCCCCTCCCCCCCCCTCCCCCTCTCCCGTCTAATATCACTTACAGTGAAAAGACGTTAAATCAAAGAAAGACCACACACACACACACACAACACACACACACACACACACACACACACACACACACACACACACACACACATACACACACACACACACATACACACACATACACACCCACATACCACACACACACACACACACACCACACACACACACACACACAGAGAGAGAGAGAGAGAGAGAGAGAGAGAAGAGAGAGAGAGAGAGAGAGAGGAGAGAGAGAGAGAAACAAAACAAAAAGTCGTCCTACAACTGGCATCAAAATATGAAAAGTTCACCACAGCTGTATGACACATTTTCCCAAGATTCAGAAAAAAGAAAACAAAAAGTCCTAAACTGGTATCAAAATCGGAAAAGTTCACGAGAGCAGCGTGACATATTTTCCCAAGATTCAAAAACAAAATAAAAAGTCCTAAACTGGTATCAAAATCGGAAAAGTTCACGAGAGCTGTGTGACGTATTTTCCCAGGATTTGAACAATTATTTGACGCCTTTTGGAGTATGCACAAAGAGGGACAGCACGAATATAGTGGATCAACAAACATGACTTGTTCACCGAAACAAATAAGCCAGCCCTACCCGAACACACACACAAGTAAACGTTTCATGCAGCTATGACGGAACGCGTTTGTTCAGACCAGAAAGAAAGCACAATACTTCTGTCAACTCTTTCTGCAGGGTTATTAAAATAAACTTTATTAGTTTCACCCGAGTCATTGCGTACCATCTTCCTGTGCGGAGAAATGAGAGAATTGCAAATGCGGAGCTTTGTGCAGTCGGAAACGAAACTTCATACTTCACAACACTCCCCGTCCAGCCCTTTAACTCTTTCATTCCCACCTATAGTAGTCGCTGTAACCCTTTCACTCCTGCCTCTCATTCCCTTTAACTCTTTCACTCCCACTCAACAGTCGCTTTAATCCTTTCACTTCTGCCTAGCACTCTCTTAACCCTTTCACTCCAACCTAGCGTTCTCTTTAACCCTTCCACTCTCGCCTATTATTCCTTTTAACCCTTTCAGTCCCACCTAGCAGTCACTGTATCACCTTCACTCCCACCTAGCAGTCTCTGTAACCCTTTCACCCCCACCTACCACTCTCTTTAACCCTTTCACTTCCGCCTATCATTCCTTTTAACCCTTTCATTCCCACTTAACAGTCGGTGTAACCTTTCACACCCACCGAACATTCTATATTTACCCTTTCACTCTCATTGAACACTCTCTTTAATCCTTTCACTTCCTCCTAGCACTCCCTTTAATCGTTTCACTCCCACCTGCCACTCTCTTTAACCCTTTCACTCCCAGCTATCATTCTCTTTAACCCTTTCACTCCCACTATCATTCTCCTTAACCCTTTCACTCCCACCTCGCACTCTCTTTAACCTTTCACTCCCACCTATCATTCTCTTTAACCGTTTCACTCCCACCTGTCATTCTCTTTAACCGTTTCACTCCCACCTAGCACTCTCTTTAACCCTTTCACTCTTTAACCCTTTCACTCCCACCTAGCACTCTCTTTAACCCTTTCACTCCCACCTATCATTCTCCTTGACCGTTTCACTCCCACCTATCATTCTCTTTAACCATTTCACTCCCTACTAGACTACTCTCTCTTGACACTCTTTCCTCACTCTCATCTGACACTCTTTTTAACCCTTTCACTCTCATCTGACACTCTTTCTAACCCTTTCGCTCTCATCTGACACTCTTTCTTTTGTTCACTACCTTTTTTTCCCTTCCCCTCATCTGACACTGTCTTTAACGTTTTCACTCCCTCTTCCTAACCATCAGCTTTGAAAGAGACTTGGAAACAAGCTCCCATCTTGGTCAACGGTAGAACTCTGCAAACAGGAACAAACTATCTGTACGGTAAGATGGCAAACTTGTGATCCCTTGGGCAGCATGTATGACCTGGCTCAACCCTCTGACTCCCTCACCCTATTTGCCTGCACCTTGCATTTGTCAACCATGACAGCAAAGCAAAAACTGAACCCTTTTCACTCCCTCACCCTATCCACCAGCTTCCTGCTGGAGTTAAAGGGTTAAGTTTTTTTCCCCCCAGCTTATGGGCAGGCTGCAGGAATCAAAGGGTTGAAGGCACATAGGTTATATCTGGAGCACCGTGTTTGACCGATTTTTAATTTTTTATTTTATTTTTTCAGTGGTTAATTTTTTTTTTCAGTTAAACAAACAGCCCCTAAGGTTTTGACTGCAAAGTATCGAGATTGTATAGTAAGCGGAGAAGAAGTCGCTGGTATGTGAGTTAGCGGCTGGGCTGGTTGCCCAATATTATATAAGCTACGCACAAAAAGTTAAGGATCACTTGCACAAAAATTCATAACTTTCAAAATAAGAAAGCCAATGCGTTGAAGTTTGGCAAACATTTAATTCCATGCTTTAGTGATAACGATACACAATTGCCTTCAATTTCGAGCAATCGTTTGGTGTGTACATTTGATCAAAGTGGGTACGTATCGAAATTTGATTTCCCAAAGTCATTGAAATCACAAGACAGGGCATTCTGATGCTCCCAAAAGTTCAGTAATGCGTGTAACCGCCATGGCTGTTCTGGCACTCGACGCAGCGAGTCCTCATCGAGTTGACCAGGTTGGTGAAGATCCTCTGTGGAAGCGCCTGCCACTCAGCCTGCAGCATCTGGTAGAGGTGTTGGGCATCCTTGGGAGGGGGGTGGTTGCTCCTCACTTTGCGATCCAGCTCATCCCAGAGGTTCTCAATCGGGTTGAGATCGGGACTGCATGCTGGCCACTCCATTCTGTTGACTCCAGACTGCTGCAGGAAATCGTTGACCACCCTTGCCCTGTGGGTCGAGCGTTGTCATCCTGGTAGACAGCCGTCGGTCCCATCTGCTGCAGTGTAGGCACAGCCAGCGGTCGAAGGATCTCATCCCGGTATCGGAGGCCAGTCAGGTTAACCTGTACATGATACAAGGGTGTTCTGTGGTGAAGGCTGAAGGCCCCCCAGACCATTACAGAACCTCCACCAAAGGCCACCTTTTCTTGGACAGTGGTGTCAATAAAGCGTTGCCCTGGGCGCCTCCAGACCCTCAGTCGGCCGTTGTTGTGGTTCATGGTGAAGCGTGATTCATCACTGAACAGGACCTGGGACCATTGCTGACGTGTCCACCTCACGTGACGTCTGCAGAAGGCGCGGCGTGCTGCCCTGTGGGCTGGAGTTAAGCGTGGCCGTACAGCTGGGCGACGAGAACGGAGGTTAAACCCATGAAGGTGGTTCCGTATGGTCTGCTGGCTGATGTTGATGTTAGTAGCCACCCTCAGCTGCCTTCGAATGATGCTGGAAGAGGATGTTCTTGTCTGCAGGGCTTGTCGTTCAATGAGACGATCTTCACGTGGGTTTGTCTTCTTCGGTCGACCAGATCTGCGTCTTTCATGGACCCTCCCAATGGCTGTGAAGCGTTGAATCAGTCTGACAATGACCGAGATGGACACCTGAAGTCGCCTGGCCACTTCTCGCTTGGGAACACCATCTTGGAACCATGCAACAGCTCGTCCCTCTCAAACTCGCTCAATTTTCGTCGTGGAGGCATTGTCAGATCAGGCCTACTACTGATGGAATGTCTTCTTATAAAGCCAAGCAAGAGACAGCATCTCACACATAAACAGCAGTGCTTGCACGTGCATAATGGTTTTTCCATCTGGCTTGTGCAATGTGTTCAGGCAGAACGGTCCAAAACAAGGTCCTTTTTCGCAAGTTTCCGCTTTTTCCGTTTGAGGCCAAGCTCAGTAGTAGAGAATCCCGTGCAATTTTCGCACTAACACAACATCGCCCACTTACAGCTGAACAAGAATTCATAACAATTTGGCGGGACTGAGAAATAAATAACAGTAGCGAACTGAGTT
>JAPXFY010000013.1:19059938-19062438 GCA_030674185.1 Monoplex corrugatus
TATATATATATATATATATATATATATATATATATATATATATATACTGTATACATATATATATACATATACATATATATATTTTAAGTATGGTTTCAAACACAAAAACAGCCATCTTTCTATGAAATACATGCAGTTATCTCCTCCTCGCTTGTTCCATCCCTTTACTATGTGTATTACCTCCCCTCACTTTGTCTTCTCATCACGTGTACACAGTTTGTGTGTCCTGCCATAAATGTCTACATTTCCTTCTCTCCGCTTTTGTTGTTGTTGTTGTTGATTTGTTTTTGTTTGTTTTGTTTTTATTTTTGTACTCTGTACAAGACCCAAAGTGGAAACCGGTCGGTGTTTTGTTCGTTTTTGTGTTTGTGTGATTTATGTTCCAGTACTAGGATGCATACAGTGCGTTTCCTTTTCGTCAAGTGTGAATGTTTGGTTGTGTGATTGCATGCTTGTGTCATTGCCTGAGAAAGAGAGATGACAAGTTGTGTCAGGAATCATTCACCTGACAAGAGTCAGTGTAACTAGTCCTTCGTTCTCTCTCTCTCTCTCTCTCTCTCTCTCTCTCTCTCTCTCTCTCTCTCTCTCTCTCTCTCTTCTGCGTGCGTGCGTGCGTGGTGTGTGTGTGTGTGTGTGCGTGTATGTGTGTGTGTGTGTGTGCGTGTGTGTGTGTGTGTGTGAGTGTGTGTGTGTTGAGTGTGCGGTGTATGTGTGTGTGGTGTGTGTGTGGGGGTGGGGAGGGGGAGGAGAACGAGCGTGCATGCGTGTGCGTATACGTGTGTGTGTGCATGCACGTGTATTTGAGCGCACGTGTTTTCTGGGCCTGTATATCTATCTATCTATTTATCTATCTATCATCTATCTATCTATCTATCTATCATCTATCTATCTATCTATCTATCTATATATCTAGCATCTATCTAGCTATCTATCTAGCCTATACATACATACACACACACAACCACGCGCGGGCGTGCGCGTGTGTGTGTGTGTGTGTGCGTGCGTGTGCGTGTGTGCGTGTGTGTGTGCACGTGTGTGTGTGCGTGCGTGCGTGCGTGTTTTGTAATTTTGAACGGAGATCCTTCTTCCGTGACCCAAAACTGATGTGACAGACAATGACGTTACTTACGTCAATCTGGTCACCTCAACTGTAAGCCAAAAGGATCTCACAACGCACACGAGAAGTTCAAATAAATAACGAACCGACTGTACCTTTCAGATATCATCTTGTGCTCTGCCTGTCGCCGCAAGCACATCTTGTATCTTCCACCATCTCTGTCTTTATCCACCCTGCAAACCCGTTCAATGTTTTCTCCCTGGGTCTACCTGGTGAATCTTTCCCTCCAGCTTTCCTCTTGTGACCAGGTGTTCTAATTCCCAGGCGGATGTCGAGGTCTCTTTCAGTATAAATAGTATCTCCACCTTCTGGAAATTCTGTGCTAGAAATGTCCTCTTTTCTGTCACTCTCTTTGTGTCTGCCTCGTTCCTTTGCTTTCTCTCAGTTCTTCTTATCATAAAACGTCCTATAAATGTTGTTTCTTTTACTGATCTTCTTGTGTCTGCGTCCTTCAAAACTGTCTCGTTTGTTTTCTCTGCTGTCCATGGAACTCTCAGCATTCTTCTTAGAAACCACATTTCAGTTGCCTCAATGTTGTTCTGACTTTACGTGTTGACTGTCCACGCCTCACAACTGCACAATAGTATCGGTTCTATATAACATTCAAGAACTCTTCCTGATGTTGACAGGCATTTGTTGGTAAGAAGGCCATTCACTGTACCTTTTAGACATCGTGACGGTATATGTGGGACTCTCCATAATCCTCGTTTTCAGTTTGTACTCAAAAACGTTTATCACCAACTCTTAAATCCAAAACAAGTGCGACCGTCCGCGTTCAAGTACACAGGAACCAGAAAAACACGAGAAAAGATTCAGAACGTGTATTTAATACAATCAGACACGACAGGTGCAAAGTTTCAGCCGGCCAGTTGGTTTGGCAAACGTAAACGAAAGGTTATTAACGAACAAACAACAAACACAAAAATTAGGAGAAAAAGACTAAAACTTGACGAAGCAGCAGGGAAGTTTTAGTTTTTTTTCTCCCAATTGTTGTATTTGTTTGTTTGTTCGTTTGTGATCTGACGTTTACGCTTGACAAACCAGCTAGCTGAAAATGTGCACCTGTCTTGCCTGATTGTATTAAATACGAGTTCTGGTTCCATGTTCGTGTTTTTCTGTTTCCTGGGTGTTCTGAGCTTACTGTTTTTGTACCTTGTATCTGCTTCTATGCTAGCTGAATGGGTAGCGCAAACTGTGTTAGATTTGAGAAGTACAACATAAGAGATAATCCTCAAGAGTTATGTCCTTTGATTAATATTAATATAGACAGATTAGGAACCAGAGACGCAGACATTTTATTGCCTTTGTACACGCTTGACAAAGACCAGTCGGCCGAAAATTTGTGCCTATCTTCACTACGCGTTCTGATTCTATTTGTGTGTG
>JAPXFY010000013.1:19069938-19074938 GCA_030674185.1 Monoplex corrugatus
GTGTCCATGAGCTGCTGAGGTTAGAATTTATTCAATAGGAGTTCATCAGACTCGGACAAGTCCATATGCGCATAAGCTAATCAGCTATCTGTTACGTGGCAGACTCCTCAAGCCTATCCCAAAATCCTATGAACGAGCAAAGTCTTGAAAGAGATGGGAAGGAGGGGGGGGGGGGAAGGGAACCTGATCCTATGAAACACTGTGCTGACATCTTCAGAATGATTGGAGCATTAAGCTGGGCAGAGAACAGGTCACTTTTTATGTTGAGGACTGGGACATGATTCGAGATATCAAATCTTGAATCCATGGCTTCTATTAAATAAGCCAGTTTTCAGTTTCGGTTTCAGCTTCTCTTTACCGCTCGGAATGAATTCCATATGCACTAACGTCACAGGTGCCATGTGATGGAGAGTATCCAGATTAATCATGGCACAAATCCAAAACAAGTGTGGCTGCCTGCGTTCAAGCAGACAGGAACCAGAAAAACACGAAAAAAGGATCAGAACGCGTATTTACTACAATCAGACAAGACAGACACAAATTTTCGGCCAACTGGCCTTTGTCAAGAGTAAACGCAAGATCACAAACGAACAAACACCAAATACAAAAATTAGGCGAAAAAGACTGAAACCTCCCTACTGCACAAGCCTTAAGGTTGCACACAAACCTATGACTGGCCGTGGATATTGAATCTTATATACATATTTTGTATAATTTATTTACTTTTTGACTTTTAAAAAAAAAGAAAAGAAAACACACCACACACACACACACACACACACACACACACACACACACACACACACACACACACACACACACACACACACACACAAACACACAGTCACACACACCTACACACGCACACACACATCACACACACACACACACACACACACACACACAACACACACACACACACACATCACACACACACACACAACACACACACACACGTACATAATTATTGCATAAACTTTATTGTATCTTATACTAATATTCGTATCAGTCTGTCACTGGAACAATCTTGCAAGGTTCCGAACACACCCACAGCTTACATGATCTGTAACTTGCGTTTATGATGTCCTGGCAGCGTATACGCTCAAAGGCATTAATCATCATCATCATCAGGTGCCCTGCCGCATGGCGTTGGCGGTCATGGACTTCCATCTGTCTCTATCTCTCGTTGCCCCTAGCATCTCCCCCACCCTCCTCGTCCCCAGCCACTCTGCAAGTCCGTCCAGCATTTTCTCCCTGGGTCTACCTGGCGCTCTCTTTCCCTCCAGCTTTCCCGTTGTGACCACGTGCTCCAAATCCCCCTTCCTCATAAAATGGCCTATAAACTTTGCCTGTCTTTTCCTAATCTTCCTTATGAATGATGAAGAATGAAAGGCACTAATAATAATGCATAAATGTTGACACGAGAATTCGGCAAAAATATGTCCCCCCCCCCCCCCCCCCCCCCCCGCGCTTTACCCTCCAAGCGGGAGATAACCAGGTGAATTAAACTCAGGAGCCTCCGATCAGAAGTCTGACTTTGTTCCACTTGACCACAACTAATGTTGCAACTGTTGTTGTACTGTAATAGACACACGGTAAGACAGACATACGGACTGGCTGACTGACTGACTGACTGATTGACTGACTGACGTACTGACTGACATATTGACTCTTCTCCCGCTGGACGAAGCAGCAGTGAAGTTTCAGTCTTTTTCTCTGAATTTTTATATTTGGTGTTTTGGTTGTTGTTGTTGTTTGTTTGTGATCTTACATTCACGCTTGACAAAGGCCAGTTGGCCGAAAATTTGCGCCTGTCTCGTCTGGTTGTATGAAATACGCGTTCTGGTTCTGTTTTCGTGCTTTTTCTGGTTCCTGTTTGCTTGAACGCGGGCAGTCGCATTTGTTTTGGATGACTGATTGACTGACTGACTGACTGACTGACTGATTGACTGACTGACTGACAGACAGACAGACAGACTGACTGACTGACTGACGGACGGACTGACAGCCACGCCTAAGGTCAATGCACCTCCAAATCATGGATGACGTAAGAATGGACACGTCCTCTGTCTATCTCTCTTCCTGTCCCCCTGGTCTGTGCCTGCTCCTCCCCCCCTTCCCCCTCACACACACACGCACACACACACAGACACACAGACACACACACACACACAGACACACACACACACACGCACACACACACACACACACACACACACACACACACACACACACACACACACACACGTACACACAACCTTCACTCCAGACCTTTTACACTACCGGTGATTGACACCTCCACCACCACCCCCAACGTCATATAATCCTCTCCCACTCTCCCCTTGTTTGTTCTTAAGGTTTCCTTTAGTTCCTCTTTTCCCTTTGAATCTATGTCTGTGATTCACTTTTTTTTTCACCTTTTTTTATTCATTTTTTCACAGGAATAGACATCAACAAACAATGTAGTAACAAACAAAACAAAAACAAATAATAATAATTTCAATTTATAATAATTGTTCACATATAAAAAGAAAAGAAAACCTATAGTCTACAAAATATATAAAACAATATTCTAATCAATAATGATTTCATTATGTACATCAATATTTAAGAAACATGCCATGAAGAAACTCTGCTTTCTACACAGGGAACATTGATCTATAGTTGTTCCACTGAGCATTAAAAAAGGACAAGCGAAAGTTTATTTTGGCATTATATTGTTCAATTTTGAATCTCTGGTTTAGCATTCTTTGGAACACACTTGTCTATCTTGCATTTATATACAAATGATTTTGCAAGCATTATTATAAGATCAAATACTCTAGCTGTTTTTACATTTTGGTCAACACCGAACAACACCAGATTTCGTGTGATTCTGATGTTGAAGGTATTTTCGCATTTTGCGTTGATTAGTTTTTCTGATTCACTTTTTTTAATAGAATACTAATACAACTCTTACGTGTAGTAGTTACCGTAACGGACTACCGACAGCAAGTTTGTGGGTTCGAATCCCCATCAGTACCTTCAAAAATCATTGTGGGATTTTTCGGCTCTAACCGGCTCCTACCCAGAGTTGGGCGCGCCATGGGCTCATTGGGAAGACTTGGAACCACACAGTCGAGTCTCATCCACTTGGCAGATGCGTCATTGAGGGTGTTGCTCAAATCTTATGACCAACACGCAGGTGTCTGTATCTCTCGGGCCTGGTTGACGCCAGGATATATTATGATAGTAAGCGTAGAGTACAACCCTGTCACGCAGTCTCAATCCTAGATGGAACTCCACAGCATCATGAATATCATCCACATCGACATCATCATCATCGCATAATAAAAACTGTTTCAGCTTCTGTGGTCATTAAAGTGGCGTAGAAAATGGGACGAAAAAGTAAAGGTGAGCACAAAGGTAACCTTCCCTGAGTGCGATGTTCCTAAAAAATAAAAAAATAAAAAAATAAAAAACGCACAAAAACAAACACAACAACAACTATTACCCTTTGTGTTATTTCATTGTTGTTGTTTTTGTTGTCATTATTATTAAGTGTTGACACGTATTTATTTTTAGACATATGCTTTCGTCTCTCATGCTTTTATAAAGCATGTATGTTAAGTCAATATTTTATCTCTCAACTCACGGTATAACTTGTTTCACAAGTTGTGTCTTTTTTATGTTCAATGTTACCACCGTGAGAATGCCGGGGGCTCTTTCAGTTCAAATAGTGTCCTCACCTTCTGGAAATTCTGTGCTAGAAATTTCCTCTTTTCTGCCACTCCTTTTCTTTCTTTCTTCCTCCTTTGCTTATCATTTTCTGCCTTTCTGGTCCATTCACCTGTATGTGTTTGACAAAGTCTTATGTACTTTCTCTTAGGATTGAAAATTGGGTACATGTGCAATTTTGGCTTCAAGGAAATGAGATATGCGAAAGCAATCTTAGGTAATTTAGGCCCGTTTTTATAACTAGTTTGGTGGCCTTAGTTATGTTTAAATTTGTATTCAGACATGTTCTTTTTAAATCTCCCTTTGCGATAAACTGGACGGAGTGGTCAACACCGCGGGAATCTTCTTAGATTATGTGCCCGAATGCATTGATTTGTATACTTTATTTTCTTTTCCTTTTTTTTTTTCCTGTTGAAGTATTGTGTATACTTTCAAACGGCTATAGCCCTGATCTTTTTGTTTCTGTCCATGGGGAGAGTACATTAAAGACCTTTCTGAGGATGACTGAAACGAAGAACACATTATAAAAAAGAACTTTGAAGGACCACCCATAATGAAAGATGAAGTTAGAGCGGCACTGAAAAAGATGAAACCGGGAAAAGCCCCAGGACCAGACAACATTACTACAGAGATGATTGAAGCCCTGGAAGAATTTGGCATAGAAAAAATAACAGTCCTCCTAAATGAAAGTTACGACACTGGAAAAATCCCCAAAGATATGTCAAAATCAATTTTCATTGCACTTCCAAAGAAGACAGGGGCTATAGAATGCGAACTCCATCGCACAATCAGTTTGATGAGCCATGTAACAAAAATCCTGTTAAGAATAATCATGATGAGGACAAGGAATAGAATCAAAAGAAAAATAGCAGAAGAACAGAACCAATACTGTTGTACGGATGCGAGGCGTGGACAGTCAACAAACAAAGCCAGAACAAAATTGAGGCAGCCGAGATGTGGTTTCTAAGAAGAATGTTGAGAGTTCCATGGACAGCAAAGAAAACAAACGAGACAGTCTTGATGGAGGCAGACACAAGTAGATCACTCATAAGGAAGATTAGGAAAAGACAGGCAACATTTATAGGCCATTTTATGAGGAAGGGGGATTTGGAGCACCTGATCACAACGGGAAAACTAGAGGGAAAGAGAGCACCGGGTAGACCCAGGAGAAAATGCTGGACGGACTTGCAGAGTGGCTGGGGACGAGGAGGGTGGGGGAGATGCTAGGGGCAACGAGAGATAGAGACAGATGGAAGTCCATGATCGCCAACGCCATGCGGCAG
>JAPXFY010000013.1:19084938-19102438 GCA_030674185.1 Monoplex corrugatus
TCCCCTGTGACAGCGAGTTGTAAGGCTGTTCACTGCCTGTGGGCCCTGCTATATAAAGACATTTCTTGCCTCACGTTGACACATCAACAGTCTTTACCTGTTGGCCAGAGCGTCTTTACCTGCTGAGGATTACGGTTTACTTTCTGTCGCTTTTGTGAACAACTTGACAAGAAGTTTGTTTGGTTTTTTTAATTTTTTTATTTGGACGTTGCATGGAGAATATTTTTATCTAGTTATTAGTCATCGAACTTTTAAAGTACTGACACAACGTATAACGTCTTCAAATCTGTGATTATACACTACTTGGTGGGGGAAAATATATATAGACATATATCAAGCTTTGAGCAGAAATGAAGAAAAGTTTCGTTCGCGAGTATGATCACAGTTAAAATAACTGATATATTAATAATATAAAAGTCTGAATTCTGGTCCTTCCAGCTTGTGATAGCCTGAGAATTGACAACACTTTTTTTTTCTCCAAATATTGGTATTTATAAAGCATTTAGGTAATTACTTGCTTATCAACATTACAGTGATACAAACACTACCGTAAAAGACGCCGGAAAAGGTCAGGGAATAAGTGTCGCTGAGCGTCGGCTTGGGCAGTAACCCGATCACAAGGAAGCATGCACGTTCCGTGTTAACAACCTGTCCTGTCTTCCACCCATCGTCCGACAGCCAGCCAGTCTGCCCAGCCAACCAACACCAGCCATGGTGTTGGGCGCACAGGGTCCCAGCCGCACCGTCATCAGCATTCAAACTTCCCAAGACAACGGTGATACAGAAAACCACGCCAAACACACAGGCCCCAGTCAGCCTCCGCAACCAAACCCCGCTAATGTGTACGGTCATCAAAGCAACGGCGATCTGTCTTCGCCGTCTGGACGTCGACCGGAAAACTTGGCGGAAACCGCTCTCGACAAAGCGGCCTTCTTTCCGGAGTCAAACGGCTTTACACACAACGGTGTGTCACAAGCGGGAGAAGCGAGGAAATTCGAGTCTGCCAATGAGAAATCTGATACAGCTGGTGTTTCCACTGGAGCGCAGTCCCATTCAGTAACTATCAACGGACAGGACGGCTGTCATGGAAACTCTCGCCGGATCTCCAGAAAGACGGGCGTGTACGTGTTGCCGACTCATTCCATCGTGAGGGAGGAGGAGGGGGAACAGCAAGTCCTCACTGTTGACGGCAACAACAGTGCCGGTGACAAAGTGAACAACGCTACAGGCCCGCGACAAAAAAGGACTCCGGTCTCCAAGGTGAAAATCGTCGTCACACCAGAAACTGAGATGGGTGAACCAGACTCCGGAGTGGACACCGAAACCCCTTCCCCACACTCCCGCTTTTCCCCCCAAAATACCATGCACGATGTAGCGGAGGAAAACGTCCCCTCCGACAACAACTACGACAGTGGAGACGAAGAAGACAAAGACTCAAAGAGCGCCAGGTTTTTGAACCAGCTACATCCCATGTATGAAAAGAAACCCGGTGTTCTGAAGAACGTTCAGAAGGTGTCACCAGACCCCGGTGACTCACGGGTCCACAAGCAGGTTCAGCACCTCACGGGAGCCACCCGACGAATCTCTCAACAAAGACACAGAGTGTCTGTAGGTTCTGACAGTACCCACAGTGGCAGCACCAACGTGGTACCCAGCCGTAAAGGGTCCCTGGTGATGATCGACCAGATTCCTCAGATCATCCACGACTCTTTACAGCACTTCCTGCAGACCCCAGACCATCACTCCATCGTGGAGGAAGACGATGATGACGGTGCCGACGGCGTTGATGTTCCGTCCAGGCCTCAGCGTATCTCCGTCTTCTCTGTCAACAGCCGTCGTAGCAGTTTCCAGAGCGACGTGACGTTCTGGGATCCCCAGGAATCGTTGCCTCACGCTGACCATTACCGCCTGGCTCTGGACCACTATGACGGATTTCGGTCTCGTCCTACGTTGTATCAGCTTAGAGAGGAACCGGTAAGGTTTGCAAGCTTGGCTGTCTGGCTGGGTGTCTGTTTGTTTGTCTGTATCTCTGTTTGTCTACTTCTCTCTTTTTGCCTGTCTGTTTGCTCTGTTTTTTCTCTGTCTGTCTCTCTCGCTTTCTGTCTCTCTGTCTCTGTCTGTCTGTCTCTCTCTCTCTCTCTTGCTTTCTGTCTCACTCACTCTCTCTCTCTCTCTCTCCCCCTCCATCTATCTATCTATTATCTATGTATCTATCTGTCCTGTCTGTCTGTCTGTCTATCTATCTATCTATCTATCTTTCTGTCTTTCTATCTATCTATCTATCTGTCTATCTTTCTGTTTGTCTGTCTGTCTATCTATCTGTCTCTCTGTCTGTTTTTCTATTTCTGTCTGTATCTCCACCTTTATATCTGTCTGTCTCCTGTCTCTCAATATTTAATCCAAGTAGATTATCTATGTACATGTAGTTAGAAATGAAATCTTCATTATTTCATACTCTCTCTCTCTCTCTCTCCCTCTCTCCCTCTCTCTCTCCCTCTCTCTCTCTCTCTCTCCCTTTCTCTCTCTCTCAATGTCTTTCTGCCAGTGTTTCTCTGACTCTGTCTGTCTGTCGCTCTTTTGTCTTCAAGAAATACATGTGTGATAGTAACAGAGCAAGGCACTCTGTTACACATGTATTGCCTCTCCTACCTCTTCCAAACATAAAATCATTTGTGTGTTTGAATAAAACACTCAGAAAATCATGTTTCTTGGGTGTACTCCACAACAGCATTTCGAAAAACACAGTATCGTATTTTACCTCATTGTGCTGTGATCAGCTTCACGTCGGTGTCTGAATTCTCAAAATGCGCTACACCTGACAGAAAAAAGAAGAAGAGAAAAGAAGATGAAGAAGAAAAAGAAAAAGAAGAAGAAGAAAAAAGAAGAAGAAGAACAAAAAGAAAAAAAAAGAAGAAGGAGAAGAAGAAGAACAACAACAACAACACAACGAACCAAAATATAACAAGGCAAATCACACTTGCGAAGAAGAGGCAGCGGGTGAAATTTACTCTGGGTCGTTACATTGTGTTTGGATATGTTGTTGTGTTGTTTCAAAGAAAGAAGGGGTGGGGGGGAGGTGGCGGAAATGTGCATTCACCATGGAATTTAGATCATGTTCCTTAGAGTCCAACTGACCATAAAGGACATGTCAAGGTTGAAAGAACGACCGGATAAAAAATTGATAAAAAAAAACCACCAAAATTTAATATGTGAAACCTGGATAAGTCTACTAATCAAAACTTACGCTATAGCGGATCAATGTTGTTTATCAATGAAATACATTTAACCCTTTGACTCCCGCACCCTATCCACCAATTGCAAAAAACTTAAGCCTTTGACTCTCTCAACCCTATCCACCAGCTTCCTGCAGGAAGCTGGTGGATAGGGTGAGGGAGTCAAAGGGTTAAGTTTTTTGCTTTGCTAGCATGGTTGACAATGCAGGAAGCTGGAGTCAAAGGGTTAACGTGCATACTTAATGTTGTGCATGCGTATACACACGAAGAAGGTGTAGGCATCAACAGGTGTACACATGTTAAAATCTGACAGATCGGAAACATCTCCATCTTTTACCAACTAGGCGGGAAGTTCCCAGGCAAAATCGAACCGCAGACCCTTCGATTGAAAGTTTGATGTCTTACCCACTTGACTACTGCGCTCATCGTGCAACGTAAAAATAAAACACCCCCCCCCCCCCCCCCCCCACACACACACACATACACACACATACTTTTCATGGATTCGTTTTCATGAAAAGTTTGTGTCACAACAAATGATAAAACTTTCATTTCAAAACGTATGTAAAAAATTGCTGTATTCTTCCATGTATCATTTGAGATCGATTGTTGCTGTTCATTTTCGTATTCAGCTAAACGCATTGAAAACAAAATACTGTAAAAATGTCAAGTGTATTTGCGGCGAACAATTCACACTGTTTCACTGTGTTTTACTGCAAAATGCTACGTTCTTTTTTACCAAAAATGTTTACACAAGAAAATTATTCTGAAACTCACTTTAAAGGAGTAACTTCCGATCAATTTCTATCAGTTAAAATTTCAGAATCGTTGGTTCACAGTCCTGTTAATACATTACTTTAAGTTGATGAAGTTTGTACTTTAGAGTTAAATTTTCCACACACATTGTTGATGTTAATTGTTAGTGTTGAGTTCTTGTTCCATTTTTCTATTTTCCCACTTACTTATGTCTATAACGGTGTCTCCTCTCTGCCCCAAATCCAACCCGTCCATCTCTCATCTCTCATCCTCTTTTTTTTTCGTCTAGTATCACTCATAGTGAAAAGACGTTAAATCAAAGAACGAACGAACATACTTTCCTTTAAAACAAGCGTATCTTGTATGTAAAAGATACACGTCTCTTAAAAACAACCGACTATTCTATGTGAAACATAAACTTTGTCTGAAAAAAATTCAGGTTACATTTAAACTATGGATTTGCATTTTTTCAAAACAAACGTATATTCTGTGTAACGCGTACATACTTCTTGAATTCAAGTGTTCGCTTCAGTTAAATTATGCATATGTTTTTTTCTTTAAAACAAACCTGTGTTCTATGCAAACCATGAACATTTTTCAGAAATCAAACGTTCGTTTTGCAAGCCCCCTCCCACCCCCCCAAAAAAAAGAAAGAAAGAAAGAAACAAACAAACAAACAAGCAAACAAAAAACAAAAGCAAAAACAACAAAAATCATGTTTCTTAAAAGACAGATATACTTTAAGCATACAACACGTGTGTTATCTCTAAACCAAATTACATTTGAAGTAATGAATGAACATTTCTTGAAAACAAATATGCAGTACACTTAAAACAAAACAAAATTCTTAAAAAAATTTTCCCCTTCACCGCCAGTGATTCTAGAATGTTAAAGTCCTCAGCGCCAGCTGTTTTACAGAAAAACCAAGAAAAATGCACCTACCGATTTCAAATGACAGTAACTTTTTTATTTCTCAACCAAATTGCTTTCTGTTCTTTTTTAAAGAAAGAGGAATGATTGGAGTTTGAGATTATGCAAAAAAAAGTATGTTTGTGCAAGGTACTGATTTAAAAGCACAATTAAGAACAGCGAGTCAGAGAATAACGGACCCTATTGTTGTCGCATTTGGGCGACATCGGCGCTCTGCCGTACTATCGCCAAAAGGTGCCATCGGCGGTGAAAGGGTTTTATTAAATTTTAAACAGAGGTTGTGGTTTTGTTGGGTTGGCTTGGTGGCTTTCTGGATTTTTTTTTTTTTTTTTTTTTTTTCTGATCATGATGCGTAGCTGGAGATGATAATACAACGATACGGGAACACTGAGGCATTGAAGACCAGGGAGTTTCAGTTTCAGTTTCAGTTTCAGTTTCAGTTTCTCAAGATGATGTCTCCGCGCTCGTTGTTTGTTTTGGACTTTTTGATGTTTTTTGTTGTTGTCATTATCATTTGTCGTCGTCGTCGTTTATTGTTGTTTTGAGTGGAAATGGGGGTTGCGTCTGACATAAAACACGCACAGTCTGGAAAACAAAATAACGCAGAAAATGCAAATTATGCTTTCAAAGAAAGCGTCATGATTATGTTTTCACAAACACATCCTATACAACAACGGGAGACACCGGAGCGTCAACTGTCACCATAAAACAAGCCATAACAACAAGGAACGTTGTGTAAACTTATGCAAATCAGAGCAACGTGCCCAGTGATAAATGGCCCTGGTGTATGTAAATACCGCCAGGGTGCGCGAGTGATTAATGTTGTGCGATGTCTCAGTATGGGGTGGCATTTTCTATGACTGATCATGATGCGTAGCTGGAGATGATAATACAACGATACGGGAACACTGAGGCATTGAAGACCAGGGAGTTTCAGTTTCAGTTTCAGTTTCAGTTTCAGTTTCTCAAGATGATGTCTCCGCGCTCGGAATGAATTCCATATCCACTAACCTCACAGGTGCCATGTGATGGAGAAGATCCAGGAAGATCACAGCACAAGCCTGAAACCTGCACATAATCCCATGAGCTGGCCAGATCCTGGGGTCCTACATGGATAGTTCCATAACCCTGGGGTCGAAGGAGAGTGAGGTGGTAGACACCTCAACTTTTTCCGGGGCCAGCACCTCGAGGGCGTCGCCTATCCCCTCTCCCTCGATTCAAATTCATATTCATGTTCACATTTTTTTTACCAAGATTTCAGAAATACAAGAAGGTTAATTGGTCTACAGTGGCTGCAGGTGGGACCAGGGAATCAACCTGTCTCTCCAGTGTTTTATATCAAGGCAGCCGGGCAATGCCCTGCTCTTCACGATTTTCAACTGCCGTGGGATCTTTAACATGCACAGCCAGAAAGCACACGGGTCCGACTCGTTTTTCGTCCCCTTCCGAAGGACTAGATGTTCAGTTCGATTTTCCGGTCAAACTGAGGAGAAAAGTCGAGGCCTTTACGGGGAGCGAACCCTGGAACCTCGAGTTTAGTTATTGGCAGACGAACGTCTGAACCATTCTGCCACTCTTCTCCTTCAAGGGGACAGCGAACAGGCCAATTTCTATGCTGTGAGCTGGGTTTGAACTTGAGACAAAGCTTTTGAATCCGCGACTGAGGGCTGAACTCAGAGGTATAAGGTATACAGTGGTTACTAACAAACCATTGTACCGTGCGGTATAACACAAATGTCTACACAATTATCTACAGCACACTAGGGCTAAAACATAGTTTCTGTTTTTAGCGTCATAGTTTTTTAGTTTTAGCCCTGGACTCTCTTCGGGATAAAACAATATTAATATGGCATGACCACTTTTCAAATTGCAGAATTCATTTCACTTCCTCTCTGACATCATATTTACTCACAAACACATTATGATGTCATTTTAGTCCTTTTCTCCCACTGGACGAAGCAGCGGCGACGTTTCAGCCTTTTTCTCCTAATTTTTGTATTTGGTGTTTGTTCGTTTGTGATCTTACGTCTCCACTTGACAAAGGCCAGTTGGCCGAAACTTTGCGCCTGTCTGATCTGTCCTGTTGTATTAACCCTTTGACTCCTGCACTCCATCCACCAACTGCAAAAACTTAGCCCTTTGACTCCCTCACCCTGTCCACCAGCTTCCTGCAGGAAGCTGGCGGATAGGGTAAGGAGTCAAAGGGTTAAGTTTTTTGCTTTGCTAGCATGGTTGACATTGCGGGGTGCTAGTGGACAGGATACAGGGGTCAAAGGGTTAAATACAGGTTTCAAACAGTTAGACAAATTGCTGTAAGCTTGCACACAAACCCTACGCTCTGGCGCGTAACTGTCTTGAAAAAAACTAGGTAACCTGTGGATTCTGTGCTGTATACAGAAGTTATTGTTATTGTTTTATTGTTATTATTGTTAAAGCCCAGCCGACTGCGTAGAGCCATATCAGGGCTATAACCGCTTCAAAATATACAAAACTTAAACAGGAAAAAAAAGGAAAAAGAAAAGAAAATTAAGTACACATATCAAAGCATTCGCGCACATAATCTAAGGACATGCCCCCGGCGTAGGACCATTCCGTCCGATTTATCGCACAAGGGAGATTTAAAAAACACACCTGAATACAAATGTAAGCATAGATAAAGACACCAAAACATAGATAAAAACAGGTGTAAATTACTTTAAATTGCTTCCGCATATCTCACCTCCCTAGAGCCAAAATTGCATTCAATACACTTACTCAATTATCAATCCTAAGAAAAAGTACATAAGACTTTATCGAACACATACAGGTGAAGGCACCATTAAGGCAGAAAATGATAAGTAGAAATGACATAAAGCACAGAAACAAGGCAGAAACAAAGAGAGTGACAGAAAAAAGGAAATTTCTAAACACATAATTTCCAAAAGGTGGGGATACAATTTAGACTGAAAGAGCCCCCGTCATCCCCACGGGGAGTATACAGAAGTACGTACCAGCTTTCAGTTTCAGTTTCAGTTTTCAGTTTCTCAAGATGACGTCTCCGCGCTTGGAATGAATTCCATATACACGAACGTCACAGGTGCCATATGATAGAGCAGATCCAGAACGATCACAGCACAAGCCTTAAGCCTGCGCATAAACCTGTGAACTGGCCAGGTCCTGAGGTCCTACCTAGATAGTTTCATAAACCTGGGGTCGTAGGGGATTGAGGTGGCAGAGACCTCAACTTTTCCCGGGGCCAGCACCACGAGGGCGGCGCCCATCCCCTCTCCCTCGATTCACATTTTTATTCACATTTTTTTCACCAAGATTTCAGAAAGACAAGAAGGCTAACTGATCGTCAAGGGTTGGGACCTGGGAAATCAACCTATCTGTCCAATGTTTTTACCAAGGCAGTTGGGCAATGCCCTGCTCTTCACGATTTTCAACTGCCGTAGGATCTTTAGCGTGCGCATCCAGAAGGCACACGGGTCCGACTCGTTTTTCGTCCCCTTCCCAAGGACTAGACGTTCAGTTCGATTTTCCGGTCAAACTAAGGAGAAGAGTCGAGGCCTGTGCGGGGAGCGAGCCCGGGAACCTCGAGTTTAGTTATTGGCAGGCGAGCGTCTAAACCATTCTGCCTCTCTCTTCTCCCTTCTCCCCACGTCTATCTTTACATGAATCAACTCGTCAATACAACATCTGGACATCGAGCTGTTGCTCCTCAAAAAAATAGACCCCGACAAAAAAAATAATGGCAAACAGATCCATGCCACCCATGCCACGTCCTCGAAAACTTCTACCACCGGTTGTTGTTAGTAAAGGTACTGACACACGAACCGTTTCGACCGCAGTTTCGAGAGAACGGGTGTGAAACAGACCCAAAACTCGCCGATTCAAAGACGAAGTAGTTGATGAGAGGTGTATCAAGTTAATGATATTCTTTAGAATAACCAAAGTAAAAATTACGAAAAACAAGGCGGGCCTCAGTTGGTTGAACGTGGGATTCACATGCTAATAGTTGTGGGTTCGAATCCCGAGGTGCGCTACATTAAAACTGGCTTTCTCACCGTCCCATCTTAACATCATTGTTGTTCTGGTGGTGTCGGTATAGGATTAGATAGGCCCCCTTTCCCCTTCCCCCACTTCTCTGGGATGGTTATCCCTGTCGGCCATATCACCTCAGGTGGGTGCCGACGTATAAACGGAACCAATCATTATCGGTAGAAGGCATTTGTGTGTTTTGTTCATCTTTGCTTCCGATAACTGATAAGCAAAACAGCGAACTTGCAATAGCCTTCACCTCACATCCGTTTCAAAAGGATCGTGTTGCCTTCCATCCGTCCCACACAGACAGATCTTACCACACAGGTTCAACAGGTTCTCCTTAACCGTACAGGCGAAACGGTTCGTGTATGGGCTCCTTAACGTGATTAAGTAATCTATCCTTTAGCATATATGTGAATATACTAGAAATAGAAAGCAAAGGTAAGGGGTTGGCACTAAACAGCAGGAAGACTGAAGTCATGGTGATCAGTAAAAAACATGAAATCCCCTCATGCAAAATAACAGCAAATGGCACAACCTTGACACAGGTTAATAAGTTCAAATACCTGGGAACGGTCATTTCATCAGACGGCAGATGCACATCGGAAATAGCTAGCAGAATCGACCAAGCCAAAACAGCATTCAAGAAGATGACAAGCATTCTTACCAACAAACGCCTATCAATTAACATCAGAAAGAGAGTCCTTGAATGTTATATAGAACCAATACTGTTGTACGGATGTGAGGCGTGGACAGCCAACAAACAAAGCCAGAACAAGATTGAGGCAGCCGAGATGTGGTTTCTAAGAAGAGTGTTGAGTTCCATGGACAGCAAAGAAAACAAACGAGACAGTCTTGATAGAGGCAAACACAAGTAGATCATTCATAAGGAAGATTAGGAAAAGACAGGCAACATTTATAGGCCATTTTATGAGGAAGGGGGATTTGGAGCACCTGGTCACAACGGGAAAGCTGGAGGGGAAAGAGAGCACCAGGTAGACCCAGGGAGAGAATGCTGGACGGACTTGCAGAGTGGCTGGGGATGAGGAGGGAGGGTGGGGGAGATGTTAGGGGCAACGAGAGATAGAGATGGATGGAAGTCCATGGTCGCCAACGCCATGCAAAGGCAGGGCACCTGATGATGATGATGATGATGATGATGTATGATGATGATGATGATGGTGATGATGATGATGATGATGATGATGATCCTTTAGCAACATCTTTGACCGAAACAAAAAAGAAGCACAGACAGTTATGACAGCAGTTAGTCAGTGTTAGAAGATTTAAGAGAAGAGTGAGGTTGAGGAAGAACTGACATGGTCAGTTTGGGACGGCCACAGGCTTGTTCTAATTCGGGACACAAAAAGTTGATTCCTGAAAAAAGATTCAGAGACAAGGACAGTCAGAGGATAGAGAGTTGATCTGGCAACCTTGGTCAGCAAAGACAACGTGACATCAAACTGGATTTATTTGTCTGGGAGGGGGAGAAGACATGTCACTGGTGACATATTCGTTTACGAACGTTATGTCTCCAAAGACGTTGTATTGACGTAATGACAAACAAGCAGAGACAATTCTTACAGTAGCTAGTCACTCTGCATGTGTTTTATTTTTAATTTAACCCTTTGACTCCTGCACCTGTCCACCAACAGCAAAAAAATTAACCCTTTCATTCCCTCACCCCATCCACCAGTTCCTCACCTTGTCCACCAGCTGCCTGCAAGAAGCTGGTGGATAGGGTGAGGGAATCAAAGGGTCAAGTTTTGCTTGGCTAGCATAGTTGTCAATGAAGAATACTACAGGGCATGGTGCGGGAGTCAAAGGGTTAAGAGAATGAGGAATAGATATGACAGTTGGTGATAGTCACTGGATTGCTCTGACTTGCGAAACGATGTGTTATTCGGTTGTAAGATATGATATAGTGGCTGAGAAGCTGACCTGACAGGTTTTAGTTGATGATAGTCGGTGAGTTAGTGTTTGGCATTCAACTTGATTTATTTCGTCTGGGAAGATTGAGCGAGGGAGGGAGCGAGGGAGGGAGCGAGGGAGGGAACGTGACAAGTGTGACCTCAGGAACAATATGTCTCTTAAACACCTGTCCTGTCTTGTTAACTACCATCATTGGCATCATCAGTGTTGTCATCAAGGTTCTCCTTTTCCTCCTCCTCCTCCTCGTCGTCCTCCTCACACCTTTCTCTCCTTCAAAGTGTGTGTCTCTCTCATCTGTCTCCCTCACTCTTCTCTCACTTGTCATCCCCTTCCACCTGTTCATCTCTCTGAAAGAGAGAGAGAGGGGGGGGAGGGAGAGAGAGAGAGAGAAAGAGAGAGAGGGGGAGAGAGAAGAGAGGAAGAGAGAGAGGGGAGGAGAGAGAGGCAGAGAAGAGAGAGAAAGAGAAGAGGAGAGAGAGAGAAAGAGAGAGAGAAAGAGAGAGAGAGAGAGAGAGAGAGAGAGAGAGAGAGGGAGAGAGAGAGAGAGAGAACGAGAGAGAGAGAGAGAAAAAGAAAGAGAGAGAGAGAGAGCAGAAAATAGAGAATGCAACGTGTTCAATACGTTTACCTCTTTCCTCCCCCCCCCACCCCCCCCACCCCCCCTGTGCGGATTCCGGGGGATCTTTCAGTTTTAATAGTATCCCCACCTTCTGGAAATTCTCTGCTAGAAATTCCCTCTTTTCTGTCACTCTCTTTGTTTCTTTTTTCCTCCTCTGCTTTCTGTCATTTCTTCCTACCCTTTTCTGCCTTGCTGGTCCATTCATCTGTATGTGTTTGATAAAGTCTTACATACTTTCTCTTAGGATTTATGATTGGGTACATATGAGCCAGGGTCAAAAGGTGCTTTGTGGTGACTTTCCTAGTTCAAATCACTGCAACTAATTTTCTTGCCTTTGCACAGCCTGAACAATCCTATATATTGAGCTTTAAATGTAAAATCAAATAGCAGACATGAATTCATGGAGGTTGAACAAATCATTTGGCTTTTCCAGAGGCAGTAGCTCATATTTTATAGGGCATAGTTTCATCCGTGACAGGTGTTACACGAACACTAAAAACTCAAATAGTTTCCAAAGTATCCATTTGATTACAATGCTGATGAGTTCTATTCAGTTTTATGCATAACACTTGAAAAGCCCTATTTCATTGCAGTTTTTAATGATTTTTTCCACTGTGACTGATCAAGGCACTGCAGACCTGTGACACGAAAGTGTCATGAAGAAAACCTTATATTTACACTTTGATAATGCAGAATATATGAAAAAATAAGGCAAAAAACAACAACAACAAAAAACAAACAAACAAAAAACAAATGAAATTATAAACTAGTGAGCAACCTTGATAAATAAAACATACATACATAGGTACAACCATTGGTTTAACACCAAACTTTACTCTCAGCCTACTATACCTATCTGTAAAAGGAAGGCAGAAATTTGAGTAAAAGTGTAAATATAAACTTAATTGGCTAATAAATGATTTGTTCAACCTCCATGAACTCATGTCTACTATTTGATTTGACATTTAAAGCTCAATATGTAGGATTGTTCAGGCTGTGCAAAGGCAAGAAAATTAGTTGCAGTGACTTGAACTAGGAAAGCCACCCCAAAGCATCTTTTGACCCTGGATCTTATCCAAGTTCTGAAAGTGATCACAGACGTGGTTAGCGAAAAAACCATGACCCCAAACGCACCAATTGCTATGACAACGTTCTACAAAGCAGGAGGGAAACAGGTCTGGCCCGAAAGTGCTATGACAACCAGCACATTGCCAAAGGGTCTTCTGGATGGAGCAGTCGACTGGGAGTGTACAGCAGACCTCCCAGAGTGGAGAAATTACCCAGATGTCATCAGCAAGACAGGCATGAGACCAGACATCGCTCTCCACTCTGACTCCTCGAAACAAGTGATTCTGATAGAACTCACTGTGCCATACGAAAGCAGAATGGAAGAAGCACATATCTACAAGACCGAAAAATACGCCGGTCTTGCCAGCACCCTGAAGAAAGCAGGTCTGCGGGTCAAAATCTTCGCCATAGAGGTCGGGGCAAGAGGGTTTGTGGGCACCTCCGCTTATGATCTCATGAAACAACTCGCCATTTCTGGGAAGAAGAGGACTAGAGCCCTTAAAGCGATGGCAGAGGCAGCAGAAAGGAGCTCAAGCTGGATCTGGGCAAGGAGGAACCAAAAGTGAACTTCATAAGGATTAAATTCCCTACAGATGATGTGTGCCCCGTTAGCACATTGGTAAAACCGCGTACCGCAGTTCTGAAGCGCAGAATCACCCAGGTTCGCTCCCCGGCGTGAGAAAAAAAAAAAAAAAAAATAGACAACAGCAGAAGGGCATCCAGGAGTCATGACCTGGATGTGGCCCGGCCCCCCGAGAGTGTAAGGAATTCAGGGCCGAAACACTTGTCTAAAGGGGGTTACTTCTCTGAAGACCTTCTGTTGTCTAGCTCTCCCTAGAGTTTCTTTCTACCTATATTAAGTGAATTTTAGCTGTAGGGAGGTGAAGTGTGGGGAAGCAATTTTAGGTAACTTATATGCCCGTTTCTTTATATGTTTTGGTGTCCTTAAGTATGATTCAATTTGTATTCAGGTGTTTTGTTTTTTTTTAATCCACCGTGCGATAATGTGGACGGAACGCCGGGGGCATGTCCTTAGGTTATTGTGCACGAATGACTTGATATATATGTGTACTTAATTTTCTTTTCTTTTTTTCTTCCTGTTGAAGTATTGTACGTTTTGAAGTGGTTATAGCCATGATATAGCTCTACGCAGTCGGCTGGGCTTTAAACAACGATAACAATAATCTTTCCTGCGAAAATAAATATTCATCGTATTGTATCAGTTCGTGTGTGCCCGTCACATTCACCAGGTCAAGCTGTTTAAAATGGTGTATGAAAGCAAGGCGCATTCTGATCTTCTAACACTTAAGTTTTTTGTGCTCACAGGGTGGGTCTTTTGGCTGTGTACTAAGGGTAGGGTGACACTTAGCAAGGCAACACCTGGAAAGTACCTCGTAGCTATGTCCTTTGTTGGAGCCATGAATGGATAAGAACCGCCCAAAGCGTTAGTCACCTGTGCTCATAAGAAAGCTCTTTTGGTCATGAAGAAAGGGCAGGGTAATGCCTATAGAAATCAGAGGTACCAGATCTGCAGGAACCTTCTGACCTCGTTGTAGGCTTACCATGCAACATAAAGCAATTGTCTACACAGTTGAGCATCAGACACCTTTTTCTTGAATGCTGGGACTTATACGATGTCAGACGTAAGCACTCCACGGCGGACTCCTTAAAGAACCTCTTCAGAGACATCCATCCAGATGCAATTTTCCAGTTTTTACAAGAAATCAATAGATTTCACCTGACATGATTTTACTGTCATGTTTCATTGTCTCCCTTTCTCTTTAATTTTTCTTTCTCTCTCTCTCTCTCTCTCTCTCTCTCTCTCTCTCTCTCTCTCTCTCTCTCTCTCTCTCTCTCTCTCTCTCTCTCTCCCCATTCTTTCCCTCTCTCTTTGTTTTTGTTTTATGTAATTCTCTCTCTTTTTGTGTCTCTCTGTGTGTGTCTCTCTCTCTCTTCGTTTTTCTTTAATTGCATTTTAGACTCGCAACTTATAACGGTGAGCATGGTTTTTAACTGTTGTCTTTTTTTTTTATTATCTTAACCTGGTTGTCGTTTTGACGTAGTGTTAGTCCTGATATGGCTCTAGTGGTCGGCTGGGCTATAAGCAATATGAACCTGACCCAGTCGTCTGCGCCACACAACAATGGCGCTCGCTCACTGAGGTCCCTCCTGGGTGGAGCAAGGCCGGGTCCTGAACATAACGCTTTGACTCCCGCACCCTGTCCACCAGCGTCCTGCGTTGCCAACCATGCTACCAAAGCAAAAAATTGACCCTTTGATCCCCTTACCCTATCTACCAGCTTCTTGCAGGAAGCTGGTGGATAGGATGAGGGGAGGAAATCAAAGAGTTAAGTTTTTGCGGTTGGTGGGTAGGGTGCAGGATTCAAAGGGTTAACACGATCCTCGTTATAGGTATGTGTGTGCTTGTTATGTGTGTGTGCTATAGGTATGTGTGTGTATGTGGTGTGCTATAGGTATGGTGTGTTATGTGTGTGTGTTATAGGTATGTGTTGTTATGTGTGTGTTATAGGTAGTGTGTGTTTGTTGTGTGTGTTATAGGTATGTGTTGTTTGTTATGTGTGTTATAGGTATGTGTGTGTTTGTTATGTGTGTTATGGGTATGTGTGTTTTGTTATGTGTGTTAAGGTATGTGTGTGTTTGTTATGTGTGTTATAGTATGTGTGTGTTTGTTATGTGTGTTGTGTGTTTTTATGTGTTTAAGGTATGTGTGTGGTTATGGTGTATGGTGTGTGTTATGTTATGTGTGTTTTGTATGTGTGTGTTATAGGTATGTGTGTTTTGTTATGTGTTGTTATAGGTATGTGTGTGTTTGTTATGTGTGTGTTATAGGTATGGTGTGTTATAGGTATGTGTGTTATAGGTATGGTTGTTGTTTTGTGTTATGGGTATGTGTTTTAGTGTTTATAGGTATGTGTGTTGTTTGTGTGTGTTATAGGTATGTGTGTGTTTGTATTGTGTGTTGTATGGGTGTATGGTTGTGTGTTTGTTATGTGTGTGTTATAGGTATGTGTGTTATGTATGTGTGTGTTATAGGTATGTGTGTTTGTTTATGTGTGTGTTATAGGTATGTGTGTGTTTGTTATGTGTGTGTTATAGGTATGTGTGTTTGTTATGTGTGTGTTATAGGTATTGTTATGTGTGTGTTATAGGTATGTTGTGTTTGTTATGTGTGTGTTATAGGTATTTGTTTGTGTGTGTTATAGGTATGTGTGTGTGTTATTGTGTGTTATAGGTATGTGTGTTTGTTATGTGTGTGTATAGGTATGGTTTGTTATGTGTGTGTTATAGGTATGTAGTGTTTGTTATGTGTGTTATAGGTATGTAGTGTTTGTTATGTGTGTGTTATAGGTATGTAGTGTTTGTTAGTGTGTGTGTTATAGGTATGTAGTGTTTGTTATGTGTGTGTTATAGGTATGTGTGTGTGTTATGTGTGTGTTTAGGTATGTGTGTTTGTTATGTGTGTGTTATAGGTATGGTTTGTTATGTGTGTGTTATAGGTATGTGTGTGTTATGTGTGTGTTATAGGTATTATGTTTATGTGTGTGTTATAGGTATGTGTGTGTTATGTGTGTGTTATAGGTATGTGTGTTTGTTATGTGTGTGTTATAGGTAGTTTGTTATGTGTGTGTTATAGGTATGTGTGTGTTATGTGTGTGTTATAGGTATGTAGTGTTTGTTATGTGTGTGTTATAGGTATGTGTGTGTTATGTGTGTGTTATAGGTATGTAGTGTTTGTTATGTGTGTGCTATAGGTATGTTTGTTATGTGTGTGTTATAGGTATGTGTGTTTGTTATGTGTGTTATAGGTATGTACGTGTTTGTTATGTGTGTGTTATAGGTATGACGTGTTTGTTATGTGTGTTATAGGTATGTGTGTGTTATAACTTCTTGGGCTGCTGGAGTTTCCTCTTGTCTGTCTTGTCGTGCCATGGGAAGCGAGAGGAAAGATCATTAGCAACCGGCTGGAACTGGAAAAGAACAGCCACATTCATGGCCGGCTGTGGCCTTACAACATACACTGCGAACTCGAGAAGCCGACTTCTTCTGCACTTCCCACTGACACGTATACATGTAGAAAGACCCAATGCGTCCCCTTTCTTTCTTTTTCTTGTTGTTACTTAAAGCCCAGCAGACTGCGTAGAGCCATATCAGGGCTTTATCCCTTTTAAAACACACACACACACACACACACACACACACACACACCACACACACACACAAATACACACACAAACACACACGCACGCACGCACGCACGCACACACACACACACATACATACATACATACACTTACTTACACACACACACACACTTACTTACACACACACACACACACACACGCACACACTACACATTTCCACACACACCACACACACACACACCTCACACACACACACACACACACACACACACACACACACACACACACCACACACACACACACACACACACACACACATTACTTCAACAGGAAAAGAAAAACGGAAAAGAAAATTAAGTACACATATCAATGCATTCGTGCTCATAATCTAAGGAGATGCCCCTGGCGTTGACCACTCCGTCCAATTTATTGCACAGAAGATTTTCAAAACATATCTGAACACAAATTTAAACGTAAATAAGGACACTAAAAGATGTATAAAACGGGCCCTAAATTACCTAAAATTGCTTTCACATATCTCATTTCCCCAAAGCCCAAAATGCACTTCATAATACACCACATTAATAAAGAGCTTGACCTTTCTCTTACATAGGTTAAAACGGTTTACGCAGGCTTAGGCATCTGTCACAAGTATTTTGCCTCTTTGCGACATACTTTATACTGACTCATTTGTTTGCTGTAAAGACTTGGATGAAATGAAACTGGAACTGAAAAGTGTTGTGTACTGAAGAAAAAGGCTTTGTCGAGAAAACTTT
>JAPXFY010000013.1:19114938-19129938 GCA_030674185.1 Monoplex corrugatus
CGTTCAAGCAAACGAACCAGAAAAAAAAAACACGAAAGAAGAATAAGAACGCGTATTTAATACAACAAAACAAGACAGGCGCAAATTTTCGGGCAACTGGCCTTTGTCAAGCGTAAGATTACAAACAAACAAACACTACATACCAAAAAAAATTGAGAAAAAGACTGAAACTTCCCTGCTGCTGTCTTCAATGTCAGTTTGTTCCTTTTCTCTCATTGAAAGTCAGTTTGTTCCTTTTCTCTCATTGAAGTCATTTGTCCTTTCTCTCATTGAAGTCAGTTTGTTCCTTTTCTCTCATTGAAGTCAGTTTGTTCCTTTTCTCTCATTGAAGTCAGTTTGTTCCTTTTCTCTCATTGAAGTCAGTTTGTTCCTTTTCTCTCATTGAAGTCAGTTTGTTCCTTTTCTCTCATTGAAGTCAGTTTGTTCCTTTTCTCTCATTGAAGTCAGTTTGTTCCTTTTCTCTCATTGAAGTCAGTTTGTTCCTTTTCTCTCATTGAAGTCAGTTATTTTCCTTTTTCTCAATTGTAATGTATTGTGTTTTTCTTCATTGAAGTCAGTTTTCTTTTCCTCATTGAAGTCAGTTGCCTTTCTCCTTGAGTCATTTGTTCCTTTTCTCTCATTGAAGTCAGTTTGTTCCTTTTCTCTCATTGAAGTCAGTTTGTTCCTTTTCTCTCATTGAAGACAGCAGCAGGGAAGTTTCAGTCTTTTTCTCAAATTTGTTGTATATAGTATTTATTTGTTTGTAATCTTACGCTTGACAAAGGTCAGTTGGCCGAAAATTTGCGCCTGTCTTGTTTCGTTGCAACAACAACAAAGAATAAAATAAACACACGAAACTTAGGGATAAAAACACAGTAGCATGGCGAAAGGACGGATATATATTCTCATATCATATTAGGGAAGTTTCAAGGAAACGTTGCGTCTTCTTTTTTGCCCTAAGTCTTGTGTGTGTGTATGTGTGTGTATGTGTGTGTGTGTGTGTGTGTGTGTGTGTGTGTGTGTGTGTGTGTGTGGTGTATGTGTGTGTGTGTGTGTGTGTGTAAGACAGATTAAACAGATAAAAAAGACAGACAGACAGATAGATAGATAGATATATAGACAGACAGACAGACAGATAGATAGATAGATAGACAGACATACAGACAGACAGATACATACAAACATGCATACATACATACATACATACAACAACATACATACATACATACATACATAGAGAGATAGAGAGAGGTATGTATGTATGTATATATGTATGTATGTATGTATGCATGCATGTATGTATGCATGCATGTATGTATGTATGTATGTATGTATTATGTATTATGGTATTGTATAGTATGTATGTATGTATGATATATATGTATGTATGTATGATGATGTATGTATGTATGTATGTATGTAGGTATGTAGGTATGTATGCATATATATATACACTTTTTTTAAAAATCTTTTTTGTGTACGCTTAACAAAAGCCAGCTAACGAAAATTTGCGCCTGTCTCTCGTTTGTTGTTGTTGTTTCATTGTTGTTTTGTTTGTGGTTGTTGTTGTTGTTGTTGTTGTTGTTTTGTTTTGTTTTGTATTGATTTGGTGTTCTACTTATATTTTTGTGTGTGTTTGGTTTTTAAGACAAAATCGTATTGTTGCTGGTCTTTGTGTAGGTTCGCTGCTTGCTCAACATCTTCGGGGTGATGCTGTTCCTGAGATTGACGTGGATTACCAGTCAGGCTGGCATGGGTCTGGCATCCGTCATCGTCCTCCTCTCCTCCGTGGTCACCGTCCTCACCACCATGTCCATGGCCGCCATCTGTACCAACGGGGAGGTCAGAGGGGGTAGGTTCAAATCTCTGCCTTTGTTGTGTGTATTTTGGGTTGGTGAAAGGGTGGGTGAGAAAGAGGCAGAGAGAAAAAGAGATGGAGAGTCAAATGCAAATAAAAAGGGAGAAAAGAGAAAGAGAGAAAGAAGGGAAAGAGAGAGACAGAAAGACACACACAGAAAAAGAGAGAGAGAGAAGAGAAATGAATACACAGAGAGAAAAACAAAGACAGAGAGAGAGAGAGAGAGAGAGAGAGAGAGAAAGAAAGAAATAGAGTGTGCGTGTATATATATATATATATTATACATATATTAGTGTTTGTCTGTCTCTCTGTCTTTGTCTGTCTGTCTTTGTCTCTGTCTCTGTTTCTGTCTCTGTCTTGTGTGTCTGTGTGTCTGTCTGTGTGTCTGTTTGTCTCTCTATGTCTCTGTCTGTTTGTCTGTCTGTCCGTCTGTCTGTCTGTCTCGTCTCTCCCTCTCCTCTCTCTCTCTCTCTCTCTTTGTGCTGACTTCATTAATTTGTATAAACGCACATATTCTCTTCTTTTTGGAAAACAGACGTGCATTCCTGGTACTATTTCTTAACTACTGGTTTATGTGCCGGCAGGGGGAGCTTACTACATGATCTCCCGCAGTCTGGGACCGGAGTTTGGTGGGGCTATCGGAGTTATCTTTTCTTTGGCCAACGCCGTGGCGGCGGCCATGTACGTCGTGGGGTTTGCTGAGACTTTGCGAGATCTGATCTCGGTACGGTTGTTTGTTCTTTGTGTGTTCTCTCTCTCTCTCTCTCTCTCTCTCTCTCTCTCTCTCTCTCTCTCTCTCTCTCTCTCTCTCTCTCTCTCTCTGTTTTTCGTTCGTTCATTATTTCAGTTAACGTCTATTCACATATGTGCTTTTAGACGAAAAACAACAACAAATAAATAAATAAATAGTAATGAAATACATAAAGAGGGTGTGTATGAGTGAGAGTGTATGTGTGTATGTGTGTGTGCGTGTGTGTTGTGTGTGTGTGTGTGTGTGTGTGTGTGTGTGTGTGTGTGTGTGTTACTGTGTGACCTGTGTTTCTTGTTTCTTTCATGCATGTGTGTGTGTGTGTGTGTGTGTGTGTGTGTGTGTGTGTGTGTGTGTGTGTGTGTGTGTGTGTGTGTGTGTGATATGTGTGTGTGTGTGTGAGTGTGTGTGTGTCTGTATGTGTATGCCTGGGCCAGTGTGATGTGGTGTGTCTGAGTCTTTATGTGTATGTTTTCAATAGTGTAGTGTAGTGTAGTGTAGTGTAGTGTAGTGTAGTGTGTGTAGTGTAGTGTAGTGTAGTGTAGTGTAGTGTAGTGTAGTGTAGTCATCATTATCATCATCGTCATCGTTGTTGTCGTTGTCATCATTATAGTACATATAGTACGTGTCGAAGAGGCATTACAATTTTACGATAATAGGCAGTCACTCTGATGATGATGATGATGATGATGATGATGAATGATGATGATGATGATGATGATGATGATGACGACGACGACGACGACGATGATGATCTCTTATCCTTGCTATCATCATCATCATCATCATCATCATCATAGGAATATTTTTATCCATGGGATTTTGCTATCATCGTCATCGTCGTCGTCGTCGTCATCACCATCATCGTCATGGTAGTGATGTTTCTATCTATGGGATTTTGCTATCATCATCATCATTATCGTCATCGTCATTATCATCATTACAGTCAATGTCATCATCATGATCGCACTCTAACAGTGATCATTATACAGTGTTTTTGTACTGGGTAAAACAAAAAATGAAACCCCATCCCGATTGGCCGTCAGAATTACGGTGGTGTCATCACGGGACACCCGCTGAATGACGTACGGGTGATCGGGGTGGCCACCACCGTGTTGTTGCTGGGCGTGGTGATGATAGGCCTGGACTTTGAGACCAAGGCCCAGCTGGTCCTCCTCTTCATCCTCATCGTCTCCATCGTCAACTTCTTCGTCGGCACCTTTCTCCCGCCCTCTGAAGAGAAAAGACGTGCTGGTTTCGTAGGCTATGATGGTAGGTGTGATGTGTTTGTTTATCTTGCTTTATTGTTTGTTGTGTTTTCTGGATTGTGGCGGTGGACGAAGGTTAACCCTTTGACTCCTTCACACTGTCCACCAGCATCGTGCCTTGTCAACTAGCATGCTAGCAAAGCAAAAACTTAACCCTTTCATTCCCTCACCCTATCCCACCAGCATCCTGCAGGAAGCTGGTGGATAGGTTGGGGTAGTCAAAGGGTTAAGTTTTGCAGTTGGTCACTGTCTCTCTGTCCGTCTTTCTGTCTTCTGTCTGTCTGTCTGTCTGTCTGCCTCTGCCTGTCTGTCTGTCTGTCTCTCTCTCTCTCACTCTCTCTCTCTTTCTTTCTTTCTGTTTCTTTCTCTATCTCTGTCTCTCTCTTTTTCTCTCTATCTGTCTCTCTCTCTCTCTGTCTCAGTCTGTCTGTGTCTCTGTGTCTGTCTGTCTGTCTGTCTCTCTCCCTCTCTCTCCCCTCTCTCTCTCTCTCTTACAATACATGCATATATATACACTCACATACACACACGACATACACATACATACATACACACATACATACATACATACATACATACATACATACATACATACATACATACATACATACATACATACACTTATACATACACTGTTCGATATAGGTATGTAGTATGACTATGCAAGCCTCTCCCCTCGCCCTCAAATTATTTTGAATTGCGGCCCATGACTGATATTGAACAAAACCGTTTTGTTCTCTCTCTATTTCTGTCTGTCAGTCTGTCTGCCTGTCTGTCTGTCTGCCTCTGTGTGTGTGTCTCTCTCTCTCTTCTCTCTCTCTTTCTACGTCTCTGTCTCTCTCTGTTTCTCTGTCTGTCTGTCTGTTTCCCTCTCTCTCTCTCTCACTTACACTCTCTTCCCCTCTCTCTTTATTTTTTTAAAATCAAATGAACATTATAATGTTTCATGGTACCACGTTTCGCCTACGCGCAGTTTCGCCCACGTTCGTTTGGCCGACGCACTGTCAAGGACGTTCGTTTTGCCTACAGCTGTTTTCAGTTTGTTCGTCTTTCTGTCTCTCTTTGTATTCGTCCTTCTTTCTCTCTGTAGGCGAAACGAGCAATGTGGGTGTTTCGTCGTAACAACTCTGTTGACACAGTAACGGAAAAAAAGAGGTCGGCGAAACGCTCGTAGGCGAAAGATATGGCTCCTTGGTGTTTTGCTATATTCAATGCCTACGTTTTGTGTCTGCAGGAGATGTGTTCATGCAGAATATCGGCCCCGACTTCCGTGAGTACGACGGTGTCAGTTACAGTTTCTTCAAGGTCTTCGCCATTTTCTTCCCGGCAGCCACCGGTATTTTGGCGGGAGCTAACATTTCCGGTGATCTTAAAGTAAGTCCAATTGTTTCTTTGAACTTGGTTGTCAGTGGGGGTGGGTTTTTTGTTTGTTTGTTCTGTTTTGTTTCGTTTTGTTCTGTGTTTGTTTTTTAGTTGGTTGGTTGGTTGGTTGGTTGGTTGGTTGGTTGGTGGTTGGTTGGTTGGTTGGTTGGTCGGTGTTTTGGTTGGTTGGCTGGTTGGCTGGCTGGTTGGCTGGTTGGTTGATTGGGTAGTGGGTCGGTGGTTGGTTGATACTACAGTTGTTTGGCTAGTAAGGTGCTCCACTTTTTCTTTATTTCTGTCCTTGCTTTTACATCCAAGCAAGCACACACACACACACGCACACACACACACACACACACACACTGTCTGTCTCTCTGTCTCTCTGTCTTTCTGTCTCCTCTCTTCTCTTCTCTTTTCCTCTCTCTCTGTCTCTTTTTTTCTTTCTCTCTCCCTCTCTTTCTCTCTCACTCTCTCTCACGCACACACAAAACACACACACGCGCGCGCGCGTAGCCATCGTCCATGGCAAATATCTTGTAATAACAGAAAATCCAGACTAGGAACAGTGAGACGGATACTAATATTGACACATACTTCATTTGTGTGAAGGCCACCGACCCTTACACAAAATCGTGACTTCATTTTTACGCCAGAAGGGGGGGGGGGAGGGAAACCGAGGGGGGGAGGGAAACGAGGGGGAGGGCACGTGTGGTACGTGATGTGTCAGGGAAATGAGAACATCCAAAACCAACACGGTGGATGACACTAAACAGCACAGAAACTGTGTACACTGGCGAGATGTTTTGCTTTTACCGGACATACTGGTTCTAAAGTAAAAGTGGTTTTTTTTTAACCTATTTCATTTAGAAGCAGGTTGTTGTTGTTGTTGTTATCGTTGTTTAAAACCCAGCCGACTGCGTAGAGCCATATCAGGGCTCTAACCGCTTCAAAACGTACAAAACTTCAACAGGAAAAAAGAAAAGAAAAATAAGTACACATATCAATGCATTTTGTGCACATAATCTAAGGACATGCCCCCCGTGTTGACCTCTCCGTCCAATTTGTTACACAGGGGATTTAAAAAACGCACCTGAATACAAATTTAAACATACCTTAGGACACCAAAATATATATAAAAGCAGGTCTCAGTTACCTAAAGTTGCTTCCGCATATCTCATCTCCTAGAGCTAAAAATACACTTAATACGTGTACCTAATTATCAATCCTAACAGTAAGTACGTCAGACTTTATCGAATACGTACAGGTGAATGGACCAGCAAGGCAGAAAATGAAAGGAAGAAATGACAAAAAGCAAAGGAACAAGGCAGAAACAAAAGGAGTGGCAGAAAAGAGGAAATTTCTAGCACAGAATTTCCAGAAGGTGGGGATACTATTTATACTGAAAGAGCCCCCGGCATCCGCATGGGGGATATAAGCAGATACAAATAATGATAACAATAATATCAATAATACCAACAACGACAAGAACAAGAATAAAAAATAATGATATCGATAATAGTAATAATGATCGCGATAATATTGATATATTTTTCAGTTAAAACCCCCCTCCCCCGTGACGTTGCCGGGGGGTATTTCAGTATAGGTTGTATCCCCACCTTCTGGAGATTCTGTGTTAGAAAATTTTCTTTTCTGTCACTCTGTTTGTTTCTGCCTTGTTCCTTTGCTTTTTGTCATTACCTCTCTCATTTTCTGCCTTGCTGGTCCATTCACCTGGATGTGTTCGATAAAGTCTTACGTACTTTCTCTTAGAATTGAAAATTGGGTACATTTGTTTGGCTCTAAGGAAAAGAGAGATGCGGAATCAATTTTAGATAACTTAGGCCCGTTTTTGTTTTGCATGGCTTAGTGTCCTTAGTTATGTCTAAATTTGTATTCAGGTATGGTTTTTTTAAAATCCCCTGTGTGATAATTCGGACGGAGTGGTCAATTCCAGGGGCGTCTTCTTGGGTTATGCGCGCAAATGCATTGATATGTGTGCTTACTTTTCTTTTCCATTTCTTTTTCTGTTGACGTACTCTGTGTGTGTATTGAAATGGTTATAGCTCTGATATGTCTCTAAGAGAAAGTATTTAAGACTTTATTGAAAACAGACACGGTGAATGGACCAGCGAGGCAGAAAATGATAGGAAAAAGTGACAGAAAGCAAAGGAACAAGGCAGAAACAAAGAGAGTGACAGAAAAGAGGAAATTTCTATCACAGAATTTCCAGAAAGTGGGGATACTATTTATACTGAAAGAGTCCCCAGCATCCCCACGGGGGTGGAGGTCGGCATGGGGAGCAATGTAGAAAATAATTGACACATACCTGAATAAGTCTCAGATTGGGAAAACAAACGTACCAAACATTGTAAGTAGTCAACAAATCACCTTAAAATTTCTCTGAAACAAGTTGGTAAACAAGGCAGCCATTTTTCTCAAAAACTGTTTAACCCTTCGACTCCCGCACCCTGTACACCAGCATCCTGCATTGTCAACTATGCTAGCAAAGCGAAAACTTAACCCTTTGATTCCCTCACCCTATCCACCAGCTTCCTGCATTGTCAACCATGCTAGCAAAGCGAAAACTTAACCCTTTGATTCCCTCACACTATCCACCTGCAGGAAGCTGGTGGACAGGGTGAGGAAATCAAAGGGTTACGTTTTTGCAGTTGGTGGACAGCGTGCAGGAGTCAAAGGATTAAAAGTTCCACGTCATTCTGTGTATCTTATAAATAAATAAAAATTCAGCTAAACGAATGGAAATGGAACATTTTGCAGAATCCATCCACAGCGATTCCACGAGGCACGTTCCTTGCCATCCTCCTCACCACCATCGTCTACCTGATCATCATTTGGTCCACCGGCAGCTGTATGCTTCGTGACGCCCTTGGCACCGCCGCTATCATGGCAGCCAACGTCACCATGACCTTGACCCAGATTGAAGACCCTTGCCGCGAGGGCAACGTCACTTGCGAGTTTGGTATGCATAATTCGCACGGGGTGAGTGTGATTTCAAACACGCGCACACGCGTGCACAAACACACACATACGCACACACACACGAACACATACACGCACACACACGTACACATACACATACACACACACACATTCACACACACACATGTACACACACACATACATACTCAGATACGCACATCACATACAACCCCTTCTCAGATACGCACGCACACACGCACGCACACACACACGCGCGCGCGCGCACACACACACACACACACACACACTCAGATACACATACGCACACACACATGCACACACTCAGATACACATACGCACACGCACACACACACACACACACTCAAACACACAAACACCCTTTCTTTCTGTCTGCCTGCCTGTCGTCTTTTATCTCTCAGTCTGTTTTCTGTCTGTCTGTCTGTCTGTCTGTCTGTTTTATCTATGTCTATGTCTCTGCTTCTCTGTCTCCCTGTCTCTGTCTGTCTATCTGTCTGTATCTCTGTTCTCTGTATTTCTCTCTTCTCTCTCTCTCTCTCCCTCTCTCTCTCTCTCTCCTCTCTGTCTCTCTCTCGTTCTCTTTCTCGCTTCCCTCTCTGTCTGTCTGTCTGTCTCTGTCTCTCTCTCTCTCTCTGTCTCTCTCTCTCTCTCTCTCTGTCTCTCTTTCTCTCTCTCTCTCTCTCTCTCTCGCTGTCACTCTTTGTCTCTCTCTCTCTGTGTCTCTCTTTCTGTCTCTCTTCTCTCTCTCTCTCTCTCTCTCTCTCTCTGTCTCTCTTTCCGTCTCTCTTTTATACACACAGACATACACACACCACCCTCCAAACCGTTCTGTCCTTAATCAGAAAACCTACAATTGATCCGCACACCTGCACGCAACAAAACAAACAGAACAAATCACATATATCGAGAAGATCCACAAATGCTCAGTGCTAATTCTTGTGTTCTTTTGACCCACCACCTTTCCACCAGCTGTTGGTATACGTTATGATGCGTGCTACGGCAAGGCAGAGGTTTAACCCTTTGACTACTTCACACAATCCACTAACATCCTGCATCGTCATCGGTGATGACAAAGCAAAAACTTAACCCTCTGTGTCCCTCACCCTAACCCACCAACTTCCTCAATGAAGGTAGTACTTTGGGTCATCATCATCATCAAGTGCCTTGCCACATGGCGTTGGCGATCATGGCCCTCCATATGTTTCTATCCCATGTTGCCGTAAGCACATCTTCCACCCTCTCTGTCTTCAGCCACTCTGCAAGTCCGTCCAATATTTTCTCCCTGGGTCTACCTGGTGCTCTCTTTCCCTCGAGCTTTCCTGTTGTGACCAGGTGCTCTAATTCCCCTTTCCTCATGAAATGGCCTATAAATGTAGCCTGTCTTTTCCTAATCTTCCTTATTAATGATCTTCTTGTGTATGCCTTCATCAAGACTGTCTCATTTAGTCCCTTTTTTACCCACTGGACGAGGTGGCAGGGAAGTTTTAGTCTTTTTCTTATTATCTGTTGTTTGGTGTCTGTTTGTGATCGTGCATTCGTGCTTGACAAAGACTGGTTGGCCTAAAAATGTGCACCTGTCTTGTCTTGTATCTAATACGCGTCCTTTTTTGGTTTTCTTGTTTTTCTGGTTACTATCTGATTTATTTTCTTTGCTGTCCATGGAACTCTCAACATTCTTCTTAGAAACCACATCAGGGCTGTCTCTCTCTCTCTCTCTCTCTCTCTCTCTCTCTCTCTCGCGCTCTCTCTCTCTCTCTCTCTCTCTCTCTCTCTCTCTCTCTCTCTCTCTCCTCTCTCTGTCCTTATGGTTAGTTAGGGTGAGGATGTCAAAGGATAAAGTTTTTTGCAGTTGGTGGATAGGGTGTGGATGTCAAAGGTCAAGAAAAGCACGTGACTGTGTGTGTACAAAAAGTTCACCCCTTGCATTAACCAGTTACTTTCAATTTTATTGTCAAATAAGCAGAACAATTTTCTTCGCAAAATGGATTAGACAAGTACATCGCTTTTTGTCACTATAAAAGAAGCTTTTGTGATAAAGGAAACTTATGTTGGCAAATAGCATTTGCTGACTAGGCGTGTGCTCCCCAATCTCTATATATTTTTACAATCTGAATAAATAGACGTCAAACACTTTAGCCTGCATCTCATCAGTTGCAAAAGAAGCGTTTCAATAAAAATTAAAAAAAGAACATATATGAACATTTAAAAAGTAGTAAAAGTATCAGAAGTAAAAGAATCAGTACACGTTGAAATGACAAACACTGATAGAATTTTAAGTGAGAGCAACTCGCACGAACCACGCATAGACACACACATCACACACACACACACACACACACACACACACATACACACAATTTAAAGCTCACACAAACACACTGATACACACACACACGCACACATACACACACACATACGCACACACACATACACAAACACCCACACACACACACATACACACACACACCTTCAGATACGCACACACACACGTACACAGATACACAAACACACTCTCTGTTTGTCTATCTATCTGTCTGTCTGTCGTCTGTCTGTCTGTATCTCTCTCTCTCTCTCTCTCTCTCTCTCTCTCTCTCACTGTGTGTGTTAATGTGTGTGTTTGGCTGTGTGTGTCTCTGTGTGTCAGTCTGTCTGTCTGTCTGTCTGTCTGTCTCTCCTTTTAAAGACAGGGACCGGAGACTGATAAAGGAAAGATGTGTTGGCAAATAACATTTACACACAGAGCGGCTACTGCCCAATCTCTGTATATCTTTACAATCTTAATAAATAGACGTCAAACACTTAAGCCTGCATCTCATCAGTTACAAAACAAGCGTTTCTTTAAAAAAAACATGTATATAAACATTTAAAAGACAAATGTAAGAGGATCATTACACGCTAAAAGGAGATGACTAACACTTATAGAAATTTAAGTGAGAGCACTCGCATTCATACACGCTCACGCACACGTACACATCCACACACGCGCGTCGCATATACTGACATACATACACACATTTTAAAGCTAACACACACGATTTAAAGCTCTCACACACATACACACACACAAACGCAAAGACACACGCACACACAAATACACACACACACACACACACACACACACACACACACACAACACACACACACACACACACACACACACATGATGGAAGTGTCACTAGAATTCCTGATATCTCCAAACACCGGGCAACAGCCATCGATCTATCTTTGATATCACCAGACTTAGTACCATGCTGTACCTGGGACACTCACAGAGATACTTTGGGAAGTGATCACTTACCTATCATCATAACAATAACTAATGAAAATATCAGGATGAAAGACAGCACTCCTGGTATTATACCAAAATATAATTATACGCGCGCTGATTGGTCATTGTTTCGGACTGATCTTGCTAAACAAAAATATAATTATGATGAAGGTGAAAATGTAGATGTTATTTTTCTAAATTCCAGGAGTCAGTTCTAGCTGCTGCAGACCTCTCAATCCCGAAACTCAAATCTTTTAAGTCCAATAATCGTTTGGGTAATGTCTGGTGGACAGAGGCATGCGAAAAAGCAGTTCAGCATAAAAAAGAGAAATTCAAAGTCTCCACCAAGAGCAGAAACCCTGAAGATCATAAGGAAATGAAAACTGCTAACATCCAATGTAATAAAATCATCGCTGAAGCAAAGAAAGATTTTGGGCATCATACTGCACCAAAGAAATTTAAGATTTTAAGGATTTCCATAAAGTCTGGACAAAAATGATTCAAATGAAAAATGGAGCCAGCTTACCTAGGTGTCCAATAATAATTGATACATGTCACAAATTTCCTTCCGACATGGACAAAGCTGAAACTTTTGTGGATTTTTTTGCTGAAAATAGTAAAGTAGATGGTTTGTCTCCTACCTGCAAACACTACAGAGAAATGGCAGCTAACAACCTTATCTACATTGATCCAGTACCTCAGAATGATCGCTGGTTTAATACTTCAATCACCTTAGAAGAGCTAAAAAAACTCAATCTTGTCTCTACACAACAAAAGGAGTTCGGTAGGTGTTGATGCAGTTTCAACTGAAATGATTAAGCATCTTCCAGAAAACTATGTTACTTTCTTACACAAAATTTTTCAGAAATGCTGGGTGAGTGGAACTGTACCACAGGTATGGCAAAAGTCTATTGTTATACCTATATTAAAAACAGGAAAGCCTAAAAACAACGAAAACAGTTACAGACCTATTGCTTTGACGTCCCATACGAGCAAACTAATGGAAAGATTGGTATTAAACAGACTTATACATTACTGTGATAAAAATAACGTTATTCCGGTAAACCAAGCAGGTTTCAGAAAAGGGAGATCCACAGTTGAGCACCTGGTTAAACTTACAACTCAGATAAAACAACAGTTTGCCCGCAGAAAAAGTCTTTTGGCAACTTTTTTTGATGTGAAAAAAGCGTATGATCAAGTTTGGCATACCCGTTTTTTGTACAAGCTGAAATCTATTGGTTTATCTGGCAATATGTATAATTATATTAAGTCCTATTTAGCCAATAGAACAATTCAAGCAAGAGTGGGAACAAGTTACTCTACTTCGCGACGTCTTGATATTGGAATCCCTCAAGGTTCAGTGATAGCACCTATTTTATTTAATATCCTTATACAGGATCTTCCTAATGCACTCTCAAATCGTGTTGTTTTGGTACAGTACGCTGATGATATATGTATTTGGAGGAATATTACTTTAAAAAAGACAACTCCACAGAGAGCACAGAATTACATCAGGAAGTTGTATCAGTCTGATCTTGATAATCTTGGAAACTACATGTTAGAAAATGGACTGTCGTTATCAGCGGAAAAAACTAACATGATGCTATTTAATCCTGGTGGTACTTTAATTAAGTCACTTGCCTACTTTCAGACTGCATGATGAAGTGCTACATTACAAGCAGGTTGTAAAATTTCTGGGAGTCTTTATAACATCGAAATTAACCTGGAATGTCCATTTTGATTATATTTCAACAAAAGCAAGGAAAGCCTTAAATTTTCTAAAGATAATAAGCAGATTACCCTGGGGAATGGATACAAACATACTACTTCATCTGTCAACAGCACTTGTAAGATCTAAATTATCCTATGCGCAAGAAGTGTTCTTCAGTGCACCAAAGTATTTACTAAAGAAGATTCAAAGCTTAGACTGCAAAAGTCTTAAAATTGCACTAGGTGTACCAGTCCATGCTTCTAGTCTGGAAACGTACAAAGTTGCTGGAATTCTGCCTCTGAACAACTATCGTGAGTTAGCGACAGCAAAGTTTGCCGTTAGAACTTCTTCACAAACGGTCAATTTTGTGAGTAAGGAAATAAAAATCAGGTCAGATGTTGACTTTCCGAAACGAGCAAAGAACATTTCATCACAAATGACTGTTGCAACTTACGTATCTGACCTGGTCAAACAGTCTAACATAAATCTGGATGAAATAGCTGAAACACTATCCACAACACCCATCCCTACATGGGAAATGCTAAAAGCTACTTTTGATATTGATTATACAGATGCTAAGAAATATGAAAACGTTAACATTTCGGTATGCAGAGCAAGACAACACGTCGATGAAAAATACCGTACCCACCTCCATATTTTTACGATGGATCAGTCTTAGAAAATAAATGTGCTGGAGCAGCATTTTATGTTTCAAAATATAAAATAATAAAGTCATTTTTCATTGGGGCAAATATATCTATCTTTACAGCGGAATTAGTCGCTATTTTACAAGCGTTGCATTATCTAGTAAACCTTACACATGTATTTTTCAAAGTAGTTCTCTTTGTTGATTCAAAATCTGTATTATATGCCTTGCAGTCTTTTGATACAGACACAAGACCTGATATAATTACTGAGGCAAATCATCTTATACATCGTTTAAGGATAAAAGGTACAGATCTCAGTTTATGCTGGGTGCCTTCTCACGTTGGTCTTCACGGCAACGAAGTAGTTGACAGAGCAGCTAAGCAAGGTGCACACAATTCTGATAATACTACAGAATTACGTATTAATACTTCCGTAAAAGAAGCTTGCAACTTGCTAGAATCAGCCTCATGGATTCGTTTTCATGAACATTTCCATGAAAAGTTTGTGTCACAACAAATGATAAAACTTTCATTTCAAAATGTATGTAAAAAATTGCAGTTTTCTTCCATATATCATTTGAGAACGATTGTTGCTGTTCATTTTCGTATTCAGCTAAACGCATTGAAAACAAAATACTGTAAAAATGTTAAGTGTATTTGCGGCGAACAATTCACACTGTTTCACTGTCTATTTTACTGCAAAATGCTACGTTCTTTTTTACCAAAAATGTTTACACAAGAAAATTATTCTGAAACTCATTTTAAAGAAGTAACTTCCGATCAATTTTTGTCAGTTAAAATTTCAGAATCGTTGGTTCACAGTCCTGTTAATGCATTACTTTAAGTTTATGAAGTTTGTACTTTAGAGTTAAATTTTCCATACACATTGTTGATGTTAAATGTTAGTGTTAAGTTCTTGTTCCATTTTTCTATTTTCCCACCTACTTATGTCTATAACTCTTGTCTCCTCTATGCCCCAAAACCAACCACCCATCTCTCATCTCACATACTTTTTTTTTTCCTTCGTCTAATATCACTCATAGTGAAAAGACGTTAAATCAAAGAACGAACAACACACACACACACACACACACACACACACACACACACACACACAACAACACACACACCACACACACACACACACACACACACACACACACACACACACACACACACA
>JAPXFY010000013.1:19134938-19142438 GCA_030674185.1 Monoplex corrugatus
TAGACAGTATTAATATGGATAATAAACAGTTTTAAATTATTTTCGTTTACTTCTAGCTTTGGGTTTTATTGCATGTTTTTACAAGCTCCCGGTAGACCCTATCTATTGACAATCATTTTACCTAGCCTGTAGACACACACACTATGCTACTGTCGTTTTATTATTCATTGTTGGAAGGTACGCTATGACAGCCGATTAGTTTTTAGACTCACCATCCAATTTATGTCTCTCTCTTTTCCTTCTCTCTCTCTCTCTCTCTCTCTCTCTCTCTCTCTCTCTCTCTCTCTCTCTCTCTCTTTCTCCCTCGTACTTTCTAATCACGTACACAAACTGAAATAAAAGAAATCTCTTTTTCTCTTTTTGTCCTTTTGTCTATCTGTCTTTTCTCTCTTTTTTTATCTCTCTTTTTCTCTCCACGTTTTGCTCACGTACACGATTGTCCAGATAACAGGAGGTTTGGTTGTTGTTTTTTCTCACTGGTGTTTGTTATTTGTTATCGATAAAAATTATACAAGTACATTCTAGGTCATTTTACCTAAAAAAATGCTGACATTGTTATTATGGTACCGCGAGCAATAATCATGAGTATATTCTTAGTTTGTTCATCTTTTAAAAAAAGTATTCTAATAGTTTAAGTTTCAAAACCAAATACACAGGTGACAGTTTCATGGGGTTATGCAATAACTATTATCATTCCGCTTACTTCTGTAATACTGTTCCATATTCTCTATAAATATTTCTAATAGTTTCAGTTTCTGTAAAAAACAAACAAACTCGTAACCCAATACCTTGGTAAACCTGCTAACCTAGTACCCTGGTGATCTTATGAGCAATTCAAACCCTTTGGGGTATGAGATGACTCAGTGACCTAGTGACAGCCTCTTGTGACCTAGTGACCTGACCTCATGACCTACTAACCCAGGAGCAAGAGCAATCCTAATCCTTTGAGGGATGAGAGGCCCCTTACCATACTACTGTTGTCGTCGTCATCATTATCATCACTATCATCATCATTGTAGTCGTCGTCGTCATTACCTTCATCACCATCGTTATGATTATCCTCTTTGTCATCAATGTCATCTTCTTCCGCCGTCTCGATTTCCGTTAACAATTCCTCCTCGTCGTTATCTTCCTTATCACCATCATCTTCTTCGTTTCCTTCTTTCTCAAACTGTTTTTTTTTTTTTTTTTTCATTTTTGTCATAAAAAGTCTGATATGGCTGTACGTAATTGGCTGGGCTTTAAACAGAAATGATAGTAACAGTATTGTCATAGAATCATAGAGGAGTTGAGTTATGGACACCACAACAAGATAAATGAAAACATAAAAGAAGAAGAAAAATTAAAGGAATCCTCTTCATCAACACACTGGGGGTGTAGAATATGTGAACACAGTAGTTTGAATCATGACCACATGTGGCTAATAGTGTGTGTGTGTGTGTGTGTGTGTGTGTGTGTGTGTGTGTGTGTGTGTGTGTCTGTGTGTCTGTGTGTCTGTGTGTGTGTCTGTGAATATATGTATGTATTTATGTGTGTCTGTGTGTGAATGTCTGTCTCTGTCTCTGTCTCTCTCTCTCTCTCTCTCTCTCTCTCTCTCTCTCTCTCTCTCTCTACGTGTGTGTGTGTGTGTGTGTGTGTGTGTGTGTGTGTGTGTGTGTGTTTGTGTCTTTGTGTGTGTGCATGTGTATGTGCTCGCGCGTGTGTGTACACAGGCTCTGGGCAAAGACAAGTTGTTTCCCTTGATCGGCTACTTCGCCAAAGAGTATGGAAAGGACGGGGAACCCAGACGAGGTTACTTCTTGACCTTTTTAATTTGCATCGGCATGACCTGCATCGGTAAGGAAAATTGTTTCGGCTTTAGTAATTATTTTAATAAATTATTCTTTTATAACTGTAATCTTATGCTAAACTCATGTGAACTCAATGTGCATAACACGTACTTAGACTTTTTTAAGAAGTAAATTTACACGTAATTAGACTTTTTCAAGTAGTAAGAACTACATTTTAAAAAGTCTAATTGTGACCTACCAGCAAGAAATCAGTCTTAACTAGCATTTTGGGCATTTTGAGATATACATATCACTGGAAAGTGTACATTCTGCTGATTAGTTTGGTACTTGAATAAAGCTTGTATAAAAAAAATGTAGAAGTTATGTATGTTTAAAGTCATTAAGTTGTATGACGGCCATTTTGAGAAAACGGCCTGTAAAGTTTTTGTGTGCTCTCCTACACATTTTCCTTAAATGTCTTTATTCGGTGGCTTTGACCCAGTTTGTTTCTAATTTTCGCTGTCATTATCTGACAGGTGCACCGAAAAGCTTTCCGTCAGTATATTACATGTGCGGGTACTAGACTGTACAGGTTACGGTTCATAATAAGAGACAAAAATAGGCACTTTTGGTAGGAAATTGCATTCTTTCTGCTGCGATCAGTGCATTAAAATGCCATTTTAAATTGATTAATAATATTTTTTCAAGAAAAACATTTCTGTGGGGGATAGATAGATTATAGTCTACAGAAATCAATTCTGAGAAAAAGTCAAAACACCCCAGATAGACCCTCAGTCACCTTTTCAGCTCCTAGTGCTGTTCGACTGACTGCGAGTTAAGACTGATTTCGTGGTGGGAGGTCACAATTACGTGTAATATGCAATGAGTTCAGATGAGTTTAGTATAAAACGTTAGATTTATATTAAACTGATCTGAACTAGTTTTATATTGAACTGATCCGAACTAACTGCACATTACACGTCATTTGGCTTTTTTAATGGATTAGAATAATTATCATGGTATGTTTTGGTAAGTTATAGGCTGTTTCTATGTGAACAGTACTTGTCTTCTATGTTTTCATTGATATCATTTCTGTTATCACTATTCTGTGTTCGTTGACACTTGATTATCGTTCAGCAAAGGGATGTGGTTTGTGAAACGGGTTCATAGAGGGAATGTTGACATGCGCTTAGATGTTGATGCTCATTTTTTAAATTTCCAGTGTATAAAATATTACTATGTATATTCTGTATGCTATATGGATTTCATATGTCAACATTGTCTTTTCATATGTGTGTAGTTTTTTTCTTCTTTTTTTTTCTTTCTTTCTTTCTTTTTTTTTTTTTTTTTTTTTCTTTCTTTTTTTTTATTGGTCATTTTTCGTTGTCACATTGTGTGTTAGATGTCTGTTTGTTGTGAAGCATCAAAGCTGAACCCTTACATTCTCTTACCCTATCCACCAGCTGCAAAAACTTAATCCTTTCACTCCGTCACCCTATATACAGCTTCTTGCATAAAGCTGGTGGATAGGATAAGGAGTAAAAGAGTTTTTTTGTAATTACTTTACTATCGTGGCTAATGTGATGCCATCAGCCTCGATAGTAAAATAAAAATGATCGGCCATGCTTAAAACAGCATTCCAGAAGATGAAAAGCGTTCTTACCAACAAATACCTATCAACGAACATCAGGAAGAGAGTTCTTTAATGCTATATAGAACCGATACTGTTGTACGGTTGTGAGGCATGGACAGTAAACACGCCGAGTCAGAACGAGACTGAGGCAGCCGAGATGCTGTTTCTAAGAAGAATGTAGAGAGTTCCATGGACATCAAAGAAAACAAACAAGACAGTCTTGATGGAGGCAGACATAAGAACGAACACGAACAAAGAAGATTAGGAAAAGATAAGCAACACTGATAGTGAATTTTATGAGGCAAAAAAAGTTAGAACACCTGATCACAACAGAAAAAATACTGGACAGACTTGAAGGTTGGCTGAGAACAGACAGGGGTTGGAGATGTATTTGCAGCGACAAGGGATAGATTTGCATGGAGGGCCATGATCGCCAACACCATGCGGCAAGGCACATTATGATGATGATAATGCTGCTGCTGCTGCTGCTACTGCTACTGCTGCTGCTGCTGCTGCTGCTGATGATGATGATGATGATGATGATAATAATGATGATGATGATGATATTAACGTGGCTGACAAAGCAGGGAGTTCGTAGATAGAGTGAAGGAGTTAAACAGTTAAAGTTTTGTTTTATTGTTATGATTAAGAATAAGGACAGATGGTGGACATAGTTTTGAAGGGAAAAGGTGAATTTCAGTTTTGTGTCTGTAACTGCAGGTTCCCTGGACATCATCGCTCCTATCATCTCCAACTTCTTCTTGATGGCATACGCCCTCATCAACTTCTCCTGCTTTGATGCCGCCTTTGCCAACTCCCCAGGTAAGACCTGAGTGTATGGATGTATTGTTCAGTAACAGAATCTACCGTACTGTATTGTTCAATAATAGAATCTACCTTAATATATTGTTTAGTAATAGAATCTATCCCCAATTTATTGTTCAACAATAGAATCTATTACTAATGTATTGTTGAGTAATAGAATCTACCCTAATGTATTGTTGAGTAATAGAATCTACCCTAATATATTGTTCAGTAATAGAATCTACATTAATGTGTTGTTCAGTAATAGAATCTACCCTAATGTGTTGTTCAGTAATAGAATCTACCCTAATGTATTGTTCAGTAATAGAATCTACCCTAATGTATTGTTCAGTAATAGAATCTACCTTGATGTGTTGTTCAGTAATAGAATCTACTCTAATGTGTTGTTCAGTAATAGAATCTACCCAAATGTGTTGTTCAGTAATAGAATCTACCCTAATGTGTTGCTCAGTAATAGAATCTACTCTATTGTATTGTTCAGTAATAGAATCTACCCTAATGTGTTGTTCAGTAATAGAATCTACCCTAATGTGTTGTTCAGTAATAGAATCTACCCTAATGTGTTGTTCAGTAATAGAATCTACCCTAATGTGTTGTTCAGTAATAGAATCTACCCTAACGTATTGTTCAGTAATAGAATCTACCCTAATGTGTTGTTCAGTAATAGAATCTACCATATTGTGTTGTTCAGTAATAGAATCTACCCTAATGTATTGCTCAGTAATAGAATCTATCCTAATGTATTGTTCAGTAATAGAATCTACTCTAATGTATAGTTCAGTAATAGAATCTACCCTAACGTGTTGTTCAGTAATAGAATCTACCATTGATTGTGTTGTTCAGTAATAGAATCTACCTAACGTGTTGTTCAGTAATAGAATGTACCTATGTGTTGTTCAGTAATAGAATGTACCCCAAAGGCTGGACAAGGGCCATAGTAACACTATTTCACAAATGTTGACAATCATAGAATAGTTTCATTGTGAAGTATTATTTCCAAATGTTATTCTGCTGTCTTAAACATTCGTTTTATGCAGGGTTAGCAGATGATGACGTGATTACAAGCAGGCTTTCACATAGTCACTCTACTTTAGAATATGATTTAGCGCTATGCTGTAGTTTACAGAAGTATTTGTGTTAAAAAGGAAAAAAAAAACTCTATGTTGCTTTTGTTGATTCAAAAAAAGTCTTCGATTCAGTGAGACATGCGAAAATTGCTAAAGTTGCTAAAAATGCATTCGAAGTCAAGATTTGAGTTCAAATTCTTTTGTTATTTACAAGTAATGCGTACATTTTTGTATCATGTGTACTGGCCAGTTTTCAATAATTAGTTTTTGTCAGACAGGGATGTGTTCTAAGTCCTGCTTTGTTTGCAACGTTACCTGATCAGTTGGCAAATCACAAGTCTAAACGAGAATTATGAGGCATTGAGCTCTTACCAGAAATCGTGGAATTATTTGTATTACTCTATTTATTTTATTATTTGATGACAGTGTAGTTTTGTTTTCTGTTTTTTTTTTTAACTGTAAGACAATCAGTTCAGTATCCTTTAAATGTGTTGCAATAAATCAAAGTTAATATCAATATAGAGAAAACACTGATAGTCCTTAGGAATGGTGGCATTTTCCCAGTATCGTCAAATCAGAGATTGGGAACAAATACTATTATCTGAGATTTAAGTTTTCAACCAAAGTAAGTCACAAAATAGGTACAGACTCACACGTATTTTGAATTATGGCCCATGGCCAATGTTCATTAAAATATCTTTCGTTCTCGTATTCTTAAAATATGATCAGTCTCCTTTCCTCTGTCTCTGTTAGTTTGTATGTGTGCTGGCCGTACGTGTTTCTGTTTATCACTCTGTGTGTGTGTGTGTTGTGTGTGTGTGTGTGTGTGTGTGTGTGTGTGTGTGTGTGTGTGTGTGTGTGTGTGTATGTGTGTGTGTGTGTGTGTGTGCATGTGAGTGTCAGTGTGTGTGTGTGAGAGAGAGAGAGGGGGGGAGAGAGAGAGAGAAGGATCGAGAAAGAGAGAGAGGAAAAATGTATTTTTGTATATGTCTGTGTGTGTGTTTGCATGTGTGTGTGTCTGTGTCTGTGTCTCTATGTGTGTATGTCTGTGTGTGTGTGTGTGTTGTGTGTGTGTGTGTGTGTGTTGTGTGTGTGTGTGTGTGTGTGTGTGTGTGTGTGTGTGTGTGTGTGTGTGTGTGTGTGTGTGTGTGGTGTGTGTGTGTGTGTCTGTCTGTCTGTCTGTCAGTCTGTCTGCCTGTTTTTTCTGCATGTCTTTTTCTTCTCAACTTCCACAACCTCTCTCCGTTTCCACGCTTTCTAAACTACACCTCCATCTCTTTCTTCTGTCTCGAAACACGATGTATATGGACAACTAATAATGCACCGAATATCCCCATTTACCTGTTAGGATTCCGCCCGTCCTACCGGCTGTACAACAAGTGGAGCAGCTTGGCTGGAGCCTTAGTGTGTATCGTTATCATGTTCATGCTCAGCTGGTGGGCAGCCCTCATCACCGTGCTCGTGGTGACCGCCCTATATGTCTACCTCAAACACAGAAACCCAGGTAAAACGATACGTCTCTTACCTGTCGGTTGATTATGTTGTTGGTGGTGGTGTTGGTGGTGGTGGTGGTGATGGTGGTGCCGGTAGTGGTGGTTGTTTGTTGTTGGTTGTTGTTGTTGGTGGTGGTGATGGTGGTGGTGGTGGTTGGTGGTCGGTGTTGTTGGTGGTGGTGGTGGTGGTGGTGGTGGAAGTGATGGTGGTGGTGGTGATGGTGGTGGTGGAAGTGATGGTGGTGGTAGAGGTGGTGGTGGTAGACCCAAGGAGAAAATATTGGACGGACTTGCAGGGTGGCTGAGGACAGAGAGGGTTGGAGATGTACTTGCAGCGACAGGGGATAGATTCGTGTGGAGGGCCATGATCGCCAACGCCATGCGGCAGGGCACATGATGATGTGATGATGATGATGATGATGATGATGTTGATGATGATGATGATGATGATGATGATGATGATGATGATGATGATGACGATAATGATGGCATCTGTGGCTAAGTGCTTACAGAATTCATTCCGAGCACAGAAACGTCACCTTGAGAAACTGAAACTGAAACTGTATGTCTGTCTCTGTAATGTCACTTTTACTGCCATTACGAAAGCTGTAACTAGGCAAGAAACTGCGGCTGTTTAATAGCCTACTTTGTCTTTATTGTGATTAGGCAATGTTTGGGGAAAAAAGTCACAATATCCAGAGGAAAAGAAATAT
>JAPXFY010000013.1:19159938-19162438 GCA_030674185.1 Monoplex corrugatus
CTGTCTCTCCGACTCCAAACATCCTCAGGACCAGTCAGTCTAATCAGTGCCTACGCACCAACTTTGGCATCCACAGCAGAAGCAAAAGACAAGTTTTATGACGACCTCAGTGCTGCTATAAGGGGAATTTACGTTCATCGCCGGCGATTTCAACGCCAGAGTGGGTGTCGATCACAACTCCTGGCCCACCTGCTTGGGTCAGTTCGGCACTGGGAAAATGAACGAGAATGGCCAGCGCCTGCTAGAGCTCTGTTGTCATCATGGGTTGTGCGTCAGTAACACCTTCTTCAACACGAAGCCTCAGCATCGAGTCTCCTGGAGACACCCGCGATCCAAACACTGGCACCAGCTCGACCTGATCCTCACCAGACGTGTCAACCTTTCCAGCATCAAGATCACTCGCAGCTACCAGAGCGCCGTTTGTGACATTGATCACTCTTTGGTGTGCAGCAATGTGAAACTCCGCGCGAAGAGACTGCACCGTACGAGAAAGGAGGGCCGACCTCGCATCGACACCAGCAAAACACGCGATCAAAGAAAAGTGGAGGAGTTTGCGCGTGTGTTGGAGGATTCTCTCCCTGGCCCACCACTGCAAATGCCCAAGACCGATGGGAACACTTCAGAGATGCTGTCTACAATGCCGCCATGTCTACATTTGGCAAAAAGACCAGCAAGTCAGCTGATTGGTTCGAAGCCCACTCAGAAGAAATGACACCAGTCATCGAGGCCAAGAGAAACGTCTTGACAGCATACAAAACCAATCCCAGTGAGCAGAACCTCCAGGTTCTCCGTGCTGCTCGCAGCAAAGTTCAGCAGTGTGCCAGACAATGCGCCAATGACTATTGGCTTCAGCTCTGCTCCCAGATTCAGACTGCGGCTGACACAGGCAACATCAAGGCGATGTATGACGGCATCAAGCAGGCATTGGGCCCAACGCAAAAGAAAACTGCCCCTTTGAAATCAGCTACAGGGGAGGTGATTCAAGACAAAGAACAACAGATGGAGCGCTGGGTAGAACACTACACTGAGCTATATGCAAAGGAAAATGTAGTCACAGAAGACGCCCTGAATGCCATAGAGTGCCTACCAGAGTTGGAAGAGCTTGACAGAGAACCAACCATAGATGAGCTCAGCGAAGCCCTGGACTCTCTTGCCTCTGGCAAGGCACCAGGGAAAGACGGTATTCCCGCCGAAGTACTGAAGTGCTGCAAAGAGACACTCATCACCGAGTTGCATGAAATCCTCTGCCTCTGTTGGAGTGAAGGCGAAGTACCACAAGATATGAGGGATGCTAACGTCGTCACACTGTACAAAAACAATGGTGACAGAAGCGATTGCAATAATTATCGCGGCATATCCCTCCTCAGTATCGTTGGGAAAGTCTTTGCACGAGTAGTACTGAAGAGGCTCCAGGTACTCGCAGAGCAAGTCCACCCTGAATCGCAGTGCGGGTTCCGTGCCAACAGATCCACTATAGACATGATCTTCTCCCTCAAACAACTTCAGGAGAAATGTAAGGAGCAAAGGCAGCCGCTCTTCCTTGCTTTCATAGATCTCACAAAGGCCTTCGATCTGGTCAGTAGGGATGGCCTCTTCAAAATCCTTCCCAAGATTGGATGTCCACCCAAACTTCTCAGCATCATCAGATCCTTCCACGAAGACATGAAAGGCACCGTCGTCTTTGACGGCTCAACATCAGCTGCCTTCAACATACGGAGCGGAGTGAAACAGGGTTGCGTCCTGGCTCCCACCCTGTTTGGAATCTTCTTTGCTGTGATGCTTAAAAACGCATTCGGTCCTGCAGTTGAAGGTATCTACCTCCGAACCAGGATAGACGGTAAGCTCTTCAACCTCTTCAGACTAAGAGCCAAGACTAAAGTCCAGCTGAGGTGCCTGCGTGACTTCATCTTTGCAGACGACGCAGCAGTAACCGCCCGCTCAGCTGAGGACCTACAGCAGCTCATGACTCGCTTCAGCGATGCCTGCCAAGACTTCGGGCTTACCATAAGCTTGAAGAAAACACAGGTCATGGGACAGGATGTTGACTCTCCCCCAGCCATCAGCATCAATGACCATGAACTGGATGTCGTCCATGACTTTGTTTATCTGGGCTCAACAATCTCAGACACCCTCTCACTTGACACAGAGCTCAACAGGCGCATCGGCAAGGCAGCTACCACCATGGCCAGACTGACAAGGAAAGCATGGAACAACAGGAAGCTGACTGAGCACACAAAAATCCAGATCTACAGAGCCTGCGTCGTGAGCACCCTCCTGTATGGCAGCGAGTCCTGGACTTTGTACCCGACAAGAGCAAAAGCTCAATGCTTTTCACATGCGTAGCCTCCGACGCATTCTAAACATCACCTGGCAGGACAAGGTCCCAAACAACACTGTCCTGGAAAGAGCTGGATGCACCAGCATGTACACGCTGCTGAAACAGAGACGCATGCGCTGGCTTGGCCATGCCGTGCGCATGGACGACGGACGGATCCCCAAA
>JAPXFY010000013.1:19172438-19177438 GCA_030674185.1 Monoplex corrugatus
GAGTGGGTACCTGACCCTGTTCAGAGTTAAAGACGAGGAGAGGAGATAGGCACTTTTTCATAATGCTGGCTCTGAGAGAATTTGAGGTCTCCAGCACTTCACTCCCTTACGACCTCAAACACTGTTTTAGAGAGGTCATTGATGTGAATGACAACCTCCTTCATTGTATCATCATCATCATCATCATCATCATCATCATCATCTTCATCATCATCATGTGCCCTGCGGCATGGCATTGACGATCATGACCCTCCATGCGAATCTATCCTTTGTCGCTGCAAGTATATCTCCCACCCTCTCCGTCCTCAGCCACCCTGCAAGTCCGTTCAATATTTTTTCTCCCTGGGTCTACCTGGTGTTCTCTTTCCCTCCAACTTTCCCTTCACTGAATGAGGTATCATTATCTAATCTTGGAGAAGTTTAAGAAAATGTTGTTTTTTAAGAGAAGGAGGAATGCTGTCCCTCTTGTTGCAGTTTTGATTGTTTTTGGTTTGGTTTGGTTTTGTTTGGTTTGGTCAGTTTTCATTGTTTTTGGTTTGGTTTGGTTTGGTTTGGTTTGGTTTGATTTGGTTTCGTTTCGTTTCGTTTCGTTTCGTTTCGTTGATTTGGGTTGGTTTGCTTTGCTTTGCTTTGCTTTGTTTTGCTTTACTTTGCTTTGTTTTGTTTTGCTTTGTTTTGTTTTCAGTCCAGGATTGTCCCAAAGCGATCGTCTGCTGTATGACAAACGTGAAGTGAAGACCAATAGGATCAGTTCTTTTTCCAATTAACTCAAGTCGTGTTACACTTAGCTGACAAGTGACCCCCACACTGTCTTTACTGCTGGCTTGGCTAGTTCAATCTTGACAGGGCAGGAATGTACGTCAAGGGTCAATACTAACAATGGGAACAACCTGCTGCGTCCGACACCGGTCACCGTTGTGCAATGGTTATTGTAACGGACCAAAAACTGGAAGGTTGTGGGTTCGAATCCCTTCAACCCTATGAAAAGTCACTATAGGAGTTTTCGATCCCAACCGGCTCCAACCCAGAGTTGAACGTGAGATAGATAAATTAAGAAGGCTGGTACCATTCAGTCAAGTCTTAACCACTTCACGGATACGTCATTAAGAGTGTTACTCAACTCCCCTGACCAGCACCGCAGGTATTTGTATCTGTCGGTCTTTGTCATGTAGTCCTTCGGAAGGGGACGAAAAATGAGTCGAACCCGTGTGCCTTCTGGCTGCGCACGCTAAAGATCCCACGGCAGTTGAAAATCGTGAAAAGCAGGGCATTTGCCCGGCTGCCTTGGTATAAAACACTGGAGAGATAGGTTGATTTCCCAGGTCCCAGCCCTTGAAGACTAATTATCCTTTTTGCCTTTCTGAAGTTCTGGTAAAAAAAAAGTGAATATGAATATAAATTTGAAACGAGGGAGAGGGGGTGGGCGCCGCCCTCGTGGTGCTGGCCCCGTGAAAAGTTGAGGTCTCTGCCACCTCACTCCCTTACCTCCCCAGAGTTATGGAACTATCTAGGTAGGACCTCAGGACCTGGTCAGCTCATGGGTTTGTGTGCAGGCTTAAGGCTTATGCTGTGATCGTTCTGGATCTTTTCCATCACATAGCACCTGTGATGTTAGTGCATATGGAATTCATTCCGAGCGCGGAGACGTCATCTTGAGAAACTGAAACTGAAACTGTCATGCAGTCTCAATCCAGAATGGAACTGCGTAACATCACAATTATCATTCCTATCGTCATCAATTAGTCAATCAATCATGTCGAGCTTGCTCGGCTATCCATGACACGTTTCCTCCATCCTTCTCTGTCAGACATTGCAGTAGGTAGTTCATCATACTGACAGCCCGTATCATCGATCAGTTGGTCGATGAAGGTCTTCTTTGGACGTCCTGGTCTTTGTTGCCGTGACTGAGTCTCCATAGTAGAACATCTCCCACCAATTCTTCTTTGCTACGCCAGCAGTGTCCCGCGAAACGCAGTCTTTGTTGACGTATTGATTTACTGATTGGTGGGATCTTACCATATAACTCTTTGTTAGTTGGATGTTCTCTCCAGGATTTGTTCAGGGCTGCACGCAGCATTCATGTGTATGCTCCATCAATCTTCTTCTCCAATGTCGTTGTTAGGGTCCAAGAGATTGAGCCATATGTAAGAACGGACTCTACTGCTGCTCGGAAGAAGTTCCTTTTCAGGTTGTCTGGTAGACTGGATTTCCAGATTTTGTCCAGTTGATTTATAGCGCCCCAGGCATTTCCGAGTCTGGTATTGACGTCTTGTTCTGTGGAGTCAATGACATTGACTATCGTCATCATTACAGCTCAAAATATCAAAATGTCACAGATTCTGTGGCCATTAATATGATGTATGTGTACGTTTCTGCGCTTAGATTTGATTTCTATCAAGATTTTGCGCTATATAAATATTGTAATTATTATTATTTAATTATGTAGGAAATGGGACAAAAACAAAAACCTGCTTTGTCGTCGTAGCAATTGTGGTGGCTGTCTTGATGTTGGTGGCAGTGGTGACAAAAGCGAAAGCAGCAGCAGTAGTAGCTATGGTTGTTATTGTTGTTGCAAGAGTAATAGTATCAGGAAAGAGTAATGTTGCAATGTTCTGTGTAAAGTCTATAGAGTAGTAGTTACTCTAAAAAGAGTGCCAACAACATTAGTTGTATTAGTTCTTGCAGCTGCAGCAGCAGAAATTGTAGCAACGCTCGCGAGCACTTACACAAACACACACGCACTTACACACACACTTACACACACATACGCATACACACACACACACACACACACACACACACACACACACACACACACACACACACACACACACACACACATTTGTCTAAAATCACTTCAATGAACAGATATTAAACTAATGACCACTATCACCACACATATACACACAAACCGCACACCCGTGTACGCACAAGCACACGCACAAACACATTTGTGCACACACATGCACACATACATACACACACACGCAATACGCATGCACACGCACGGCACATGCACACGTACACACATACACACACACACACACAACACACACACACACACACACACACCGACATACGTGCGCACTCACACACACACGACATACACACGCACGCACGCGCGCACGCACGCACGCACGCACCGCGCACACACACACAGACACACACACGCGCGCGCGCGTACGCACAAACACACATACACATACAAGAATACATACACCACACACACACACACACACACACACACAACACACACACACACAACACACACACACACAACACACACACACGCAAGCACGCACGCACACACGCACATACAAATGACGTACACACGACGTACACACACATACACAAACCACACGTACACACGGAGAGTGAGTGAGACAGAGAGAGACAGACAGACAGACAGACGAGACAGAGAGAGAGGAAGAGAGAGATAGAGACAGAGACAGAGAGAGACGTAGACAGAGACAGAGAGAGACGTAGACAGAGAGACAGAAAGAGGGAGAGAGAGACAGACAGACAGAGACAGAGCCAGACAGACAGACAGAGAGCAAGACAGCGGACTTGACACAACTGAATGCTCCAGATATGTGTAGCTGTCTGTCCACAGCCAATTAAAGAGCCACCAATACCGCTGTGGTCACACAGTCCGTTAAAAGTCATGACAGGCGGTGTTAGCACAAAGTTTACCCCACATTTGAAGGTGCCTCCAGGGGGGTCACAGATAGATAGATAGATAAATGATTCACAGTCCCTATAGTTCGCCGTTAACCCTTTCACAACCGCACCCCTGTCCATCAGCATCCTGCATTGTCAATCATGCCAGAAAAAATTTTTGACTCCTTCACCTTCACCTTCACACTGTCCATCAGCTTCCTGCAGATGTCATATTTATAAAATAATAATGATAATAATAACAACAATAACAATGTAATAATAATAATGATAATAGTAATAATAATAATAATAGTAATATAGTAATGATGATGATGATATAAACAACAACACAATAATAATCATCATCATCATCAGGTGCCCTGCTGCATGGCGTTGGCGATCGTGGACTTCCATCTGTTTCTATCCTTGTTGCCCCAAGCTATCCTCTACCCTCCTCGTCTTCAACTCAATAATAATAATAGTAATGATAATAATGTTTCAACAGCTTAAATCATTTACAGAATCTACGCATATGCTCTAATTCCGTTTATAAAACATCGAATCTTCTCCCCCTTCCCTCCAGGTTCGCTCCTCCTCCCCACCAGCCCTTCCTGAATTCTCTGCCTTCTACATACAGGGAAAAAAAACACCTTTATAAAAAACATATGTGATAAAGAAGACATTTGCTCTTGTTGTGACACGTACGTGCCAATCCCCTGAGGCGAACAAGACAGGAAGCAGTTAAGGGAGGTAATGTTGTCATCAACCACATTGATAACAATCACTGATTTACCGCCCCTGGATTACAAGATGTTCATGATAGTCTAAATATGGTCTACATTGCTGGAAGGGTTTTTTGTACAATTGAAAAATAATTACATCACTGTTTTCTATTACGATTCATACGTTGTGTATCTGAGGTCACAGAGTTGGCATACGTCTACTCTTTCTTTTATAGATTATGGTAAATATCATCATGTGCCTTGCCTCATGGCGTTGGCGATCATGGCCCTCCATACGAATTTACCCCTTGTCGCTGCAGGTACATCTTCCACCTCTCGTTCACCCCTGCAAGTCCGTCAATATCTCTCCTGGGCTACCTGTGCTCTCTTTTCAGCTTTCCTGTTGTGACCAGGTGCTCTAATTTCTCTTGCTTCATAAAATGTCCTATAAATCTTGCTTGTCTTTTCCTAATCTTCTTTATTAGTGTTCTTCTTGTGTCTGCCTCCTTGATAAATATTCTTGTATTGAATTCACGGGGTTTGTAAAACAATCTGTCCCCTTGTTGTAGTTCGAAAAGAAATATGTTTCAAACAAAGACGTTGACTGATTCGACCTCT
>JAPXFY010000013.1:19189938-19192438 GCA_030674185.1 Monoplex corrugatus
CAGACCGAGACAAACTGAGATAGACAGACTGAGATAGACAGAGACAGACAGACTGAGATAGACTGGGCAGACTGAGACAGACATAATGAGAGAGACAGACTGACATGCAGATGAGACAGACAGACCAAGACAAACTGAGATAGACAGACAGCACTGAGACAGACAGACAGACCAGACAGACAGACAGCAGACAAAACTGAGAACAGACATAATGAACAGACAGACCAACAAGCAGATTGAGACAGACATAATGAGACAGACAGACCAACAAGCAGATTATGAGACAGACATAATGAGACAGACAGACACATCAAGCAATTGAGACAGAATAATGAGACAGACTGAGATAGGAAGAACAGACAGAGAGGCTGAAACAGACAGACTGGACAAACAGATTGGACAGACAAAGAGACAGACAGAGACAGCAGACAAACAGACAGAGACAGATAGACAGCTAAGAGACAGACAGACAGAATGAGACAGACAGCAAACTGAATAAACAGACAGACGAAATGAGACAGCCAGAAAACTGATATAAACAGACAGACAGAATGAGACAGCCAGGAAAACTGAATATAAACAGACAGACAGAATGAGACAGACAGAAAGAGGTTTCAATGGTGGTGTTTTTAAGTTTCAAGTCGTGATTTAAAGCAAGAAGGCCTAACAAGTGATAACACAGCCCAGGTTTTGCCCAGCTTCCCACGAAAGCCAGGAAACTGATTCGTCACAGTGTGTACGGTAACAAGACCTTTGTACTGGAGACTCACCATCACATTAATTTCTTCACTATCTGTTCCTCCCATTTTGTGTCCCTCCACATACTGCTGTATCCATGTAGCCTTATCCATCCCCCCAACCCCCAACCACTCACCCACCCACCTCCCTTTTTCGTTTTTCTTTTTCGCCTTATCTTCTGCGTCGTTTTAACCCTTCGACTCCCGCACGCCCTATCTGCCAACTACAAAAACTTAACCATTAAATTGTGATTCCCTCAAGATCCAGAAAAAGATGATATAAGTTTCAATTTCAACCTTTACTCAGGGCTATAACCATTTCAAAACGCACACAAAATCTATTGGGGGAAAAAAGCCTGAAAACAAAATTAAGTAGGCCCTACACATATCAACGCAAGCGAGCACATTATCTAAAGATGTGCTCGTGGCGATAACCATTCCGTCCAGTTTATCACCAGAGGGTTTCAAAAAATAAACCTGAATAAATGTGAATATAACTTAGGACACTAAAGCATACATTAAAAATTGGCCCACAATACCTAAATTGCTCCTGCACATTACATTTCCTTAGAGCCACCCATGCGGACAGTATACATACCCAAGAATTATTCCTAAGAAAAAAGTACGTAAGATTTTATAGAACGCACACAGGTGAATGGACCAGCAAGGCAGAAAATGATAGAAAAGAGACGACAGAAAGCAAAGGAAGAAGGCAAAACCGAAGAGTGACAGAAAGAGGAAATTTCTAGCACAGGATTTCCTGAAAGTGGGAACATTATTCATGCTGAAAGAGCTCCTGGCATCCCCATGGGGGGGGGGGGGGGAGAGAAGGGAGTAAAGAAAGCATTTATAGCAAACAACGGAGTGGGGAGGAAGACATTTCAAATAACGCAATGATGAAAACATAGTAATTACGAGACATGCCACGTCATAGACGCACCCCCGTGGGGATGCCGAGAGCTCTTTCGGAAATTCTGTGCTACAAATTTCCTCTTTTCTATCACTCTCTTTGTTTCTTTCTTCTTCCTTTGCTTTCGGTCATTTCTTCCTATCATTTTCTGCCTTGCTGGTCCATTCACCTGTATGTGTTCGATAAAGTCTTACGTTCTTTCTCTTAGGATTGATAGTTGGGTACAGTCATTAAGTGCATTTTTAGTTCTAGGGAAATGAGATATGTGGAAGCAATTTCAGATAATTTACGCCCGTTTTTACATGTTTTATTGTCCTTGGCTATGTTTATATTTGTATTCAGGTATATGTTTTTTTAAATGCTCTGTTTGATAAATTGGACGGAGTGGTCAGCGCCAGGGGCATCTTCCTTAGATTATGTGCAACGAATGTATCGATACGTGTACTTAATTTTCTTTTTGTTTTTTCCTGTTGAAGTATTGTGTATGTTTTGAAACGGTTATAGCGCTGATAGGGCTCTACGCAGTCAGCTGGGCTTTAAACAAAACTTAACAATTAACATCATAGACGTTAGATAAAAAAAATTCCAGTAAAATATTAATTTCCATGTATGTATCAATCGATAAACAAATAAGGCGATGAGCATTCTTCCTGCTGTAACAGTATCTATGTCGTTTCGTCAGAACAGTCAAGCAGCATGCAGCATCAGGGAATGTGGTAATGAGAAGAAATGTGCACGTGCAACATGTAGCATCGGACACAGCCTGAGCATCCAGCACACACATTGCAAAGCTGTTTGGGGGATAGGAGTCATGTGGGGGATCTGACAGACACAACCTTTGTGTCCGATTATG
>JAPXFY010000013.1:19199938-19207438 GCA_030674185.1 Monoplex corrugatus
CTGACACAACCTATAACCCCCTACCCTAAAGGATTAACTTGCATTCTGTCACGGTAATTGTAATTATCACTTCCATTGACACAAATCTATAACAGGTTGTGTGACCCAGTGATGAGTGTCAAAAGCAGCAGGCAGAACGGAAACTGAAGATTCCTGGAGCTATTAAGTTTAAATGCAAAATTCCGAACTATGCATATTAGCTTATATCATTGCAATTTTTGCTGAAAAAAGTGCCTTTGGCAACTGAAAACAATAATCCCACATAGCATGCCTATGTTTCTGTAGAACTACTAAGATTTTAGCCAGAATTCCAGTTATCATTGACTGTGCCACATTCAGTTAGAGTATGAACAGTTAGAGCATATACTGAATAACACTTATTACCAATAAATGGAATTTCACAGTGTAAATTCGGCTTAATCCTCTTTTCACACAGGTCGTCTTCCATAGTGGAATGTACATATTGCCCTTATCGGTACACCCGGGTCCGCCATGAGTCATGTGATTCATCAGACACGGTGTGGTAGCCAAACATGTTCCCTCGCCAAATTTACTCTGAGGCATTTTAATGTCGTTCGCTGAAAGGATTTTTTTAAATGTTCATGAAATATTCGCCAGACATCGGGTTAAATAAAATTCTGTCATTGGTATGTGGCCCATCCCACTTAAAGTTTCCACCTAACGCCACGTGGATCATGACGCATTAAAAGAAAAATGCCCTGGTCTGAACCATGTCTGTCTCATCTGCTGCAGGAGAGCTTAGATTTGGGACTGGTTTCAGCCACAAATAGAAGTAGTAATAGTAGTCGTAGTAGATGTAGTAACAGTAGCAGTAAGCAGTAGTAGTAGTGGTAGTGGTAGTAATAGTAGTCGTCGTAGATGTAGTAACAGTAGCAGTAGCAATAGCAGTAGTAGTAGTGGTAGTAGATGTAGTAACAGTAGCAATAGCAGCAGTAGTAGTGGTAGTAGATGTAGTAACAGTAGCAATAGCAATAGCAGCAGCAGTAGTAGTAGTAGTAGTAGTATTAGTAGTAGTAGTGGTAGCAGATGTAGTAACAGTAGCAGTAGTAGTAGTAGTGGTAGTAGATGTAGTAACAGTAGCAATAGCAGTAGCAGTAGTAGATGTAGTAACAATAGCAATAGCAGCAGCAGCAGTAGTAGTAGTAGTAGTAGATGTAGTAACAATAGCAGTAGCAGTAGTAGATGTAGTAACAATAGCAATAGTAGTAGTAGATGTAGTAACAATAGCAGTAGTAGTAGATGTAGTAACAATAGCAATAGTAGTAGTAGATGTAGTAACAATAGCAATAGCAGTAGTAGTAGTAGATGTAGTAACAATAGCAATAGTAGTAGTAGATGTAGTAACAATAGCAATAGTAGTAGTAGATGTAGTAACAATAGCAATAGCAGTAGTAGTAGTAGTAGATGTAGTAACAATAGCGATAGTAGTAGTAGATGTAGTAACAATAGCAATAGTAGTAGTAGATGTAGTAACAATAGCAGTAGTAGTAGTAGATGTAGTAACAATAGCAGTAGCAGTAGTAGATGTAGTAACAATAGCAATAGTAGTAGTAGATGTAGTAACAATAGCAATAGTAGTAGTAGATGTAGTAACAATAGCAGTAGCAGTAGTAGATGTAGTAACAATAGCAATAGTAGTAGTAGATGTAGTAACAATAGCAGTATGTAGTAGTAGTAGATGTAGTAACAATAGCAATAGTAGTAGTAGATTAGTAACAATAGCAACAGTAGTAGTAGATGTAGTAACAATAGCAGTAGCAGTAGTAGATGTAGTAACAATAGCAATAGCAGTAGCAGTAGTAGATGTAGTATAACAATAGCAATAATAGTAGTAGTAGTAGTAGTAGTAGTAGTAGTAGTAGTAGTAGTAGTAGTAGATGTAGTAACAATAGCAGTAGTAGTAGTAGTAGATGTAGTAACAATAGCAATAGTAGTAGTAGTAGTAGTAGTAGATGTAGTAACAACAGCAGTAGTATGTAGTAGTAGTAGTAGTAGTAGTAGTAGATGTAGTAACAATAGCAATAGTAGTAGTAGATGTAGTAACAATAGCAGTAGGTAGTAGTAGATGTAGTAACAATAGCAATTAGTAGTAGTAGTAGTAGTATAGATGTAGTAACAATAGCAGTAGTAGTAGTAGATGTAGTAACAATAGCAATAGTAGTAGTAGTAGTAGTAGTAGTAGTAGTAGTAGATGTAGTAACAATAGCAGTAGTAGTAGTAGTAGTAGTAGTAGTGTAGTAGTAGTAGTAAATAACATAGTAGTAGTAGTAGATGTAGTAACAATAACAATAGCAGTAGTAGTAGAGTGTATACAATAGTAGTTAGTAGTAGTAGTATATAGTAGTAAGTAGTAATAAGTAGTAGTAGTAGTAGATGTAGTAATCAATAGAGTAGTAGTAGTGTAGTGTAGTAACAATAACAATAGGTAGTAGTAGTAGATGTAGTAACAATAACAATAGTAGTAGTAGTAGTGTAGTAGTAGTAGTAGTAGTATTGTAACAATACGTAGTAGTAGTAGTAGTAATAGTAGCAATAACAATAGCAGTAGTAGTAGTAGTAGTAAATACAATAGCAGCTAGAGTATAGTGTAGTAATAGAGTAGTATAGTAGATGTAATAACAATAGCAGTAGTAGTAGATGTAGTAACAATAGATAGAGTAGTGTAGTAGAGTAAGTAGTACAATACAATAGAGTAGTAGTAGATGTAGTAACAATAACATAGTAGTAGTGTAGTAGTAGTAGTATATAGTGTAGTAGAGTAGTAGTAGTAGTAGTAGATGTAGTAACAATAAGAGTAGTAGTAGATGTAGTAATATAGTAGTAGTTAGTAGTAGATGTAGTTAACAATGCAGTAGTAGTAGTGTAGATATATAAAGTTAGAGTGTAGTAAATAGAGTAGTAGTAGATGTAGTAAAATAACATAGAGTAGTAGTAGTAGTAGATGTAGTAACAATATAGAGTAGTAGAGTAGATGTAGTAACAATACAGCAGTAGAGTAGTGTAGTATACAGTAGTAGAGTATATATAGTAGTAGAGTAGTAGATGTAGTGTGTAACAATACATGCAGTAGTGTATGTAGTAACAATACATGCAGTAGAGTAATGTAGTAAAATAGATAGTAGTGTAGTGTAGTAGTAGTATAATAGTAGAGTAGTAGTATAGAGTAGAGTGTAGTAGTAGTAGTAATGTAGTAACAATAACATAGAGTAGAGTAGATTAGTAACAATAACATGAGTAAGTAGTATGTAGTATGGAGTATAGTAGTAGTGTAGTAGTAGTATAGTAGTAGATGTGTAACAATAGCATAGAGTAGTTGTAACATAGCAGTAGTAGATGTAGTAACAATACATAGAGTAGTAGAGTGAGTGTAAGCAGTAGTAGTAGTAGTGAGTAGATGTAGTAACATAGAGTAGAGTGTAGTGTGTAACAATAGCATAGAGTAGTAGTTAGATGTAGTAACAATGCAGTAGCAGTAGGTAGAAGCATAGAGTAGTAGATGTATAACAATAGCAGTAGAGTAGTAGTAGTAGTAGTAGATGTAGTAACATAATAGCATGTCAGTAGATGAGTAACAATAGCAGTAAATTAGTATAGTGTGTAGTAGATGTATAAAGCAGTAGTAGTAGTAGTAGTGTAGCGTAGTAGTGTAAGCATGCAGTGTATAGTGTAGTAAAAAAGTAGTAGATAGTAGTATAGATGTGTACATCATAGCAGTAGATGGTAAAGCAATAGTAGGTAGAGTCAATAGTGGTAATGTAGTATGCAGTGTGGTATGTAGAAATAGCAGTAGGTAGTAGATGTTATACAATAGGTAAAGGTAGTACATGCATACAGTAGTATGTGTAACAATAGTGAGGTAGTAGTAGTAGTGATAGCATAGCAGAGGTGTATAGTAATTAACATGCAGTGCAGTAGATGGTAACAATGAAATAGGAGATGTTAACAATACATAGTAGTAAGTTAGATGATGTATAAAACAATAAGTTTAGTAGTAGATATAGTAGTAACATAGCTAGTATAGTAGTAGTAGTATAGTAGTAAATGCATAGAATAAATGTATCTAGCAGTGAGTGTGTAGTAGATGTAGTAACAATAGCAATAGCAGTAGTAAGTAGATGTAGTAACAATAGCAGATTAGTAGTGTGCATAGTAGCGTAGTATAGTGATGTATAACAATGACTAAGAGTGGTAGTGTAGAGTAGTACATGTGGTGTAGTAGTAGTAGATCAAGCATAGCAGTGGTAGTGTAGATGTAGTAACAATACAGTAGTAGTAGTATAGTAGTAGTAGTAGTAGTAGTAGGTAGTATAGCTAGTAGTGTATAGTAGTGTAGGTAGTGTGTCAATAGTAGCAGTAGATGTTAGTAATCATAGATAGTAGTAGATGTAGTAAACATACAGTAGTAGTAGTAGTAGAACAATAGCAAGAGGTAGATGTAGTTCAATACAATAGTGTAGTAGTGTAGTAATGCTAGAGTAGTAGAGTAATGTAGTACAATACATACAGTAGCAATAGATGTAGTACATACAATAGCAGTATAGCAGAGTGTAGTACAATAGTGTAGTAGTAGTATAGTAGTATAGTAGAGTAGTAGTAGATGTAGTAACAATAATAAGTAGTAGTAGTTAGTAACATATAGAGTACATAGAGTACAGATAGAGTTAGTAATGTAGTAACAATAGCAGTGAGTAGTAGATGTGTAACAATCATAGCAGTAGTAGCAGTAGATGTAGTAACAATCAAGCATAGTGTAGATGTAGTACAATACAACATAGTAAGTAGAATAGTAACAATACATAAATAAGCAGTAAGTATAGTACAATAGCATAGCAGTAGTAGTAGATTATAACATACAGTAGTAGCAGAGTAGTCAATGCAGTAGTAGACAATACATAGCAGTAGTAGTAGATGTAGTACAATAGCAGTAGCAGTAGTAGAGTAGATGTAGATAGAGTATAGTAGTAGAGAGTAGTATAATGCAGTAGTAGTAGTTGAGTAGTACATAGTAGAGTGTAGTAGTAGAGTAGATACAATACATAGCTAGTAGTAGATGTAGTAACAATACATAAGTAGTGTAGAGTAGATGAGTACAAAGTAGCAGAGTACTAGTAGATGAGTAACAATACATAGCAGTGAGTAGTAATGTTAGTAACAATAGCATATAGTTTAGTATATAGACATAGTAGTAGTGTGTAGTGTGGAGAGTAGTTTACCTTTGCTAGCAGTAGCATTATGTAAATGTGAACAAAAAATTACCTTTGATTATATAAGTTGAGAGATAGTGGTAGGTGAGGAGTAAGGGTTAGTTGCAGTTGTGTAGATGCGGAGTAAGGGTTAATTCGGAAAGCAGGCAGTTCAAGTTAATGTATACCACAATAGAGTCTTAGGGTGAAAGCAGGAGGTGAGAGATGATAAACATAATGCAGACAGGGAGATAACAAAACATCAATACATAATCAGCAGAAAAACCAGTGCACGTAATGCCAACTCTAGCACATCTCCAAATCCTATTAAACTAAAACAAAACATCAGTTTGCCAGTCGCGTGTGTAGTGGTTAAGCACGGACTATCGATGGAAGGTTGTGGGTTGAATTCATCAGTCTTCAAAACTAGTGTGTAGGATTTTTTCGCTTAACCGGCCCCTACCAGAGTTGGCGTGCTATTGTGGCATTGGACAATAGGAGAGCATGTCTGGGTAGTTCATACATCATAACAGTAACAATAACAAAAGTCAGTCACACTTAGATCTGTGTCTGCACATATATAGTTTTGCAACTGTATACACAACACACACACTACACACACAATACATAAACACATACACAGCACAACAGCACACAACAACATACCAACAAACAACAACAATACATAATACACACACACACATATAACACAAACACCACACACAATAATACAAACATCACATGTACAACAATACAATAGCAGTACAAACACAATACAACCTATAGTAATCACACACTACAACACATACAGACACAACAGCATACAACACAATACACATATCAACACATGTGAATGATGGCAGACACACATACAAGAAAGATTAGTAACAATCACAACACAAGTAGTACACAGTATATAGCATAACAATAGCAAGCAGAGAGTAGTAACACAACAATAGCACAGAGCAGTAAGTAACAGACAAGCATAAGAGTAGTAGTAGTAACAAACAATAGCAGTAGTAGCAGTAGATGTATAACAATACAATAGTAGTAGATATAGTAGAAGTAGTATAGCATCATGTAGTAGTAGTAGTAGATGTAGTACAATAAGCATTTAGTAGTAGAGTAGTAGTAGTGAGTAGTAGTATAGTAGTGTAATTGTAGTAACAATGAGTAGTAGTAGTAGTATGCAGTAGTAGTAGTAGTGGTTGAATAGTGTAGTATACAATAGTAGTAGTAGTAGTAGTAGTAGTAGTAGTAGTAGTAGTAGTAGTAGTAGATGTAGTAACATAGTAGTATAGTAGTAGTAGTAGTAGTAGTAGTAGTAGTAACAATAACAGTAAGTAGTAGTAGTATAGTAGTAGTGTATAGAGTAGTAGTAGAAGATGTAGTAACAATAGCAGTAGTAGTAGATGTAGTAACAATAGTTGTAGGTAGTAGTAGTAGTAGTAGTAGTAGATGTAGTAACAATAACATAGCAGTAGTAGTAGATGTAGTAACAATAGCTAGTAGTAGTAGTAGTAGTAGTAGTAGTAGGTAATCAATAGCATAGTAGTAGTAGTAGATTAGTAACAATAGCAGTAGTAGTAGATGTAGTAACAATAGCAGTAGTAGTAGATGTAGTAACAATAACAATAGCAGTAGTAAGTAGAACGATAGTAGTAGTAGTAGTAGTAGTAGTAGTAGTAGTAGTAGTAGTAGTAGTAGATGTAGTAACAATCAAACAATAGCAGTAGTAGTAGATGTAGTAACAATAACAATAGCAGTAGTAGTAGATGTAGTAACAATAACAATAGAGTAGTAGTAATGTAGTTATAGAGTAGTAGTAGTTGTAGTAACAATAACAACAATACATTAACATAGCAGCAGCAGCAGCAGTAGTAGTAGTAGTTAGTAGAGTATAGAGTAGAGTAGTAGTAGTAGTAGTAGTAGTAGTAGTAAGCAATTAACAATAGACATAACATAGCAGTAGTAGTAGATGTAGCAACAATAACAATTAGTCAGTAGTAGTAGATGTAGTAACAAACAGTAGTAGTGTAGTAGAGTAGTAGTAGTGTAGAAGTAGAGTAGTATACATATACAATAGTAGTATGAGTAGATGTAGTAACAATGCAGTAGTAGTAGATGTAGTAGTAGTATAGAGTAGTAGTAGTGGGAGTAGTAGATGTAGTAACAATTAGTTAGCTAGTAGTAGTATGTAGTAGCATAGTAGATAGTATAATAGATAGTAGTAGTAGTAGTAGTAGATGTAGTAACAATAGTAGTAGTAGTGTAGAGTATAGTAGTATAGTTAGTA
>JAPXFY010000013.1:19224938-19234938 GCA_030674185.1 Monoplex corrugatus
TATATTATCATTTTGGGGGTATTTTCAGGTGTAAAGAGACAAGGGGCATAATTATTGGACAGCTGAATGAAGAGTTACGCCCGTGTAGTCAAACTGATCTATCGTTATTACTATTGCTACAGCTGCTGCTACTGCTATTACTACGACTATTGTTGTAGCAGCTGCTACTGATGTTATTATTACTGCTGCTGCTACTGCTACTATACTGCTGATACTGGTATTATTACTGCTATTATACTGCTGATACTGATACTACTACTGATACTATACTGCTGATACTGATACTCTACTGATACTATACTGCTGATACTGATACTACTACTGATACTATACGCTGATACTGTTTACTACTGCTACTATACTGCTGATACTGATACTACTACTGATACTATACTGCTAATACTGGTATTACTACTGCTACTATACTGCTGTACTGGTATTATTACTGCTACTATACTGCTGATACTGATATAATACTGCTAATATACTGCTGATACGTATACTATGAACTATACTGCTGATACTGATACTACTACTGCTAATATACTGCTGTACTGGTATTACTACTGCTACTATACTGCTGATACTGTACTACTACTGATACTATACTGCTAATACGGGTATTACTACTGCTATATACTGCTGATACTGGTATTATTACTGTACTATACTGCTGATACTGATACTACTACTGATACTATACTGTGATACTGATACTACTACTGCTGCCACCACCACTATTACTGCTACTATACTATGACTACTGCTGCTACTACTGCTACGGCTGCTGCTGCTAATACTACTATACCACTACTACTATTACTACTACTGTTTCTGCTGCTACTGCTGCTGCTGCTGCGTCTACTACCACTACTACTACTACTACTGCGTAAAGAGTAAATTACACTTAATGGTATAATGTTCCGAGTGCACAGAGTTTTCTATCTTGATCAGTCATGTGTGTGTGTGTGTGTGGCGCGCTGTGTGTGTGTGTGTGTGTGTGGTGTGTGTGTTGTGTGTGTGTGTGTGTGTTGTGTGTGTTTGTTGTTGTTGTTGTTTGTTGTGTGTGTGGTGAGTGGTGGTGTTGGTTGGGTGGGGTGGGTTGGTTGGTGGTTGGTTGGGTGGTGGTTGAGTTGGTTGGTTGGTTGGTTGGTTGGTTGGTTGGTTGGTTGGTTGGTTGTTGGTGGGTTGGTTGGTTGGTTGGGTTGGTTGGTTGTTGGTGGGTTGGTGGGTTGGTTGGTTGGTGGTTGGTTGGTTGGTTGGTGGGTTGGTTGGTTGGTTGGTTGGTTGGTGGTTTCTTTTGTTTGTTTGTTTTTTGTTTGTTTTTTTGTTGTTCGTTTGCATGTTTGTTTGTTTGTTTGTTTGTTTATGTGTCCGCCTATTTGTTTGTTTGTTTGTTGTTTGTTGTTTGTTTGTTTATGTGTGTGTGTGTGTGTGTGTGTGTGTGTATGTGTGGTGTGTGGTGTGTGTGTGTGTGTGTGTGTGTGTGTGTGTGTGTGTGTGTGTGTGTGTGAGTGTGTGTGTGTGTGTGTGTGTGTGGAAAGTAAGCGGATGTTCTATGAAAAGGGGAGATGATGACATCGTTACGACAATCTGACCGCCTTATGTTTTATTTTATGTTTTCATTTTAGATACAGTTGGTTTGGAAGAAATGATAGAAACGATCCAGGAGAGCAGACGACTTTTAAACTGACACTAATTGATACGAGCTGACTCAGTGTGATTAATGAAACAACAGTTTATCAGATAGCCCCCCCCCCTCTATCCATGCACTGTCTCCTCCCACACCAGCCCCCACCCCTACTCGCTATCCACACCCCCACCCCCTCTATACCGCCATTTCCCTCCACCTACCGGTTTGCGTAAAGAGGTGCCGAGACAATCTTGAAACCTTTCCAATTTTATTTTCTTTGCCAAAATGCGAGAGGCTCTAGTTCAACCGCAGACTAAAACAGGAAATTTACCCTCACTCCCACCCCCACCCAAGCCTCAGCCCCTGTAGTACCCCCTCCCTCCTTCCCTTCCTTTGACTAGACTTCACGTGGCAAGTCTGGAACGTTCGGGTTCACAGGGGAAATGTTGACATGTGCTAAAATCTTAATGTTCATTTTTTAAACTTCCAATGTATGAAACATCATAATGTATATTCTGTGTATTATGTAGCTATGTGTCAATCGTCTTTCAAAGTGTAATTTTGTTTTGTGGTTTGTTTTTGTTGTTGTTGTGTTGTTGTTTGTTGTTGTTGTTGTTTGTTTGTTGTGTTGTGTTGTTGTGTTGTTGTTGTTGTGTCATTCGTCGTTGCCACATTGTATTTAGATGTCCGTTTGTTTTGAAACAAAAGACGAATAAAAAAAAAAATTTTAAAAAGTCAGGAACGTTATTTGTTTCAGTGAGATGAGACATGGAGATTTTGTATGCAGCATGGGCATTTTTCAGCACTAGTAAAAAAAAAAACATTCGGTCAGCAGTGTGGTTGTCTGTCTGCAAAATTCTATGAGAAATGCAAGCGAGATGGTGGCAGGGCGGGCTGCCGAAAGAGAGATGAAGACCAGAGTGGGGTCGAGAGAGGGGTCTGTCATTCTCTGTTGGTCCAGAGGCTGGGCTGGACCAGGGTTAGTACGCGTTGTATGGCTATGTCCCGGGTTTGTCGTCTCCCCACCTTGCCATTCGGTTTGTGGACAGGGTGGCTGATGCTGGGTCCGAGTGGGTCGTGCAGCGCGTGGACGGTCCCCCTTTGCTTGGGGAAATGGCTGTCGATTGGCGTCCGGATCTTGGGGGGTGGGTGCCCCCGGGGATGACGAGGCATTGGTCCTTGGTTTACAATCATACAAGTAGGAACCAGAAAAAACACGAAGGAAGAATACGACCGCGTTTTTAATACAACAAGGAAGACAGGCGCAAATTTTCGGCCAACTGGCCTTTGTCAAGCGTAAGATTACAAACAAACAAACACCAGATACAAAAATTATGAGAAAAAGACTGAAACTTCCCTCCTGCTGTGTCCAATGTGGTAGTCTGTCGCAAAAACTCTGTGAGAAGTGCAAGCGAACTGGTGGCAGGGCGGGCTGCCGAAAAAGAGATGAAGACAAGAGTAGGGTCTCACATTGGACACAGCAGCAGGGAAGTTTCAGTCTTTTTCTCATGATTTTTGTATCTGTTGTTTGTTTGTTTGTTTGTAACCTTACGCTTGACAAAGGCCAGTTGGCCGAAAATTTGCGCCTGTCTTGTCTTGTTGTATTAAATACGCGTTCATATTCTTTTTTCGGTTTTTTTTTTTTTTGTTTTGTTTGTTTTTCTGTTTGCTTGAAGCTGGCAGTCAACTTGTTTTGGATTTCGTTTTAATCATACAAGCATCATCATCATCATCATCATCATCAATCATCATCATCATCATCATCATCAGGTGCCCTGCCGCATGGCGTTGGCGATCATGGACTTCCAACCATCTCTATCTCTCGTTGCCACCAGCATCTCCCCCACCCTCCTCATTCCCAGCCACTCTGCAAGTCCGTCCAGCATTCTCTCCCTGGGTCTACCGGTGCTCTCTTTCCCTCCACTTTCCCGTTGTGACCAGGTGCTCCAAATCCCCTTCTCATAAAATGGCCTCTAAATGTTGCCTGTCTTTTCCTAATCTTCCTTATGAGTGATCTACTTGTGTCTGCCTCCATCAAGGCTGTCTCGTTTGTTTTCTTTGCTGTCCATGGAACTCTCAACATTCTTCTCAGAAACCACATCTCGGCTGCCTCAATCTTGCTCTGGCTTTGCTTGCTGACTGTCCACGCCTCGCATCCGTACAACAGTATTGGTTCTATACAACATTCAAGGACTCTCTTTCTGACATACAAGCATAAAAGAATAAAAGACTGGGGATACGAGCTACAGCGATGTGCCTTCACAGGGGGAGAGCATCCCATACTTAACCTTTTGACTCCCGCACCCTGTCCAGCAGCATCCTGTATTGTCACCCATGCTAGCAAAACAAAAACTTAACCCTCTGACTCTCTCACCCTATCCACCAGTCTTTGCAAAAATCGTCTCAGCCTGCTGATAAAACCTCACTGCCACCATTCTTTCCACACACACACACACACTACCTGACCTAAAGTATTCTATGAACACAGCAGGCCGCTCATCGGGTTATTTAACCATCGTTTGCCACTTCCCTGACTTGTTAAAGCCTTTTGTGTAACTCTTAACATCCGCTCAACATAGGAATCAGACAGACAAAGAAAGCGAAAGAGAAACAGAGGCGCAGACAGACAGACAGACATGCCAGACAGACAACGAAAATGAAAAATATATACAAAGACAGACAGTTGGACGGACACAGATTCAGACAGATAGAGAAAGTGAAAAGAGAAACAGAGACGGACAGACAGACAGACAGACAGACAAACAGACGACAGACAGACAGACAGACGGACAGACAGACAGAGATAGGTGTGGTTTTGAGTGTGTAATTGTTCGTTACTTTTTAACGACTATGTTCTTTAAACAGGTGTTGTGTGTAATTGTGTAAGTTTGTGTGTGTGAGTTTGATATATGTATGTATGTGTATGTGTGTGTGTGTGTGTGTGTGTGTGTGTGTGTGTGTGTGTGTGTGTGTGTGTGTGTGTGTGTGTGTGTGTGTGTGTGTGTGTGTGTGTGTGTGTGTGTTGTGTGTGTGTGTGTGTGTGAGTTCGTGTGTGTTTATGTGTGTGTGTTTATGTGTGTGTGTTTGTGTGTGTGTTTGTGTGTGTGTTTGTGTGTGTGCTGTGTGTGTGTTTGTGTGTGTGTGTATGCGTGTGTGTGTGTTTGTGTGTGTGTGTGTCTGTGTGTGAGCGCGCGCGTGCGTGTGTGTGCATGTACATGTATGTGTGTGTGTGCTTCGTGTGTACGAGTGGTGTTGTGTGTGTGTGTGGAGAGAGAGAGAGAGAGAAGAGAGAGAGAGAAGAAGGGACAGACAGATAGACAGACAGACGGACGGATAGAGACAGAGAGACAGACAGAAAGAGACACAGAGAGATAAGCAAACAAACAGAAAGAGAGAGCGATAGAGACACAGAGAGAGAGACAGACACAGGGAGCGAGTGAGACAGACAGACAGAGACAGAGATACAGATACAGAGACAGACAGACAGAAAGAGAGACAGAGAAACAGAGAAACAGAGACAGAGACAGACAGACAGACAGAAAGAAAGAAAAAGAGAGAAAGAAGACAGACAGACAGACAGAAAGAGACAGATAGACAGACAGAAAAGGAGACAGACAGACAAACAGACAGACAGACAAACAAACAGGTGAGGCATGGCAGCAGGACAGGACAGATTTAGTATTGTGTTATTCAGAAATACGTAAGTGGAGAAAGGTAAAGCAAGACTTTTCCCTGTGATTTCTTTATCAGCAGCTGCTTTGGGTTTTTCGTGTCAGTGTGCGCACACATTATGTGCATGACTCAGACTTTTTTATTGCTATCTGTGTTGTGTGTGTGTGTGTGTGTGTGTGTGTGTGTGTGTGTGTGTGTGTGTGTGTGTGTGTGTTGGGGGGGGGGGGGGAATTTGAATGCGTATACCGTGAGTCTATGCCTCTGTGTGTGTGTGTGTGTGTCTGTGCGTGCGTGCGTGCGTGCGCGTGTGTGTGTGCGTGTTGTGTGTGTGCGTGCGTGCGGTGTGTGTATGTGTGTGTGAATGTGTGTGTTGGGGGGGGGGGAACTTGAGTACGTGCGTGTGAGTGCATGCCTCTGTGTGTGTAGATATGTGCGTGTGTGTGTGTGTGCGTGTGTTTGTGTTGTGTTTGTGTGTGTGTGTATGTGTGTGGTGTGTGTGTGTGTGTGTGTGTGTGTGTGTGTGTGTGTGTGTGTGTGTGTGTGTGTGGTGTGTTGTGGTGTTGGGGGAACTTGGGGGAACAGTAGATAGATGAATAAACATGAATAAGTGAAAGAAGTTTGAATTTCTTCTCATTAGAAATAGATGAATAAACAACATATAAATAAATGAAAGAAACTTGAATATTTTTAACTCATTTCAAGTAGATGAATAAACATATCAATAAGTGAAAAAAGTTTGAATTCCTTCTCATACCCGTTTGACTTCCGCACCCTGTCCATCAGCTTCCTGCATTGTCAACCAAGCTAACGTAGCAAAATCTTAACCCTTAGACTCTCTAACCTATCCTCCACCTTCAAGCAGGAAGCTGGTGCATAGGGTGACGGAGTCAAAGGGTTAAGTTTTTGCATTTGGTGGATATGGTGCTGGAGTCAAAAGGTTAAAGTAGATGAACAAACATATGAATAAGTGAAACCTTGAGAGGAGGGGAGATGACTGGGGGGGGGGGGGGCGGGTAAGTAGGGTGATACTATCATTTTGAGAGGAAGCAAGAGTCAAACATGACTTTGTGTATGTGTGTTGTGTGTGTGTGTGTGTGTGTGTGTGTGTGTGTGTGTGGTTGTGTGTGTGTGTTTGTGTGTGTGTGTGTGTGTGTGTTTGTGTGTGTGTGTGTATGTGTGTGTGTTTGTGTGTGTGTGTGTGTGTGACTCTGTTTTTGTGTGTATGTGTGTGTGTTTGTATGTATGTGTATGTGCGTGTGTGCGTATGTGCGTGCGTGTGTATGTGTGTGTATGCGTGAGTCGTGTATGCGTGTCTGTGTGTGTGTGTGTGTGTGTGTGTGTGTGTGTGTGTGGTGTTGTTGTGCGCGCACGAAGCGCGAGTGTGTGTGTGTGCGTGTTTATGTCTGTATGTTTATCTCTGTGTCTGCGTGTGTGACGGAGAAGAGAAGAGAAAGAGACAGACAGACAGACAGACAGACAGATTTGCAAAATAAACACTAGCTGTGATGAGTAAAAGTGAAAATACGTAAGATACGCTTAGCACCCTAGACCTAAATGACTACAGATCAAAAGGTGTGATCACCGCCACGGTACATGAAGAAGATATATGCTAGACACACGTTAATCAGCTTTCACGCACTTCTTTCATATCGCTATGTTTGAACTTACTATTACCGTTATTTCTGTTTAAAGCCGACTGCGTAGAGCCATATCAGGGCTATAACCGTTTCAAAACATACAGAATACTCCAACAGGATAAAAATAGGAAAGAAAATGAAGTACACATAACTGAAGATAGTAAACTATACATAAAAACAGGCCTAAATTACCTAAAATTGCTTCCGCATACCTCATTTCCTTAGGGCCAAAAATGTACCCAATACATGTACCCAATTATCATCAATCCTAAGAGAACGTACTTTAGGCTTTCGAGCACATACATGTGAATGGACGGACCAGCAAGGTAGAAAATGATAGGAAGAAATGACAGAAAGCAAAGGAGGAAGAAAGAGATTGACAAAAAAGAGGAAATTTTTAGCACAAGATTCACAGAAGGTGGGGATACTGTTTATACTGAAAAAAAAACCCAACATACCCACGGGGTATCTTTGAATTTACAAACCCAGAATATTATTATCAAATTTCAAACACGGCTGGCGTGTTACTGCAATGAAAAAAAAAACGTAAAATGCCTGTCTTGTTTTGTTTTGTTTTGTTTTGTTTGGTTTGGTTTGGTTTTATATATTAGCACCTGTAATACAAATACAAGACGATATTGTAACCATCTGTCAGTTTTTTAATCATGAAGGGTGTGCGTGTGTGTATGTGTGTGTATGTCTGTGTGTCTGTGTGTCTTTGTATGTGTCTGTGTGTGTGTCTGTGTGTGTATCCGTGTGTGCGTCTGTGTGTGTATCCGTGTGTCTGTGTGTCTGTGTCTGTGTGTGTGCGTATCTGTGTGTGCGCCTGTGTCTGTGTGTGTGTCTATGTGAGTCTGTGTGTGTGAGTGTGTGTGTCTGTGTCTGTGTGGTATATGTGTATGCCTATGCGTGCATGTGTGTGTGCGCACGTGCGTGTGTGTTTGCATGTGTGTGTGCGTGCGTGGTGTGTGTGTATGTGTGTTTGCCCCTGTAAACAACATATGCATGTGTGTGCGTGCACGTGCGCGTGTGCGTGTGTGTGTGTGTGTGCGTGCATCTATGAACAATAATTATGACATCATTAATGGTTCTCAACCATTCGTGAGTGGACGTTGGCCTAATTTGGTTCATGTCTTCTTTATCGATTAGTCGTGAACATGTAAGTATGGACCAGACTAATCCCTTACGTAATTGAACATGTGGTTCAAAAGATGAACACATGTGCTTGAGGATATCCAGGCCATTTCAAGATAGTTTTCACTGAAATTGGAGAAAATATGCAGTACTAAAGAAACGATTAATTACAGCAGTTTCGTGGAGATAGTCTAATCTCGAATTCACAGCTGTAAAACACACACGTTTACTAGAATCAACAATGGCTTGTTGGCTGGTTTATCTATAGATTTGGACGAGTCTTGGATCACACGTTTAGTTTAACTCTTTGACTGCCACCCTGTCCACCAGCTGCAAAAACTTAACCTTTTGACTCTCTCACCCTATCCACCAGCTTCCTGTGAGAAGCTGGTGGATAGGGGTGAAAGTCAAAGGATTAAATTTTTTGTATTTGCTAGCGTGGTTGCCAAAGCAGAATGCTAGTGGATAGAGTGACGGGAGTCAAAGGTTAAAGTTTGCTTTGATAGCGGTTCCAAAGTGCGATGTTAGGATGGGTGCGGAGTCAAAGGGTAAGGTATTCTGCTAGCGTGGTTCAAAGCAGGACTTAGTGATAGGTCGGAGTCAAGGGTTAATATATAGTCCAAGGTGCGTTGGATCGCAAAAATTCTGCAATTGGTTTTTGTTGAGCGAATTTGTGTGTGTGTGTGTGTGTGTGTGTGTGTGTGTGTGTGTGTGTGTGTGTGTGTGTGTGTGTGTGTGTGTGTGTGTGTGTGTGATGTTGGGTGTTTTAGTTTTCTTCTGTCTGTGTCTGTGTTTTGTGTCGTGTGTTGTGGTCTGTGTGTGTCTGTGTGTGGCTTTGTTTTTTGTTTTTTTTTTGAATTTTTTTGTTTTTTTGTTTGTTTTTTGTTTGCTTGTGTGTGTGTGGTGGTGTGTGTGTGGTGGTGTGTGTGAGATGGTCGCTCGTCGGTCGCGTGCTGGGGTGCTGGTGTTGTTGCAGTTGTGTGCTCGTGGCTGTTGTTTTATGTGTGAGTGTGTGTCTGTGTGTTGTCTGTTGATGTTAGATTTAAGTTTTCTTTCTTCTCTTTCTTTCTTTTCTGTCTGTCTGTCTGTCTGTCTATCTGTCTGTCTGTTTGTCTGTCTGTCTGTCTGTCTGGCTGGCTGGCTGGCTGGCTGGCTTTGTGTGTTGTTGTGTGTGTGTATGAAGTTGGGCTTTTAGTTCTTTCTTTCTTTTTCTTTCTTTCTTCCTTTCTTTTTCTTTCTGTCTTTCTTTCCATCATTCTTCCTTGCCTTTCTTTCTTTCCTTCTTTCTCTGTGTGTTGTCGGTGGTGATGGTAGAGGGGGGAGGTGGGAGGCTGGGGTTGTGTTCGAGCATAGGTACGCCTCATAGAGTCGGTCCGCTGGTCTGGATGAAGGATGCGAATTTCACACACGAAGTCCTCTCTGTTGCCCCAGTACTGTCTTTCCAGAGTTGCTCAGTTTGGCCACTGTTCATTTCCTTTAAAAATGTGTATTAAAAAGAAAGAAGTACATGTCACAGGTATTCCTCAACTAATTCGAATAAACATTGAGTTGTATATACGATGTTAATAAAATGTTTAACGCTGAAACATTCATTGAGCTCCTTCTATTTTGAGGATACGCATTGCACACAAGGGAGGTTAGAGCTTTGGCCACCAAAGGGAGACATGAGTACTGTTTTCTTTAATTGGTTTGATTTTTGCTTTGTCGTGCTGTGACATTGGTTTTCTGATTGGATGGTTGGGTGACTGATTGGTTTGGTTGGTTGGTTGGTTGGTTGGTTTGGTTTGATTGGTTGTGTGGTTGTTGTTTGTTGGTTGGTTGGTTGGTTTGGGTTGTTGGTTGGTTGGTTGTTGGTTGGTTTCGTTTTTTCGTTCCTTTCGTTTGGTTCGTTGGTTTGTTGGTTGGTTGTGTGGTGGTGGTTTTG
>JAPXFY010000013.1:19244938-19247438 GCA_030674185.1 Monoplex corrugatus
TTGTACACACCTGTCTGTTTTATTCATATTGTTTATATCTATCTATGTTATCCATATTGTTCCATAGGTTGTATTGTACACACCTGTCTGTTTTATTCATATTGTTTCATATCTATCTATGTTATCCATATTGTTCCATAGGTTGTATTGTACACACCTGTCTGTTTTATTCATATTGTTCTATATCTATCTATGTTATCATATTGTTCCATAGGTTGTATTGTACACACCTGTCTGTTTTATTCATATTGTTCATATCTATCTATGTTATCCATATTGTTCCATAGGTTGTATTGTACACACCTGTCTGTTTTATTCATATTGTTTATATCTATCTATGTTATTCATATTGTTCCATAGGTTGTATTGTACACACCTGTCTGTTTTATTCATATTGTTTATATCTATCTATGTTATTCATATTGTTCATATCTATCTATTGTTATCCTGTTATCCCTATTGCTCCATAGGTTGTATTGTACACACCTGTCTATGTATCCATCCATACCTTTCATACCTGCCTACATTAACCCTATTGTTCAATACTGTTCCTACCTGTCTACGCTGATGACGCACGGGGATCTCGAGTAATTAAACACTCTGGCACCAGACTGGCCACAACGTACACAGTGACTGAGCCAACCCCTACACGGTGAGATGCCTACCTCCTTGCTCCCCCCTCTCCATCCTCCCCCTCCCTACCCCCACCCCCCCACCCCCACCACGCTTCTTACATTCCTCCAGTTCGCCAGGTACTTCAGCTCCAAGAGGTGCTGATCACACTGGAACTGCTTGTTCTGGCTCCCCCGCGCAAGGTGGAAGCAGACTTGTTCAACCTTACCGTGCCAGCTCTTCCAAGTCGTGTCTCCTCTTTACCACCACCACTACCACCTCCTTCCCTCCTTTCTCTCACCCTTCTCTCTCTCTCTCTCTCCCTCCCTCCCTCCCTCCTGCCTCTTTACCACCTCCCCCTTCCCTTCCCTCCTCCATTCCTTCCATGAAAGCGGTGGACTGGACGCTAATTTCATCCAGAAGCAAACTTTATTTTGGAGCAATTTCCTTCCTGGCTTTCTTCGCCACTTCACTGTTTGTTGTGTTGTTGGGCTGGCTTGGGGGGAGGGTTTTAAACGATTGAGACTTAAAAATTGCCTGCTGTGTTATTTCTTCTACCCGCCTCTCTCTCTGTGTCTCTGTCTCTGTCTCTGTCTGCTCTCTGTCTCTTACTCTCTCAGTCTTCTTCTCTCTCTCTCTCTCTCTCTCTCTCTCTCTCTCTCTCTCTCTCTCTCTCTCTCTCTATCTCTCTGTCTATGTCAGTTGTCGGTCGGTCGTCGTCTCTCTCTGTGTCTCTATCTTGTCTTGTCTATCGTCTGTCTGTCTTCCTCTCTCTCTCTCTCTCTCTCTCTCTCTTTGTTTCTCTCTGTCTGTCTGTCTCTCTCTCACTCACTCTTTTCTCTTTCTTCTCTCCCCCCTCTCTCTCTCTCTCCTTCTCTTTCTCTTTCTCTCGCTATGTCTTTCTTCTCTCTCTCTTTCTGTCTCTGTCTCTGTCTCTGTCGCTGTCTCTCTCTCTCTCTTCTCTCCCCTTTCTCTCTCTCTCTCTCTCTCTCTCTCTTTCTCTTTCTCTCTGTCTCTGTCTCTCTGTCTCTGCCTCTGTGTCTCTGTGACTCTGTCTCCGTCCGTCTGTCTCTGTCTCTGTCTCTCTCGTCTCTCTCTCTCTCTCTTTCTTTTTCTCTTTCTCTCTGTCTCTCTGTCTCTGCCTCTGTGTCTCTCTGACTTTGTCTCCGTCCTCTGTCTCTGTCTCTCTCCTCCTCTCTCTCTCTCTCTCTCTCTCTCTCTCTCTCTCTCTCTTTCTCTTCTCTGTCTCTGTCTCTCTGTCTCTGCCTCTGTGTCTCTGTGACTGTCTCCGTCCCTCTGTCTCTGCCTCTGTCTCTCTCTCTCTCTTTTCTCTCTCTCTCTCTCTCTCTCTCTCTCTCTCTCTTCCCCCCCCCCTCTCTCTCTCTCTGTCTCCTGTGCCCAGTCGTTTTCTATCAAACTCCAGATACTTCTATAAAACATATCCGATGGGACCTTATGTTACTCTGCTTGAATGATACAGTAATGCAGTAATTTCCATTCTCTCTCTCTCTCTCTCTCTCTCTCTCTCTCTCTCTCTCTCTCTCTCTCTCTCTCTCCTCTCTCTCTCACGCTCTCTCACTCTCGTTCTCTCTCTCTCTCTCTCTCGCTCTCTTTCTCTCTCTTCTGTCTTTCTCCTCCGGAAAGGATTATCGTTGATGTCGAAAGAATGTTCTTTTCCCTTGAGTGCCTTGTCTGTTCTTTTTTTCGAAAACTTCATGTAAATTTGTGCTTTAGTTTATCCATGCGAAGGGCACTTCACATTGTTCACGGTGCTGAAATTCCTACAGAAATATATTATTATGTAGTACACTGCTGCCTCTCCCTACCAGTCCCCCCCCCCATTATGAAGTACACTACTGCCTCTCCCTACCCCTACCCCATTATGTAG
>JAPXFY010000013.1:19252438-19254938 GCA_030674185.1 Monoplex corrugatus
TTAACCTTCAGAAAGGAACTTAAAACCCATCTTTTTCAAAAGTATCTGGTTGCAGAGTAACTTCCACGGCATTGGTGCTGAAGTACAAAATGACTGTTTTTAACCTTTTCTAGTCCTTGGCATGACTGTGTCTATTATTGGTGTTTTTTAAGTTTATTCTTCTGATTATATATTTTAATTTTAATTTTTGTGTGTGTGTATGGGTGTGAGTGTGTGTGTGTGTGTGTGTGTGTGTGTGTGTGTGTGTGTGTGTGTGTGTGTGTGTGTGTGTGTGTGCGTGTGTGTGTGTGTGTGTGTGTGTGGTGTGTGTTGTGAACGTGAACATGATATGTTGGAATATCTTTGTATGCTCTCTGATTTGTTTTAATTAGTTAAATGTCTTATTCAGCTTCTATTTGTAATGCATGTTTTAATTAAGATTTTATGTAAAACGCGTTGAGCATTTTATGGAAAGGCGTTTATTCATGTAATAATAATAATAATAATGATGTGCATCTGCCGTCTGGTGAGATGATCGTTCCCAGATGTTTAAACTTATCAACCTGTCTCAAAATTGTGCTATTTGCTATTATTTTGCATGATGGTATTTCATGGGGTGTTTTTTGTTTTTGTTTTTGTTTTGTTGTTGTTGTTGTTTGTTTGTTGTTGTTTGTTTGTTTTGGGGTTTTTTGTTTTGTTTGGTTTGTTTTTTGTTTGTTTGTTTGTTTGTTTGTTTGTTTGTTTGTTTGTTTGTTTGTTTTTGTTTTACTGATTACCATGACTTCAGTCTTCTTGCTATTTAGCACCAGATCTCGAGTATACAGTTCTGCTGCAAGAACCAGCCAACCCGCTAAAGAATTCCTACGGAGATGAGAAAGAAAGTGGAGATGGTGAGTAGAAAAAGGAAGACGAGGAAAAAGACGGAAGCATTAGCAAAAGGAAATTGAGAAGAAAAAGAAAGACGAGGACGAGGAAAAAAGATGAGCATTACAAGCAGATGAAGGAAATCAGGAAGAAGACGGAGGATGAGGAAGAAGACGGAGGATGAGGAAGAAGAAGGAAGATGAGGAAGAATAAAAAAAAGATGAGGAAGAAGAAGGAAGATGAGGAAGAATAAAAAAGATGAGGAAGAAGAAGAAAGATGAGGAAGAAAAAGAAAGATGAGGAAGAAGAAAAAAGATGAAGAAGAATAAAAAAGATGAGGAAGAAGAAGAAAGATGAGGAATAAAAGAAAGATCAGGAAGAACAAGAAATATGAGGAAGAAGAAAAAGGATGAGGAAGAAGAAGAAAGATGAGGAAGACGAGGAAAGATGACAAAGAAGAAGATAAGGAGGAAGAAGAAGAAAGATGAAGAAGAAGAAGAAAGATGAGGAATAAAAGAAAGATAAGGAAAAAGAAGAAAGATAAGGAAGAACAAGAAATATGAGGAAGAAGAAGAAAGATGCGGAAGAAGAAAAAGGATGAGGAAGAAGAAGAAAGATGAGGAAGACGAGGAAAGATGACAAAGAAGAAGATAAGGAGGAAGAAGAAGAAAAATGAAAAAGAAGAAGATAAGGAGGAAAAAGAAGAAAGATGAGGAAGAAGAAAAATGAAGAAGAAGAAGAAAAAGGATGAAGAAGAAGAAAAATGAAAAAGAAGAAAGAAGATGAGGAAGACGAAGAAAGATGTGAAAAAAAAAGGAAGAAGAGGAAGACGAAGAAAAATGAGGAAGAAGAAGAACGATGAGGAAGAAGAAAGAAGATAAGCAGTCTGAAGAGGAAAAAGAAGTTGTGAGAAGGAATATGTCGAGTAGAAGAAAGATGATAAGGAGAAGAATGATGAATATGATAAACGAAGATGGAAAAGAAGAAGAAAAATGAGGAGAAGAAGGAAGATGAGGAGAAGGAAGAAGAAGAAGAAAAGTGAACAACAACAGTAAGACAAAAGGAGCAAGAAGGAAAATTGAAAAATTAGTGGAGGAGTAGGGGGGGGGGGGGGGGGGTGGGAGAGGATAACCAGATTAGATAATCGAATCCTTTGATTACATAATTTATGTCTCCCCATGCCAACTAACGATGCCAGAACACACATAATAACTTGAGTACTGCTCAAATGAATTAACCATAGAAGTAGGAAAACGTAAGAACTTATAGATGTAGTACCATTAGCTTCACTGCCAAGTACCGATTATGCGAGTTACTCATAACCTCCATCCTCCTCCATTTTTTCTTTGTTGGCGAAGTGGCTTTGGTCAAGCGTACACACACACACACACACACACACACACACACACACACACACACACATACACACACACACACACACATACACACACACACACACACACACACACACACACACACACACACGCACACACACACAAACACACACATACACGCACGCACACACAAACACATACACACACATATACACACACACACACTCTCTCTCTCTCTCTCTCTCTCTCTCTCAAGCAAAGAATAAATACTGTAAAACTTTACCAGACGCTGTGGTGTAGTGGTTAGCGCAACGGACTACCAA
>JAPXFY010000013.1:19267438-19274938 GCA_030674185.1 Monoplex corrugatus
AGGTCCCTTCATTCTGGTGATGTCAGCTTAGTGTTTGATAGGTCCCTTCATTCTGGTGAGTCAGCTTAGTGTCTGATAGGTCCCTTCATTCTGGTGGTGTCGGCATAGTGTTTGATAAGTCCCTTCATTCTGGTGGTGTCAGCTTAGTGTTTGATAGGTCCTTTCATTCTGGTGGTGTCAGCTTAGTGTCTGATAGGTCCCTTCATTCTGGTGGTGTCAGCTTAGTGTTTGATAGGTCCCTTCATTCTGGTGGTGTCAGCTTACTGTTTGATAGGTCCCTTCATTCTGGTGGTGTCAGCTTAGTGTTGATAGGTCCCTTCATTCTGGTGGTGTCAGCTTAGTGTTTGATAGGTCCCTTCATTCTGGTGGTGTCAGCTTAGTGTTTGATAGGTCCCTTCATTCTGGTGGTGTCAGCTTAGTGTCTGATAGGTCCCTTCATTCTGGTGGTGTCAGCTTAGTGTCTGATAGGTCCCTTCATTCTGGTGGTCAGCTTAGTGTTTGATAGGTCCCTTCATTCTGGTGGTGTCAGCTTAGTGTTTGATAGGTCCCTTCATTCTGGTGGTGTCAGCTTAGTGTCTGATAGGTCCCTTCATTCTGGTGGTGTCAGCTTAGTGTTTGATAGGTCCCTTCATTCTGGTGGTTCAGCTTAGTGTTGATAGGTCCCTTCATTCTGGTGTGTCAGCTTAGTGTTTGATAGGTCCCTTCATTCTGGTGGTGTCAGCTTAGTGTTTGATAGGTCCCTTCATTCTGGTGGTGTCAGCTTAGTGTCTGATAGGTCCCTTCATTCTGGTGGTGTCAGCTTAGTGTCTGATAGGTCCCTTCATTCTGGTGGTGTCAGCTTAGTGTCTGATTCTCATTCTGGGGGTCGCTAGTTGAAGTCCTTCATTCTGGTGGTGTCAGCTTAGTGTCTGATAGGTCCCTTCATTCTGTGGTGTCAGCTTTGTGTTTGATAAGTCCCTTCATTCTGGTGGTGTCAGCTTACTGTTTGATAGATCCCTTCATTCTGGTGGTGTCAGCTTAGTGTTTCATAGGTCCCTTCATTCTGGTGTGTCAGCTTAGTGTCTGATAGTCCCTTCATTCTGGTGGTGTCAGCTTAGTGTTTGATAAGTCCCTTCATTCTGGTGGTGTCAGCTTTGTGTTTGACAGATCCCTTCATTCTGGTGGTGTCAGCTTAGTGTTTGATAGGTCCCTTCATTCTGGTGGTGTCAGCTTAGTGTTTGATAGGTCCATTCATTCTGGTGGTTTCAGCTTAGTGTTTGATAGGTCCCTTCATTTTGGTGGTGTCAGCTTGGTGTTGATAGGTCCCTTCATTCTGGTGGTGTCAGCTTAGTGTCTGATAGGTCCCTTCATTCTGGTGGTGTCGGCTTAGTGTTTGATAAGTCCCTTCATTCTGGTGGTGTCAGCTTTGTGTTTGACAGATCCGTTCATTCTGTGGTGTGTCAGCTTAGTGTTTGATAGGTCCCTTCATTCTGGTGGTGTCAGCTTTGTGTTTGACAGGTCCCTTCATTCTGGTGGTGTCGGCTTAGTGTTTGATAAGTCCCTTCATTCTGGTGTTGTCAGCTTAGTGTCTGATAGGTCCCTTCATTCTGGTGGTGTCAGCTTAGTGTTTGATAAGTCCCTTCATTCTGGTGGTGTCAGCTTACTGTTTGATAGGTCCCTTCATTCTGGTGGTGTCAGCTTAGTGTTTGATAAGTCCCTTCATTCTGGTGGTGTCAGCTTAGTGTTTGATAGATCCCTTCATTCTGTGGTGTCAGCTTTGTGTTTGACAGATCCCTTCATTCTGGTGGTGTCAGCTTAGTGTCTGATAGGTCCCTTCATTCTGGTGGTGTCAGCTTAGTGTCTGATAGTCCCTTCATTCTGGTGGTGTCAGCTTAGTGTTGATAGGTCCCTTCATTCTGGTGGTGTCAGCTTAGTGTTTGACAGATCCCTTCATTCTGGTGGTGTCAGCTTAGTGTCTGATAGGTCCCTTCATTCTGGTGGTGTCAGCTTAGTGTTTGACAGATCCCTTCATTCTGGTGGTGTCGGCTTAGTGTTTGATAAGTCCCTTCATTCTGGTGGTGTCAGCTTAGTGTCTGATAGGTCCCTTCATTCTGGTGGTGTCAGCTTAGTGTCTGATAGGTCCCTTCATTCTGGTGATGTCAGCTTAGTGTTTGATAGGTCCCTTCATTCTGGTGGTGTCAGCTTACTGTTTGATAGATCCCTTCATTCTGGTGGTGTCAGCTTAGTGTTTGATAGTCCCTTCTCCCCTTTCCCCGTTTCAAGACCTTGCCAGCGCACAGGGTTTTGTGCAGGCTCAGGAAATCTGTCAGATAATTGCTGACGGATTTGGGTGGAGCGCATATGGAGCTGTCCGAGCGTGGTGAATCCCTCTTGAGATAATTTCCATTAACTCCAATAACTCAAGAACTCCTGGCAAAACTTAACGTCGGGTTTTCACTGTTGTAATAGTGAACTGTTGTCCTCTATACACACCGTGAAGTTTGATTTCGACCCGAAGCTTCTTCGAGGTCACAGTGACTTTGAGAAATACAAAATCTGGATTTTGTGGGAACTATTTTTTTTTTTGGTATAAAAAGGGATATTGTTAGAATGGCTTGACCGTTTCGTTTATCTCTATGAAGGGGCAGATAAAAAGTCCCAAAATGTTCCTCCTGTGCCCATGAAAATAAAGCGTTCGTTTTTGTTTTATGCCTTATCGGAGCGATCGTATTTTCCCTCTTCCTCCCTCCCTCCCTCCCCCCTCTCTCAGTGTCTCTCTGTCTCTGTCTCTCTGTGTCTCTCTGTCTCTGTCTTTCTCTCTCTCTCTCCTCTCTCTCTCTATCTGTCTCTAAGTCTCTGTCTGTCTTCCCTCCTTTCTCTCTCTCTGTCTGTCTGTCTCTCTCCTCTCCTTCTCTCTCTCTCCCTCTCTGTCTCTCTCCTCTCTCCTTCTCTCTCTCCTCCCTCTCTCTCTCTCCCTCCCTCCTTTCTCTCTCTCTCTCCTCTCTCCCCCTCTCTTTCTCTCTCCTCCTTCTCCTCTCTCTCCTCTCCTCTCTCCTCCTCTCTCTCTCCTCCTCTCCTCTCTCTCTCCCTCCTTGTCTCTCTCTCTCTCCTCTCTCCCTCCTTTTCTCTCTCTCTCCTCCTTTCTCTCTCTCTCCTCTTCTCCTCTCTCTTTCTTCTCTCTCCTCTCCCCCTTCTCTCTCTCTCTCCTCTCTCCCTCCTTTCTCTCTCTCTCCTCCTTCTCTCTCTCTCTCCTCCTTTCTCTCTCTCTCTCTCTCTCCTCTCTCTCTCCTCCTTCCTCTCTCTCTCCCCTCTCTCTCTCTCTCCCTGTCTCACTCTCTCCTCCTCACCCTCATCTCTCTCCTCACTCTCTTCCCCCTTGCGATACCTAATCAGTGACCTCATTTTGTAGTGTTTGGCACATATACCCACAGATCTACATCTACTTTACTCACTGTGAGAAGTCGTGGCAGTTGTGAGGTTGTGTTGTTCTGCTAACACTGAAGAACAGTGATGGAAATAAATAAAGCGAGCGAGAGAGGCGTGAGACAGACAGACAGACAGACAGAGACAGACAGAGACAGACAGACAGAGAGACAGACAGAGACAGAGAGACAGAGACAGACAGAGACAGAGAGACAGACAGACAGACAGATAGACAGACAGATAGAGTCTAGATTGCGAGCGAACAGAGAGACAGTGTGTGTGAAAGACAGAATAAGACAGACAGACAGACACGAGACAGATCTGGACAGAGATGTTATGAGACAGAGAGAGAGACAGACAGACAAGCAGACAGACAGAGACAGAGAGAGACAGAGACAGACAGAGACAGACAGACAGACAAGCAGACAGACAGAGACAGAGAGAGACAGAGACACAGAGAGACAGAGACAGAGAGAGACAGAGAGACAGACATAGTCCGAACGAAAAGAGATAATGTGTGTTAAGACAGACAGATACGAGACAAATGTGGACAGTGTTACCAGAGAAAGAGAGACAGAGAAATCGAGACAGACAAACAGACAGACAGATAGAATGCGAGAGAACAGAGAGTGTGTGAAAGACAGAATAAGACAGACAGACACGAGACAGATATGGACAGAGGTGTTATGAAAGAGACAGAGAGATAGAAAGAGAGTGAGAGAGAGAGACAGACAGACAGATACAGAATGCGAGCGAACAGAGAGTGTGTGTGAAAGACAGAAAAAGAGGGAAAGACAGACACGAGACAGATATGGACAATGTTAGGGGAGAGAGGGAGAGGAGAAAGAGAGACAGACAGACAGACAGACAGAGACACATAGAGAGACAGACAGACAGACAGACAGAGTCCGAGCGAACAGAGAGAGTGTGTGTGAAAGACAGAATAAGACAGACATGAAACAGATGTGGACAGTGTGAGGAGACAACAGACAGACAAACAGACAGACAGAGACAGAGACAGAAAGAGAGAGAGAGAAAGAAAGCAAGAGAGAGACAGAGACGGAGAAAGAGAGAGAATGTGTGTGTGTAAGTGTATGTGCGTGTGTCTGTGTGTGTGTGTCTCTGTGTGTGCGTGCACGCGCGCGTGCATGCACGCTTAAACTCGCGCACAAGCACTACTTAGAAAGTAGAGAGAACGTGCACAGATGCAGGCACACACACAAACACACACGACACAGACATACACACAGAAACACACACACAACCACACACACACACACACACACACACACACACACACACACACAACACACACACACACACACACACACACACACACACACACACACACACACACACACACACACACACACACACACACACACACACACACACACACCGCACTCATCAAGCCAAGGAAGCGAGTTGCATGGAGTTTTTGTTCTACCAAGCCTACGTCGCATTTCGCCAACAGTCCGACCCCCTTTCGAGTGCAACGCTGCTGTTTGCTGTTTGCTGCTGGTAATAACGTAGATTGCTCTGGCCATAATCTGCCTGCTCAGCACTCTGGTTTGGCTCCTCGTTCAGCTGCCTGCCTTGCCTAGACTTTCACCTACCTACCTGCCTGCCTTGTCCATCTAACTAGGCTTATATACCGACCTACCTGCCTGCCTTAGTTACCTGATCTTGCTTATTACCTGCTCCAAACCGCCAGCGACTTCGATCGTTCTCGATCTCTCTCCATTTGGGTTTTTTCATTTTTCATTCAGGTGAGTTTGATTGGTTTATGTTTGGCTGACGTTCTGTTCTGTGCAGTTTTAGGTTTTACACATGTACATGTATACATACATGTACATATATATATATATATATATATATATATATATATATATATATATATGTATATATATATATATATACATATATACATACATACATATACATATATGTATATGCATGTATGTATGTATGTATGTATGTATGTATGTATGTATGTATACATTATATGTTACACATGTATGAATGTATGTATGTATAAAAGAAAATTTGTTATTTCCCCCAAATTTCAAGTTGTGGTGCTTACGTATTTGTTATACGTTTGTTTTGTTTTGTTTTTGTTTTTGTTTTTATTTTCTTGTTGTTGGTTTCCTTTTTGTTTCGTTTGTTTGGTTTTTTCGTTTTGTTTTCTTTCCTTCTTTTTTGTTTAGTTTTTGTTGTTTTTGTTGTTTTTGTTTTTTTCGTTTTTTGCTTTGTTTGATTGATTCCGATTTTTTGTTTTGTTTTGTTTCGTTTTAATTTGTTATGTTTAGCTCTGTTTTTGGGTGTGTTTTTTTTTTTTCGGGAGTTAATTTTTTGTTGTTGTTGATGTTGTTGTTTGTTTGTTGTTTGGGTTTTTTACTTTTTTCGTGTGGGTGGTGGTGATTGTTTATGTGTTTATTCAGTATTGATATAGTTAACTTTTTTTTTTATTGATTCTGGTATGTATGTTTATATCAGAAATTAGCTTATTTATACATTCATTCATGTATCTCTTGGTAGATTTCTGATTTTGAGCTTTGTTCTTTTTCTTTTTCTTTCTTTCTTTTTTTTACTTCATTTTTTATAGTGCAGTTTAACGTTCTTTTCTTGGTCATTGTTGTTGTCACTTTGCATTGTGTATTGGTTCCATGAATGTTCTCTCGTCTCTTTCCTTCCTTGTTTCCTTTGTTCCTCCTTTTCTTCTTTCTTGCCTTCCTTCAGTCCTGTGCACTTGTGTTCTTGCAGTGTGGATCTGTATGTTACAGTGTGTGTGTGTGTGTGTGTGTGTGTGTGTGTGTGTGTGTGTGTGTGTGTGTGTGTGTGTGTGTATGTGTGTGTGTGTGTGGTGTATGTGTGTGTGTGTGTGTGTGTGTGTGTGTGTGTGTGTTGTGTGTGTGTGTGTGTGTGTGTGTGTGTGTGTGTGTGTGTGTGTGTGTGTGTGTGTGTGTGTGTGTGTGTGTGTGTGTGTGTGTGCCGACCCAACTATCCACTCTCTCTGTCATTTTCTCTTTGTTTCTGTCACCCTCTCTCTTTCTCTCCCTTTCTCTCTCCTGTGTCTCAGTCTTTTTCTGCCTCTCTCTCTCTCTCTCTCTCTCTCTCTCTCTCTCTTCTCTCTCTCTTCTCTCTCTCTCTATTCTCTTCTGTCTCTCTCTTTCTCTCTCTCTCTCTCTCCTCTCTCTTCTCTCTCTCTCTCTCTCTCTCTCTCTCTCTCTCTTTCTGTCTCTTTCCTTCTCCCCCCCCCCTCTCTCTCTCTCTCGGGACTTTTTGATGTGTAAAATCTGCTATCTTGTGGAATGGCCATGCAGCTTAAGGGTTTACTCACAATATGAATTTCAGTCCACAATGTAAATGTAAATGTGTGGGATACCAAGTGTTAATGAAATGCGCAAAGTATCGGCTGGTTCCAACACAGAGTCGAGCATGGTATGGGCGCATTAGGGAAGAGTAGGACCTCACAATTGAGTCTCATCCACTCTGCGGAGAGTGTTGCTTAAATTTTCCGGCCAGCACCGCAGGTGACTGTATATCTCTCGGGCCTGATTGACGCCAGGATATTTTATTAAAGGAAGCTCAGAGTACAAGCCCTGCCGTGCAGGCTTGATTCGAAATGGAACTTCGTTGTATCACCACTTTAAAAACCCTAACCATATTCTCACACCTTCATAGTATCATCATCATGTGCCCTGCCGCACGGCGTTGGCGATCATAGTCCTCCATACGAATCTATCCCTTATCGCTGCATCTCCATCCTCTTTGTCTTCAGCCACTCTGCAGGTCCGTCCAATATTTTCTCCGTGGGCCTACCTGGTGTTCTATTTCTCTCTAGCTCTCCTGGTGTGACCAGGTGCTCTAATTTCTCTTGCCTCAGTAAATGTGTATAAATGTTGCTTGTCTTTTTCTAATCTTCTTTATCAACGTTCTTCTTGTACCTGCCTCCTTCAAGACTGTCTCGTTTGTTTTCTTTGCTGTCCATGGAACTCTCAACATCCTTCTTAGAAACCACATTTCAGTTGCCTCAATCTTGTTCTGACTTTCCATGCCTCACGACCGTACAACAGTATCGGTTCTACATAACACACA
>JAPXFY010000013.1:19279938-19287438 GCA_030674185.1 Monoplex corrugatus
AATGTACATGACACGAAAGGAAAAAAACATTTTGAATTGAAGAATGACACGCCTTCGTTGTGTAGGTCTTTACTAATGGAAATGCTAAGTTCTTTCTTTCTTTTTTTCTTTTTTTTTTTTTTCTTTTTCGTTTTCCTTTTGAAATGGAAATAGCGAAATTAAAAAAAAACATCCGGGAAGGGGGGGGGGGGGGAGAGAGATATTATTTCATATTGACAGGAGAGAGAGAAAGAGACAGTGTGTCTGTGTCTGTGTCCGTGTTTGTGTGTGTGTGTGTGTTTATGTCGGTGTCTGTGTTTGTGCGTGTGTGTATTTGTTGTTTGTTGTGTGTGTGTGTGTGTGTGTGTGTGTGTGTGTGTGATGAGAGGAGAGAGAGAGAGAGAGAGGTGTGTGTGTGTGTGTGTTGTGTGTGTGTGTGGTTCTGTGTGTGAGAGAGACAGAGAGAGAAAGAGAGAGAGAGAGAGTGTGTATGTGTGTGTTACGCTCTGTGTGTGTGTGTGTGTGTGTGTGTGTGTGTGTGTGTGTGTGTGTGTGTGTGTGTGTGTGTGTGTGTGTGTCTGTGTCTGTGTGTGTGTGTCGTGTGTGTGTGTGTCTGTGTGTGAGAGAGACAGAGAGAGAAAGAGAGAGAGAGAGGTGGTGTGTGTTAGTGTGTGTGTGTGTGTGTGTGTGTGTGTGTGTGTGTGTGTGTGTGTGTGTGTGTGTGTGTGTGTGTGTGTGTGTGTATTGTGTGTCTGTGTTGCGGTCGTTTCCCAAAGCCACACACACACAAAAAATCCCGTAATGATTTGAATTGACGGGGATTCGAACCCCAAACTTTCCAGCCATCAGCCCATTACGCTGACCATAGATACTGGTTCTCCCCTTCCCCATCCCCCATCCCCCATCCCCACCCCTTACCCCGTGGTCCGTTTCAAGACCTTGTGGGTGCTTAGGATTTTTATGCCCAGGCTGAAGGATTATGCCAGATAACAGTCGAGCACATTCGGACAGAGCGCGTATGGAATTTGTCCCGATGCAGTGAATCTCTATTGTAGAAACACTATACTTCATGGTGGGAGCGTTAAGCATGCCTCTTCTTCCTTTGCTAATATTGTGTATTGTCTGATCGACAAGTTGTTCATTGTTAGGATGTGTAATATTTAACCCTTTAGACTTCCTTTGCCTTATCCCCAGCATCCTGATTGCTAACCATGCTACAAAGCAAAAACTTAGACCCTTTGACTTCCCTCACCCTGTCCACCAGCTCTTCCTGCATTGTAAACCATGCTAGTAAAGCAAAACCTTAACCCTTTGACTTCCTCACCCTATCCACCACCTTCATGCAGGAAGCTGGTGGATAGGGTGAGGGAGTCAAGAGTGAAGTTTTTGCAGTTGGTGGATAGGGTGCGGGAGTCAAAGGGTTAAGTTTTTGCAGTTGGTGGATAGGGTGCGGGAGTCAAAGGGTTAAGTTTTTTGCAGTTGGTGGATAATGGTGCAGGAGTAAAAGGTTAATTTTTTTTGCAAGTTGGTGGATAGGGTTCGGGAGTCAAAAGGTTAACAACCGCTCACGCTTCGGTGGTATGAAGTTTGTAGACTGTTTTAGGCTTTGTCCCCTTCTGTGTGTGTGCAGTGTTTGCTGTCTGTCTGTCTGTCTGTCTGTCTGTCTCTGTCCAGCTAACAACAGACTGTTATTGTTCAGTGTGTGTTCAGTATCTGTTGTTTCTGTCACCGAGTTCCCACGCTCATTCCTCTGTGCCTTTCTTGTCACTGGGTTCCACTCGGATGGAAGTGAACTAGCCAGCCGAGGAGTGTCATAGATAGACAGACTGTGAGTGGGGGGTTGGTCAGTGACCTCGCCTCTTGTCACTTGAAATAGCTGCGTGCGTCCGTTTACAGCTCGTCAGCCTGTATCTTTTGTGTTCGAGAGCTTGTTCAGCTTGAAATATGGTATGAAACGTGCATATCTGACGTTTTGAGTGCGTATGTATGTATAGACCTATTAGTGTCTAACTCCGCTTCGCTATTATACGCATTCAGAGTAACAGATATGCATATTGACTTAAGGGATCAGGAAATTTTTTCTTTTTGTTTTCTTTTATATACATACATACATATATATATGTATATATATATATATAGAGAGAGAGAGAGAGAGAGAGAGAGAGAAAAGAGATAGGTAGATAGATAGATAGGTAGATAGATAGATAGATAGACAGATAGATAGATAGATAGATAGATAGATATATACATGTATATACACACATATATATACATATATATACACATACATACATATACATACATGTATATATATATATGTGTGTGTGTATGTGTGTGTGTGTATGTGTGTGCATGTGTGCGCGCGCGCATGTGCGTGTGTGTGTGTGTGTGTGTGCATGTGTGTGTGTGTGTGTTTGTGTATAGAGGGAGATACCTTATAGGCTAGGTAGGACCTCAGGACCTGGCCAGCGCATGAATTTATGTGCAGGCTTAAAGCTGTTGCCGTGATCACCATACGCATGACACCTGTGATATTAGTGCATATGGAATTCGTTCCGAGTGGAGACGTCGTCTTGAGAAACTGACACTAAATTGTAGACAACGTGTAACTGTGCAGTCTGCGTGCTGTGACTTGGATGAAGACGTGAGAGAAATAACAAATACACGTGCAAGAGTTTCTGCTTTGAAGAAAAGGTGAATAGATTAATGAAACAGAAAGAAAGGAGGAGGTGATATGGGGAAAAAGCGGACCAAAGAGTGACAGTAAAGAGGACATTTCAAGCACATTTCCAGAAGATGGGAATACTATTTAGACTAAAATAAAAACCTCCAGCATCTTTACGTTGAGGGAAGGAGAGAGGGTAACTAAGATCCATCGTATCAATACGTCGTTTTAGGCTTTAAAACCGAAAACCTGAAACCTTTTTCCCATATCTGTTTCCTAACTCTAACTCTTGACTACATTCATCGTCATTATCATGTGCCCTGCCGCATGGCGTTGGCGATCATGACCCTCCATATGCATCTATCCCTTGTCGCTGCAAGCAGTCTTCCACCCTCTCTGTCCTCAGCCACTCTGCAAATCCGTCCAATATTTTATCCCTGGGTCTACCCGGTGTTCTCTTCCCCCTCCCCCCCCCCCAGTTTTCCTGTTGTGACCAGGTGCTCTAATTCCACTTTCCTCATAAAAAGGACTATAACTGTTACTTGTCTTTTCCTAATCTGCCTTACGAATGATCTTCTTGCGTCTGCTTCCATCAAGACTGTCTCGTTTGTTTTCTTTGCTGTCCATGGAACTCTCAACATTTTTTTTAGAAACCACATTTCGGCTGCCTCAATCTTGTTCTGGCTTTGCGTGTTGACTGTCCACGCCTTACAACATGCTTCCTTTAAAACAGGCCAACCGGGGTCCAAATGTAAGCAGAGATATCACCAATGATCGATAATCTAAACAAAATAATGGACTAAATCTAACAGAATCTATAATTTTCCGGAAACTGATGGATCAGTTAGTCTGGCTGACGAGCTGTATGTAGACGCATGTTGCACTAGCACTAAATCTGGTTACTTCCTATCCAGCCTGAAATTCTTTTCCGCTCAGACTGATCGCTACTGTATTAAGTGGTCGTTATGACAAGGATCGACTTGGCTATGCGAAGAATTTCCTACTGTCTGAAAACTTCTGTAGTATTTTTATGTAATATATATTGTCCGTTGTGTAAATTTATCTCTGTCTCTCTCTCTCTGTCTCTGTCTCTGTATCCGTCTCTCTCTCTGTCTCTCTCTCTGTCTCTCTCTCTCTCTCTGTCTCTGTCTCTGCCTCTTTCTCTGTATCCCTCTCTCTCTCTCTCTCTCTCTCTCTCTCTCTCTCTCTCTCTCTTTCTCTCTGTCTCTGTTTCTGTCCCTGTTTCTCTCTCTCTCTCTCTCTTCTCTCTCTCTCTGTTCTCTCTCTCTCTCTGTCTCTTCTCTCTCTCTCTTCTCTTCTCTCTCTCTTCTCTCTCTCGGTCTCTCTCTCTCTCTCTCTCTCTGCTCCGCTTTCTCTCTTCTCTCTCTCTCTGTCTCGCTTCTTCTTCTCTTCTCTGTCTTCTCTCTCTTTCCTTCTTCTCTGTCTTCTTCTCTCGTCTCTCCTCTCTCTCTTTCTCTCTCTGTCTTTCTCGTCTTTTTCTTCTCTTTCTCTGTTCTCTTCTTCTCTTCTCTCGTCTCTTCTCTTCTCTGTCTGTCTCTCTGTCTCTCTCTCGTCTTCTCTCTTCTTCTCTCTCTCTGTCTTTCTCTCTGTTCTTCTCTCTCTTCTCTCTCTCTTCTCTCTCTCTCTCTCTCTCTCTCTCTCTCTCTCTCTCTCTCTCTCTTCTCTCCTCTCTCCTCCTCTCCATCCTCTCTCTCTTCTCTCTCTTTCTCCATTGGAATTCTTCAGTGTTCATTAGGCGGTATTGTTTATTTTCTGTCACATGAACAGCATCAGTGGCTTCTCCCAAGAGGGGATTGTGAAAACACACACACACACACACACACACACACACACACACACTAACACACACTAACACACACACACACACTAACACACTAACACACACACACACACACACACTAACACACTAACATACACACACACTCACACACTCACACACACTCACACATGCACGTTCACACACACACACAAACACACGCACACGCACACACACACACACACACAAACACACACACACAAACACACATACACGTGCTCACACACGAACACAAATCAACACATACTAACACAGACTTATCATCCATATTATATGTAACTATGATCGTAAATGTATCTAAGCATGAATGATTACGCATTGCCACTTGGTTATTTAAAAAAGGTGACAATACATATTGGTATAAGTATTACATGGTATTGGAGGCAATGAAAAGGCTGGCTGTCTGGCCAAGAACGCCAGAAGGGAAAATATGTCTAAATCCTTCATTCCTTACACAGATGTCAAATCGAAAGTACACAGTTACATGAACTTGAACTTGAACTTGAACTTTGGCAGTTGGTGGTGTTGATGCTACTCCTGATGATGCTGACCTTCACAGTATCATTGTATCCCTTTTGGATAGGCCTGGCCCTGGGAGAACCCCCGTGTTGATCAGGGTCTCTCCTGTGCCCAGGGGAGTTTATACAGAGTACCTAGTTGTGTTGTGATTCAGAACTTATTTATCTATTTGTTTATTTATTTACTTTATATATATATTTATATGTTCCTTTATTTGAAGATAAGACACACAGATACACATGTTATTTACATGTAATCAAGCTTATTCCAATGTTGTGCAATCATTTATTTATTTACTTCATATATATGTTCCTTTCTTAGAAAATAGATACACAGATACACATGTCATTTACATTTATGTATATGTTCCTTTATTTGAAGATAAGATACACAGATACACATGTCATTTACATTTATGTATATGTTCCTTTATTTGAAGATAAGATACACAGATACACATGTCATTTACATTTATGTATATGTTCCTTTATTTGAAGATAAGATACACAGATACACATGTCATTTACATTTATGTATATGTTCCTTTATTTGAAGATAAGATACACAGATACACATGTCATTTACATTTATGTATATGTTCCTTTATTTGAAGATAAGATACACAGATACACATGTCATTTACTTTATGTATATGTTCCTTTATTTGAAGATAAGATACACAGATACACATGTCATTTACATTTATGTATATGTTCCTTTATTTGAAGATAAGATACACAGATACACATGTCATTTACATTTATGTATATGTTCCTTTATTTGAAGATAAGATACACAGATACACATGTCATTTACATTTATGTATATGTTCCTTTATTTGAAGATAAGATACACAGATACACATGTCATTTACATTTATGTATATGTTCCTTTATTTGAAGATAAGATACACAGATACACATGTCATTTACATTTATGTATATGTTCCTTTATTTGAAGATAAGATACACAGATACACATGTCATTTACATTTATGTATATGTTCCTTTATTTGAAGATAAGATACACAGATACACATGTCATTTACATTTATGTATATGTTCCTTTATTTGAAGATAAGATACACAGATACACATGTCATTTACATTTATGTATATGTTCCTTTATTTGAAGATAAGATACACAGATACACATGTCATTTACATTTATGTATATGTTCCTTTATTTGAAGATAAGATACACAGATACACATGTCATTTACATTTATGTATATGTTCCTTTATTTGAAGATAAGATACACAGATACACATGTCATTTACATTTATGTATATGTTCCTTTATTTGAAGATAAGATACACAGATACACATGTCATTTACATTTATGTATATGTTCCTTTATTTGAAGATAAGATACACAGATACACATGTCATTTACATTTATGTATATGTTCCTTTATTTGAAGATAAGATACACAGATACACATGTCATTTACATTTATGTATATGTTCCTTTATTTGAAGATAAGATACACAGATACACATGTCATTTACATTTATGTATATGTTCCTTTATTTGAAGATAAGATACACAGATACACATGTCATTTACATTTATGTATATGTTCCTTTATTTGAAGATAAGATACACAGATACACATGTCATTTACATTTATGTATATGTTCCTTTATTTGAAGATAAGATACACAGATACACATGTCATTTACATTTATGTATATGTTCCTTTATTTGAAGATAAGATACACAGATACACATGTCATTTACATTTATGTATATGTTCCTTTATTTGAAGATAAGATACACAGATACACATGTCATTTACATTTATGTATATGTTCCTTTATTTGAAGATAAGATACACAGATACACATGTCATTTACATTTATGTATATGTTCCTTTATTTGAAGATAAGATACACAGATACACATGTCATTTACATTTATGTATATGTTCCTTTATTTGAAGATAAGATACACAGATACACATGTCATTTACATTTATGTATATGTTCCTTTATTTGAAGATAAGATACACAGATACACATGTCATTTACATTTATGTATATGTTCCTTTATTTGAAGATAAGATACACAGATACACATGTCATTTACATTTATGTATATGTTCCTTTATTTGAAGATAAGATACACAGATACACATGTCATTTACATTTATGTATATGTTCCTTTATTTGAAGATAAGATACACAGATACACATGTCATTTACATTTATGTATATGTTCCTTTATTTGAAGATAAGATACACAGATACACATGTCATTTACATTTATGTATATGTTCCTTTATTTGAAGATAAGATACACAGATACACATGTCATTTACATTTATGTATATGTTCCTTTATTTGAAGATAAGATACACAGATACACATGTCACTTACATGTAACCAAGATTATTTCAATGATAGGCTTAACTTTATATATACGTTCCTTTGTTTGAAGATAAGATACACATATACACCTGTCATTTATATGTAACCAAGATTATTCCTTGATATG
>JAPXFY010000013.1:19302438-19304938 GCA_030674185.1 Monoplex corrugatus
AAAAAACTTAACCCTTCTACGTCCTCACCCTACACACCAGCTTCCTGGTGCTTGAGATGAGGAAGCATAAGGGAGATTGAAAACAATACGCAGCCCATAATATGGTGACTTGAAAACAATACGCAGCCCATAATATGGTGACTTGAAAACAATACGCAGCCCATAATATGGTGACTTGAAAACAATACGCAGCCCATAATATAGTGACTTGAAAACAATACGCAGCCCATAATATGGTGACTTGAAAACAATACGCAGCCCATAATATGGTGACTTGAAAACAATACGCAGCCCATAATATGGTGACTTGAAAACAAATCATCTTCATCATCATCAGGTGCCCTGCCGCATGGCGTTGGCGACCATGGACTTCCAACCATCTCTATCTCTTGTTGCACCCAGCATCTCCCCCATCCTCTTCATCCCCAGCCACTCTGCAAGTCCGTCCAGCATTCTCTCCCTGGGTCTACCCGGTGCTCTCTTTCCCTCCAGCTTTCCCGTTGTGACCAGGTGCTCCAAATCCCCCTTCCTCATAAAATGGCCTATAAATGTTGCTTGTCTTTACCTAATCTTCCTTATCAGTGATCGACTTGTGTCTGCCTCCATCAAGACTGTCTCGTTTGTTTTCTTTGCTGTCCATGGTACTCTCAACATTCTTCTGAGAAACCACATCTCAGCTGCCTCAATCCTGCTCTAGCTTTGCTTGCTGACTGTCCACGCCTCGCATCCGTACAACAGTATTGGTTCTATATAACACTCAAGGACTCTCTTTCTGATGTTAATTGATAGGCATTTGTTGGTAAGAATGCTTATCATCTTCTTGAATGCTGTTTTGGCTTGGCCGATTCTGCCAGTTATTTCCGATGTGCATCTGCCGTCTGAAAACAATACGCAGCCCATAATATGGTGACTTGAAAACAATACGCAGCCCATAATATGGTGACTTTTATTTTAATGGCAACAACAGAAGGGCATCCAGGAGTCATGACCTGGATACGGCCCGCCCCCCCCCCCCCCCCCTTAGAGTGTCAGGAGTTAAGGGCCGAAACACTTGCTTGACAGGAGTTAAGAGTTTGGAGTTTGTTCAAGAGAGATTCATCGCAGTCGGACAATTCCATATGTGCTCCACCCAATCTGCCAAGAATGATCTGGCAGACTCCTTAAGCCTGCGCAAAACCCTATGCGCTGGCAAGGTCTTGAAATTGGGGAGGAGGGGGGGGAACAAGGAACTGTATTTGAGGAAACACTAAGCTGTCACCACCAGAATGATGGGAAACTTAACACGGGAATGCGAAACAGGCCAGTTGGACCTATGAAACACTCAGCTGTCACCACCGATGAGGAAATGATAGGGAACATTAACCACCGGGAAGCGAAACAGTGCCAGTGGACCTATGAAACACTACTATCACCACCAGAATGATGGAAACATTAAGACGGGCAGCCAACAGGCCAGTTTTTAATTTTGCAGGCTGGGGTTGAACTCGAGACATCAGATCGTGAGTCCACGGCTCTATCAAAAGAACCAAACCAGCCCGCATGACAGGAGTCTCTTCTCCTCTGAGACCTTCTGCTGTCCGGCTCTGTCCAAGTTACCTCACTACTACAAATGCCTATCATTAACATCAGGAAGAGAGTTCTTGAATGTTATATAGAACGATACTGTTGTACGGTGGAGGCGTGGACAGCCAACAAACAAAGCCAGAACAAGATTGAGGCAACCGAGATGTGGTTTCTCAGAAGAATGTTGAGAGTTCCATGGACAGCAAAGAAAACAAACGAGACAGTCTTGATGGAGGCAGACACAAGTATTTCACTCATAAGGAAGATTAGGAAAAGACAGGCAACATTTATAGGCCATTTTATGAGGAAGGGGGATTTGGAGCACTTGGTCAAACGGGAAAGCTGGAGGGAAAGAGAGCACCGGGTAGACCCAGGGAGAAAATGCTGGACGGACTTGCAGAGTGGCTGGGGACGAGGGGGGTGGGAGAGATGCTAGGGGCAACGAGAGATAGAGACAGATGGAAGTCCATGATCGCCAACGCCATGCGGCAGGGCACCTGATGATGACTAGTGTCTTCACAGTAGCTAAGTTTCAAGTGCCGTTACATGTACTTTAAACTTGACAGCGTACTGTGTGTAGTGTTGGTTCATGACAGCGTATGGTGTATAATGTAGGCTAATTCGTGCCCGCATTCCGTGAAACACACAAAAACTATGCTGCTGATCTATTCAGGGCGCCAAGTGTTCCGGAACGAAGCATCTTCCAGAGCCAGCTGTTTTTTATCTAAATATAGCTGGGTACCATATTCAAACAATTGTGAAACTGATCTTACACACAGAGGCGCGCACGCGCGCACGCGCACGCGCACACACACACACACACACACACACACACTCACACACACACACTCTCTCACACACACACACACCACACACACACACACACACACACAAGGACTCTCACACACACACACACACACCTCACTCACTCACACAC
>JAPXFY010000013.1:19312438-19314938 GCA_030674185.1 Monoplex corrugatus
ACACAGAGACAGAGACAGATAGTTCAAAATCCAAACTTCAGACTTCAGAGCACTTTATTACTCAAGAAAAGTAACATTCAGTCCTATCAGACCTGTCTCACAGCTATTCTTCTTTGCCACTCAGAGCATAATGTTAGCATAGTAAACAAAATCAGATACACATATAAAAGAAAGAGAAGGAGAGAGAGGGAAACAGATAGCTAGACATACAGGGACAGAGACGTTAGACAAATAAACACACACACAGAGAAAGAAAGAGAGGGAAAGAGAGAGGCAGACAGATAGAAAGAGACAGACAGACAGACAGAAAGACAGACAGACAGAGAAAGAGACAGACAGAGACAGAGAGAGAGATCAGAGAAAGAAAGACAGACAGACAGACAGAGATGGAAAGAGAGAGATGGAGAAAGAGAGAGGGAAAGAGAGGCAGACAGATAAATAGACATACATACATACATACATACACAGACAGAGAGACAGAAAAGACAGAAAGAGAAAGAGAGAGACACAGACAGACAGGCAGTCAGCCAGCCAGAGACAGACAGACAGAGAAAGAAAGCAAGAGTGAGAGAAAGACAGACAGACAGAGAAAAAGGAGAGAAAGACAGACAGATAGAGAAAGAGACAGACAGACAGAGAAAGAAAGAGACTAACAGAGAGACAGAGACAGATAGTTCAAAATCCAAACTTCAGACTTCAGAGCACTTTATGACTCAAGTATAGTAGTAACATTCAGTTCTATCAGACCTGTCTTGCAGCTGTTCCTCTTTGCTATTCAAAAACCATAATGTAAGTAAGCATATCAAACAACATTGATGAACCACAAGACATACAATGGGAAACAAAATTAGATACACATGTAACACAAGGAGAAGGAGAGAGAGGGAAATAGATAGACATCCAGGGACAAAGACTTCAGACAAATAAACAGAGAGAGAGAAAGAGAACGAGAGAGAGAGAAAAAGAACGAGAGAGAGAGAGAAAAGAACGAGAGAGAGAGAGAGAACGAGAGAGAGAACTAGAGAGAGAGAAAGAGTACGAGAGAGAGAAAACGAGAGAAAGAACGAGAGAGAGAGAGAGAGAAACGAGAGAGAGAACTAGAGAGAGAGAAAGAGTACGAGAGAGAGAGAAAACGAGAGAAAGAACGAGAGAGAGAGAAAGAGAACGAGAAGAGAGAGAGAGAGAGAGAACGAGAGAGAGAGAGAGAGAGAACGAGAGAGAGAGAGAGAAATAGAACGAGAGAGAGAGAGAGAACGAGAGAGAGAAAGAGTACGAGAGAGAGAAAACGAGAGAAAGAACGAAAGAGAGAGAACGAGAGAGAGAACGAGAGAGAGAGAGAGAGAGAACGAGAAGAGAGAGATATATATATAACGAGTGAGAGAGAGAGAGAGAGAAAGAGAAAGAACGAGAGACAGAACGAGAGAGAGAGAGAGAGAACGAGAGAGAGAGAGAGAGAGAGAGAGAGAGAACTAGCAAGCTGCTGTTGTTCATGGCGCTCTCATACAACCATACCATATATTGGAGTAAACATGATGGTGTTATTAATCAGTACACAAAACAAAGGCTTATTTCATCAGGCTTTCTTATAGCCTAAGCGTGTGCTAACGATTTGTGTATAATGCTTTTATATCTATATATCTGGACTATTTCATCATGAGAGAAAGGGGGGGGGGGGGGGAGGAAGGGATGGAAGAGGTGCAGAAACAGAATCATAATGAACGAGTGATTTAACCATTTGGCTTCCGCATCCTGTCCACCAATTGCAAAAAAAAATTAACCCTTTGACTCCCTCACCCTATCCACCAGCTCCCTACATGCGCTGATGGATAGGGTAAGGAAGTCAAAGGGTTAAGTTTCTGTTTTGCTAGCTTGTTGGACAAAGCAGGATGCTGGTGGACAGGGTGCGGGAGTCAAAGGGTTAACTTAATCTGCGCGTAGTGGAACACTTTGTCGAACAGACTGGCAGAGAGAGACGAAAGAGATTCTACTGCGCCTTAACCCTTTGCCTCCCGCACCCTGCATCCAGCAGCATCCTACATTGTCAACCATGCTAGCAAGCCAAAAACTTAACCCATTGATTTCTTCACCCTATCCACCTATCGTGTTGGTGTAGGAGTCCAAGGGTTAAAGGTTTTGGCAAGTTGGTGGATGGGAGTGCGGGAGTCAAAGGGTTAAAGGTTTTGGCAGTAGGTGGATTGGGGGTGCGGGAGTCAAAGAGTTAAATTAAGCTCCGCCAGCACCCACTTTCTTTCACACCTGGGAAATTGGGTCCAGGTAAGCCACGCGCATCCTGCGTACAGACACAGCAGAAAGTGGATGGGAGAGAACTCCGTTCCATCACGGTGCCGGCCTCTTCCAAGAAGGGAGCTGACTCGCTTCCTTAGCGTGGGTAGTTGTAGTAGTTGTAAGTAGATAAGACCGCAACCGGAAGCAGGCAGCATCGACAAATAACGCGCGCGTGCGTGTGCACGCACGCACGCTTCTCTCTCTCTCTCTCTGC
>JAPXFY010000013.1:19317438-19322438 GCA_030674185.1 Monoplex corrugatus
TACGACCATCTATGATCACATTGATATTAAAATGGACATCTCTACGAAACTAGTGTCTTTATGGCGGGTTAATTTGTCGTATTATATCTGATATTCAGTCGTTTGGTGCAATTCTGATTAAATTAAATTTTAATAATATTCGTGAGTGTGAGGCGATTCATGTGTTTCAATATATACAATATGTTGTGTTTAAAGTTAGTATTTGCTGTGTGTTCATTTGTTGCCTGTGGGGTTGTTTTTGATATTGATAATTTCAGTCCTTTATGGCTGAATCCGTTTTGTTTTTTTAGATGTAAAGAAGATCAAGACAGTTTTAATGTCAAGAGATAAAGTACTTTTTGAGTGTACAGAAAATCGTAAATTGTAGTGTATAGGCAAGTATGATCAGCATTTGATAAGTGTACAATATCCAAGATAAAACATTTGCTCGGTGTAAAGATGATAAAACATTTGTTCAGTGCAAAGAAGATACACATTTGCTCTGTGTAAAGAAGATAAACATTTGCTCAGCGGTAAGAAGATAAACATTTGCTCAATGTAAAGAAGATAAACATTTGCTCAATGTAAAGAAGATAAACATTTGCTCAGTGTAAAGAGAACAACGCATTCTTCCTGTGACAGGATCAAAGAGTCGTGTCTTTCGACCACAAAACATCACAATCAGCATTTTGTTATCATGTCGTTATGTTCTCAGTGTTATAGAGTAGAAAGGATCGTTGGTGTTCAGATAGTAATAGTTCCAAGACCATTCTGTGATGGAAGATAATAGTAGTCTGTCATATACTAGTATAAAGATGTAGACTAGGTAAAACAGAGATTAGACAGGACCTCAGGACCTGGCCAGCTCATTAGTTTATGTGCAGGCTTAAGGCTTTTGCCATGATCATTATACACATGACACCTGTGACGTTAATTAGTGCATATGGAATTCGTTCCGAGCGTTCAGACGTCGTCTTGAGAAACTGAAACTGAATCTGAATACAGTGTTGAGGACGCCATCCGATATACAGAGAGCAGTTGATTTGTCTGTCATCCAAGTCATGAAATATGTGTCATAGCTCTGTACTGTCCTATATCAAGATGTCACTGTGGAACTCGTAAAATAAGAAGAAGTTTCTTCACTGCTCTCTGAAATTGACTTCAGCATTGTTAGTGGGATGGATTGAGGCATGCCTTTGAAACGTCCAATCATCCATTACCACTGGTGTGTTCCGAATACTTTAAAAAAAAAGTGTTACTATCAATATTCTTCTCGGATGTCAGATTTCTGGAAAAAAAAATCAGAATACTAGGTTGGTAATGAGTGTCTTGTATTTCTTTAAACGCTCTGTAAAAATAAGCATTGTACACAGTTTTAATTAAACGCACTAGTGTATGAGGTGACAATATATTATGTGACAATGTAGCAGTACAACTAGGCCTCAGTCTCTCAGCTAACCCATTATCATGAATCAGCAGGAATAACGTTCTAAACGCCTACGATACTTACAGCAAAACTATGGTTGCACATATTTATAAACATAAAACAGGAAAAGAAAAAAAAAAAAAAAGGAAGAGAAATGTGTGTGTTCTTTTCTCAGATGTATCAATGATGTTAAAACCAAAACAGCAGTTTCTCGTTGTTCGCTGGTGGTGCCTTCCTGCCTCCTTATCAGGCGAAGGGCGGCCATGTTGGAAACCTGATACCCCGCAGTGAGGCTGTGGGAAAAGGGAGCAGACAACTAATGTAACTCTTTCGCGCCGTTATCAGCGTTTCTCTCCCTTCCCTGTCAATGTTTCGCTAAGTTGGTTTCATTCCGTTTGTTCGTTTGTTTGTTTGGATGCGTGTGTGTTTGTTTGTGCGTTTCGTTTTAGCTCTTGGGAGTTTGATTTATTCGTTTTAAAGGGAGGAAGGGTCTGTTCTGTTTTGTCCTCCCCCCCCCCCCCCCCCCCCCGCGTTTTTTTTTTTTTTGTTTTTTTTTGTGGGAGACTTGAGGTTTTTATTTTCGTTTTATTTTTAAATGGGGCGGAATTGTTTCTCCACAGGTATGTTGTTTGTCTCAATTTCAGTCTTGGGAGACTCTCTCTCTCTCTCTCTCTCTCTCTCTCTCTCTCTCTCTCTCTCTCTCTCTCTCTCTATCTATCTATCTATCTATCTATCTATCTCTGAACTGATTCATAAGTGTTCTGTTGTTTTGTTTTCGGTCTACTCTTTGATTTCATTCTGTCAATGTTGCATCGTCAGTAAAAGCTGTTAAGTCATGTTCGAAATCTTTGTCTTGTGGTGCTGATTGATATCGTATCATTCTAGACTCGTTTAGTTCACTTGTGCCATGTACACGCACATCCTTGTTGCTAAAAGCTGACTTTAGTAATGTATTGCTACTAATTTAATTTTAATTAATAATAGGCTAGCTGGCTATTCTAACAGCATCCTTCGTCGTTTCTATGTTGTGTAAAAGTGGCCTGAAAGTGATTCAAAATGTTGTAAAAAAAAAAAAAAAGTATTGTTCAGTATGTGGGAGAATAAAAACTTGTTCTATGTTTATTCTCGTTTTGTTTCGATGCATCGTTCTGCTATGCTAAACTTTACAAAACTTCACAGCTTCAATGTTCAAAACTGTTGGCATCTAAAACACAGTCTGTGCACAAAGACAGTTGCCGAGTCTGTGCTTTTGAGGCAGCGGCTGAAGTCATACACAGCTCGTGCGAGTGCGTGACTCAGCGGCTGAGAATGTAGCACGCTTGTTCTTCTGTTCACTGGGTTGCACGTGCTCTTTCTTCACTGCCGCTATTTTTGGCTTCAGCGTTTTAAATGGATTCTTAGTTCAATGTTTTATACATTTGGGGGGGAAAAACAAGTTTGTGGTAAATAGTTAGTTTGAGGTAAAGAGTTATTTTTGTGAATTAAAGAATGTCTGTTTAAGAGCTACAAGAAGTTGATCCATTTTTTTTTTTTTTTCATTTTGATGTAAGACTTAGTAAATAGGGGACCTACATAATCTACTACCAGATATTTTTGAATGAACAGGAATTCTATGACAGTTTTGTTGTTGTTTTTTTTGCAAAATAATGTTTTGTGTCTCGAATAATTCTACGATTTATTGAGCTATTTCTACGTAGTCTATTTTGAAATAAGTACATTGTGGATAGTCGGATAGAAGATTGATTAGTATACAAGTATGCATGTGTTGTAACTTTTAGATACGTTGAATAAAATGAACATAATAGACAAAGTATGTATATGTTACCAACCATCCCTTCCACTCCTTCAAAAATGTAACATTACTGAAGCAGAAAATAGTGCCCAAATAGAAACAAAGATATTTAATGCTGTCGTAACTTCACTTTTTGCAAAAAGAGGGGATGAGGAAAATTGTACTGAACAAATTCTTAATATGGATATGTTTATTAGCAACCAGTGTTCATCTTTTTAAATGTTTTAGAAGACAACCTCTCTCTGTCTCTCTGCCTCTGTCTGTCTGTCTGTCTGTCTGTCTGTCTGTCTCCTCTCTCTCTCTCTCTCTCTCTCTCTAAAAGTTTACGTACAATATATCTGCCATAATATGACCATTTACACGTTGCTGTTTTTCAGACCATGACTTACACCAGTGTTTGTGCGTGTGTGTGTGTGTGTGTGTGTGTGTGTGTGTGTTTGGCCCATAGTTGGAAGAGGATCTGAATACACTGCAGAAGAAGTATTCCAACCTGGAGAATGAATTCGACAAAGTCAACGAAGGTCTCTTGGATGCCAATGCCAAGGTGGAAGCTTCAGACAAGAGACTCAACGAGGTATGTCCTACTCTTCTCTTATTGCCTTCTGCCTTTTGGTCACTTGTTTATCATCAATCGGCCGCTCGCCATTCTCAGGGTTGATTTACACGATGCAAGGCTGTTGTATGTGACAAGTTGCGTGCAACTATTGTATATATACATATATATCGAGGGTTGACAACCAGAACCAAGTATCACGATTTTCTGATCGTTTACAGAAGACGATTTTTAACTGGGTTTTTGGTTCTATCGATAACCCATCAAAAATCAATATCATGGCAAAACCAAAATCCACCAAGTGAAAGATCACATCAAAATCAACAGTTCAGTATAAAAAAAAAGTGAAAATTGACAAAAATGATACTGGGTTCTGGCTGTCAACCCTCGATATAGTCTAATATATCTATTTTCTGTTAAGTGTGCTAAATCCCATTACACTGGTAAAACAAACAAAAATAAAGTCCTCCATCTTTCAAAAACCCAACACTGGTTCTCTGGTGACCTAACATTTTAACTTACCTGACCACTCCCTGTCTGAATTCCGATGCATTGCCCTACATATATACACACACAATATATATATATATATATATATACATACATCTACATTCCGTCTAATATCACTCATAGTGAACAGACGTTAAATCAAAGACACGAACATACATACATATGTTTCATAGATTTTCCCCCTCCCCATTTCCAGACCTTTCCATCATTAAGTTTTGCGCAGGCTTAAGGTGTTTGCCTGATAATTGCTGTCAGATTTGGGTGGAGCACGTATGGAACTGTCCAAGTGCGCACACGCACACACTCAGACGCTCACATATACTCACACGCACTCACGCATGACACACAAGCACGCATATACACACACACATATATACATATACGAACAAAGGGTTAGTTGAGACTGCGTATGCAAAGGCAAATTGAGACTGTGTATGCAATAAACACACACACATGCGCGCACGCGTGCGCTCACATAACACACACACACACACACACACCACACACACACACACACACACACACACAACACACACACCACACACAACACACACACAACACACACACCACACACACACACACACACACACACCACACATACACACTTGGTTGCATGAAATTTTGAACTGGAAACGTTATTGCATACACAGTCTCAACTTGCCTATCTAACCCATGATGTTGTTACATTCAGTTACAGATGAAAGCTTGAGGGCTTTTTTTTTTTTTTTTTCAATTTTTCT
>JAPXFY010000013.1:19327438-19332438 GCA_030674185.1 Monoplex corrugatus
ATGTAGGCCTACACACACCCCGAGTTACCCTGTCGGAATGTACACGGGTAATCGGTTTCACCTGAACACGTCCGCCCTCGCTCAGACAGGTGACTGACATGGGAGATAACACTAGCAGGTCGTGCAGAAAAAGAGAAAAGCTGGAGTCGTTTCCCTTTAACCGATTAAAATCGCCAAACGCTCTGGTTTCCAAAGCTTCCGGCGGGGTTATATGAGGTCAATCGGCGGTCTGGTGCGTATTGCGAGACTTTATTCCAGCGTCCTTACGCTAGACACGTCCTTTCTTCTTTTCGCGTACGCCAAATGTGTTTGAGCTGATGTGTGTGCTAAGTCAGCCCCGTTAAATGCAGATTTGTTTTCTGCCTTACATAACTTTCGGTTACATAACTTATTGTTTGCGTTGTCAACATGACCATGGCAGTCCTCACTTTCAAAATCAGCTATTACACCACACCATTGAAAAGCACTTTTTTTTTTTTTACTGCCATAGCATGATTCATCTATGACTCCGCAGTTATTGGAGTATGGCGTACATCAGATAACGTAAGGGACACATCTGACACACACACGCCCCCCACACCACACCCCACCCAGTCATCCACACCTCACCCCACACTCTTCATTATCCCGCCCCCTCAAAACAAAAACAAAAAAGCCACAATTCCTCTATATGTCTGGAGATAGTCTGCTGCTGGTGTGTACATGAGAACCGCATGTATTTCAGCTTCAGTGTCAGTTTCTCAAGATGACGTCCCCGCCCTCGGAATGAATTCCATATGCACTAACGTCATGAAGATCCTGAATGATCACTGCACATAAACCCACGAGCTGGTCAGGTCCTGAGGTCTTACCTGGATGTGTGTGTCTGTCTGCCTCTCTCCCTCTCTCTCTCTCTCTCTCTCTCTCTCTCTCTCTCTCTCTCTCTCTAGCGGTATCTGTTGATCACGTTACTTGGCAAGGTTGTCTCCCTTTTAGCTATATACTGTGATCAAAGACCTTTGGAGAGAGTCTGTACTGGGACTAGTTTTTGACTGTTTTTGCGACCTTAGTATATCAACCATCGCCCTGTTCAGGACTGCGTGAAAAGATGTTATCTGTTTCTCTGTCTGTCTCTCTGTCTCTGTCTGTCTGTCTGCCTGTCTGTCTGCCTGTCTCTGTCTTTCTTTCTGTCTCTGTCTCTGTCTCTCAGTCTCCTCTCTCTCTCTCTCTCTCTCTCTTCTCTCTCTTTCTTCTCGCTCTTTTTCTTTCTTTCTTAAATGATCTTTCTCTCTCTCTCCTGTCTTCCTTCTTGTTCTTGTTCTTGTTCTTGTTCTTGTTCCTCTTCTTCTTCTTCTTCTTCTTCTTCTTCTTCTTCTTCTTCTTCTTCTTCTTCTTCTTCTTCTTCTTCTTCTCTCTCTCTCTCTCTGTGACCAAAATGTGTCGACAAGATATTCTCAGGGCTAGTTGGCAGAGCCATGGACTCAAGATCTGATATCTTGAGTTCAATTCCAGTGCAGCACGCAACATTAAGAACTGGCCTGTTCGCTGCCCGTCTGAATGTTTCCATCGTTCTGCTGGCGACGTATTTGTAATGGTTTGTTTCATCACGACTATTTTTTGATCGCAGATTGGGATTACTTTAAATAAACAAATTTAACCACTGTCTTTGGTTATCTTTTTGATCCCTTATTGTTTTTGACCCTATGCACGAATGATGTCTGTTTGACTGTATAATTATGGGATGAAAAAGACATTACCTCTTTTTGGCTGCTTTATCAGTTAAGGGATGACCTCGTTTTGACAGCGCGTGCGGGAGTGATATGCACTTTTCGACCTTACTGGGTTTAGTGCTGCTATTTGTTTGCTAGTTTTGTTTCGTTTGTTTCTTGTCTAGTTTGGTTTTTTGTTTTTTTTGTTTTTTTCTTTTCTTTTCTTTCTTTTTTTGTTTGTTTGTTTGTTTGTTTGTTTGATTTCTTTATGTTTGGTTTTTGGTTTTCTAAACCTGCGTTTAACTCTTTGACTCCCGCACCCTGTGAACCAGTAATTCATATTATTAACCATGCTAGCTTAACAAAAAAAACTTAACCCTTCAGCCTCTCCAGGAAGTTGGTGGATAGGGTGAAGGGGGTCAAAGGGTTAAAGTTTGTGCAGTTGGTAGATAGTGAACGCGGAAGTCAAAGGGTTAAATAGGAATGTCCCTATCGATCAAGTGGAAATCTAAATAGTGCTGACTCATGACAAACTGACCTGGTTTACGCATCTGCTGGAGGAGTTCCAGTTCCACAGCCTCGACTGGCTCAGTGACTGCATATGACCTGTCACAGTGGAGAATAAGCCTGCACTTGTGAAAACCTGACCGCACGTAGCTCAGTGCCTTTTAGCTTGCCCCCCCTCCCCCCCCACAAAAACACACAGGCCTATGAAAGCATACATATGCCAGGCTAAATACTACCACCGGTCATGACTGCCTGCTGACATTCAGGTGTCGGTGTCAAAGTTTAACAATGGACAATTACACAGACCGGAGACATTTCTTTCTTTCGTCACTATACATCGTCCAACCGTTTTTTTGTTATATAGCTGTACGTGCGTTTGTGATTTCTGTTGCTCATGTATTCTTCGGTTGTGTGTCATTCTCTGGAGAGAGAGAGAGACAGACAGACAAAAACAGAAGACAGACGACAAAAGAAAGATAGAAGGGAGGGAGGGTTATTACGAAAACTTTGTACGTAGGGTTGTGGTGTATGATGTGTGAGATGTGTTGTGTGTTTGTGTGTGTGTGGTGTGTGTGTGTGTGTGTGTGTGTGTGTGTGTGTGTGTCCTGTGTATGTCTGTGTGTGTGTGTGTGTGTGTGTGGAGAGGAGAGGTTATGTGCGTTGTGTGTGTGTGTGTCCTGTGACACTGTTACAGCAATATTCGTCTACCCCACAAAGAACTAGGCAAAAATTCGTACATACTTAGATAGTCTAGTCCTCCACTCTACTCAGTTCTTAAGTGTTATATATAAAGGTCCTTAATTAGCAGAATATAACACTATGATGTGGGATGCAGTAAAAACAAAATATGGGTCATGCACTGCATGGACAACCTCCCCCACTCCCTTTGTTTGTGAAATGACTACCTGTGTGGCATCGGCAGCTTGGGAGTGATTTCTGGACAGTGTTGAGGCATTGGTGCTCCGGGTTCCATCTGGCACCTTGGGTGTTTTTTGTTAACTAACGATGTAAGATGCAGTAAAAGATGTGACCAGCATGGGAAAATCCGGCTAAACACACAACCAGCCAGTCATAGATCTAGCTATGGCTGAAAACAACTGCATAAAGTCAAAATTATAATTCACCGACATTTTTTCCATATTTCCAGTCTTCAGCAACTAATTTTTCATTTCCCCAAAGCTTTATAGCTGAAAGCACACATTTATATATATATATAATATATATATATAAGTATAAGTTTTATGATCCCATTACTTCCCTTATCAAAAATACATTTACCAAGTTTAAACACGTCTAAAAAGTAAAAGTACTTTAAATAAATCTTTTTTTATGTTAATTCATAAACTTTGATATTCGAAATTTGTGCTAAAAACTTAGAAATGAAAAGTTTGCATTTTAACATGGATTTCCTGTGTAGGTTCACATATCTCCTTCGTCGTAACTAGGTCTAATGTTCCTGGGAAGTACACATCCGGCACAAAAATCATACTCAGTCTTGAGCAATGTTTGCTTGACTGAATGCCTCGCTTTGCTAGTCTTCCAAGATAATTATGGGGGGTAGAAGGATGACTGAGGGTGGGTGACGTCTGTGTTGGTGGGGGAAGAGAAAAAAAAAACACACCTCAGAATAGTTTATTGCTCGAAGATACCAGAATTAGGTCCAAGTGAATCTGTCGTACAGCTAGCCCTTATTACTCTAAAAAAAATTTTAATTTTAGAAACGAGAAGAAAAAATAAAGAAAGCACCAAAAAAAAACAAGGAAGGTGGGGGGGGGGGGGGGGGAGATACGTTAACTTTAATGCTATGATGAAAGCAAATACTCCGTAACACATACAATGTGGAAGAAATTATGTAAATGAATTTTGATAAAAGATTGACTTCTATGTCAATGTGAGAGAGGCAGACAGACGGAGAGAGAAAGAGAGAGTGAGAGAGACAGACACACAGAGAGGGAGGGAAGAGAGAGAGAGAGCGAGCGAGAGAGAGAGAGAGAGAAAGAGAGAGAGACAGACAGACAGAATATGTACCGTTACTGTTTCAATGAATACTAAATATTTTCTCCAGTCCAGACCAAGACAGGTCAAGCGTGACGATGACTGAAATAGTACCTGTACCTAGTTGACGGAAAGACATCAGTCATTCGGTCAGAACGAGCCGAAGTTGTTTGTTTTGGCGCTAGAACGAACATACGTGTGTGTGTGTGGTGTGTGTGTGTGTGGCCTTGGTCATCTCCCCTGTCGCGTCGATCAAAAAAATAGACAGACGACTGGCGACACGTTAAATTTCATAGGTTTTTACAAAGCACAACAGAGGTGTGGGGGGGGGGGGGGGAGAGGACTTCCTTTTATCTATCACCACACACGATCATGTAGGAAACCACGAGATAGAAAACAGATGTGAATGAATGAACGAACGATCGTCTGCGCGAAGTAAACCGGCAAGGTGTGTTTACCATTCTTACGTGTGTTGGCTGCTTGCTTGCAGCTTGCCAGTGGTATAATGTAAGTCTTTTGGCTTGTGCCAGCAGCCGAAATCTCTACGAGCCGGATGAAGCCGCCGACATGACGTCATCTCCACCATATATGGAATGCAACGCAAAGAATGTGCGCGGAGTGGCGGGACACGCGAGAGCACGAAAACCTTTTTGCCGTGCCAAACGCCTCCCTCCGCGGCGCAAGTGTACTGAAAGTTATTTTTAGCTCCTGCGCGTGTGTCGGTAATCCTCGCCAGCAGGCACACACGGCGTGTGTGTGCTAATCGTGTTGCCCCCCTTGTATGTTTGGTAGGGGGTGTAGAAGTGTGTA
>JAPXFY010000013.1:19337438-19339938 GCA_030674185.1 Monoplex corrugatus
CCTATGGGAATAGTGAAAAAACAAAAACAACAACAACAAAAAAAACGTGCTCCAAATTTAGCGCTCAATGGGGTCAAGTCAGCATATCTTAAAAATAGCCTCATTACCCATTGCTTAGCTCAATATCACCCGCCCATTTCTACTCATTCATAGCCACGTCCCATTTCTGCTCATCATAGCACGTCCCATTTCTAGCTCAATTACAGCCCACGTCCATTTCTAGTCTGTTACAGCCCGTCCATTTTGTATGCATAGCCCAGTCCATTTCTAAGCTCATTAGCCGTCCATTTCTTAGCTCAATCAGCCCAACTTTTCATTTTCTTTTCATCATACACGTCCATTTCTAGTCATAAGCCACGGTCCTTTCTAGCTCAATCAGCCCACGTCCATTTTATGTCATCAACCCACGTCCTTTGCTAGCACAATACTGCCCACGTCCACATTCTAGCATACAGCCACGTCCCCATTCTAGCTCAATACACCCACGTCCCATTCAGTCAATACAGCCCACGTCCATTCTAGCATCAATACAGCCCACGTCCCACGCTCACGCCACATCCCATTCTCTAGCTCAATACAGCCAGTACCATTTCTAGCTCATCATAGAACGTCATTTCTAGTCATCATAGCCAGTCCATTCTAGCTCAATACAGCCCACTCCATTTCTAAGCTCATACATAGCCACGTACCATTTCTAGCTATCATACCCACGTCCATTTCTAGCTCATCATAGCCAGTCCATTTCTAGTCAATACAGCAGTCCCATTCTAGCTCATCATAGCCAGTCCATTCACTCATCATAGCCAGTCATTTCTAGCTCAATACAGCCCACGTCCATTTTAGCATCATCATAGCCCACGTCCCATTCTAGCAATACAGCCACGTCCCATATCTTGATCATCATAGCAGTCCATTTTAGCTCAATACAGTCCACGTCCATTTCTAGCTCATCATACCAGTCCATTTCTAGCTACATCATAGCCACTACATTTCTAGCTCATCATAGCCACGTCCATTTCTAGCTCATCATAGCCACGTCATTCTACTCATACAGCCAGTCATTTCTCAGTATCATAGCCCACTCCATTTCTAGTCAATAAGCCATGTCCATTGCTAGTCATCATAGCCAGTCCATTTCTAGTTCATCATGCACGTCATTTCTGTCATCATAGCAGTCCATTACTTTAGCTCAATACTAGCCCAGTCCCATTTCTAGCCTAAAATCGCCCAGTGCCATTTCTAGTATATAGCCACGTCCCATAATCTAGCTCAATACAGCCCACTCATTTCTAATGTCATCATAGCTCAAGTCCATTTCTAGTTATCATAGCCACGTCCCATTTGTAGTCAATAACAGCCCACGTCCCATTTAGCTCATCATAGCCACGTCCATTTCTAGCTCAAACAGCCCAGTACCCATTTCTAGCTCAAAAGCCACGTCCCATTTCTAGCTCATCATAGCCCACGTCCCATTTCTAGCTCAATACAGCCCACGTCCCATTTCTAGCTCATCATAGCCCACGTCCCATTTCTAGCTCAATACAGCCCACGTCCCATTTCTAGCTCAATACAGCCCACGTCCCATTTCTAGCTCATCATAGCCCACGTCCCATTTCTAGCTCAATACAGCCCACGTCCCATTTCTAGCTCAATACAGCCACGTCCATTCTAGCTCATCAGCCCACGTCCCATTTCTAGCTCAATACAGCCACGTCCATTCTGCTCATCATAGCCCGTCCCATTTCTAGCTCATCATAGCCCACGTCCCATTTCTAGCTCATCATAGCTTACGTTCCGTTGCTTACTTTATGCCCATTACATTTTACACACTTAATATTGATTGACGTAAAGTTACACCATACGCAGTTTTGAAACAGCTGCACTATACATACTCAGTATTTATTGATTTAAAGTTACACTTTATACAGTTAACATTTATTGACTTAAGTTACACTTTATACACTTAACATTTATTGACTTAAAGTTACACTTTTTATACTTAACTTTCATTGACTTAAAGTTGCACTATACACTTGACATCTATCTGAAGACAGAGAGGGTGGGAGATGTACTTGCAGCCATGAGTGATAGATTCGTATGGAGGGCCATGGTCGCCAAGGCCATACAGCAGGGCACATGATGATAATGAACCTAGCAGACAACCGCCTCTCGCTTTCCAACACAGTTACACCTTACACAAGTGACATTGACAGACTTACAGTTTCACAATACGTAGTTAACATTCATAGAGTTAAAAGTCGCACCGTACACAGTGAACATTTATCAGTTAAAAATTACGCCATATACGTATGGTCGACTATCGTGGTCGAGAAAGTCCAAACTAACACTTTTTATTTGTTTACCCTCATGTGGGATCTCACGCCAAAGTCTGGTGCACACAGGCGGCCACATACTGTTACACTCAATGGAACGCTCTGCAGACTTGGTTCTGGCCTTTATTGCTGCACGCTTTTCCACTTGGCTGCTTCGTCTTTCATCT
>JAPXFY010000013.1:19354938-19357438 GCA_030674185.1 Monoplex corrugatus
TCTTTATTGACTGAACTTAGTCTGCTTCTTAAGGGGAGAGAGGCCTGACAAGGGAGGTAAAAGAAGAAAAGTCGAACTGTAGACTAGTCGTTTTGGCAGCTATGTGTGTGTGTGTGTGTGTGTGTGTGTGTGTGTGTGTGTGTGTGTGTGTTGTGTGTGTGTGTGTGTGTGTGTGTGTGTTGTTTTGTTTCGTTTTGTTTTGTTTTTGTTTTGTGTTGTTTGGTTTGGTTGTGTGTGTGTGTGTGTGTGTGTGTGTGTGTGTGTGTTTGTTTTGTTTTGTTTGTTTTGTTGTTGTTGTTTTGGTTTTGTGTGTGTGTGTTTGTTTTTTTTTCTGCATGCTGGGTTTTTTGTTTGTTTTTTTTGTTTTTGTGTTGTTTTGTTTTGTTTTATACAGAGCCTCGGACTCGAGATCTCTTGACTTCGTTAATCCCACCCACCCCGCCACATAAAAGTTGCCCCGTTCACTACCCATCTTAACCCTTTGATTCCTCGTAGCACCCTGTCTACAGATCTGCTTGCAACCATCCCTACAAGCAAAATCTAACCCTTTGATTCCCTCACCCTATCCACCAGCTTCCTGCAGTGTTTCGTAGGTTCGGGATTTTTTTCCCCGTTTCAAGACCTTGCCAGTGCACAGGGATTCGTGTAAGGTGTCTGCCTGATAACTTGCTGCAGATTTGGGTGGAGCGCATATGGAGTTGTCGAATGCCATGAATCCTTCCTCAACAAATTCCGGACTACAGATTATTTGTTTAAATAGCTGCCTGCTGAAATTATAGTATATTTTGGGTGTTAATAAATATGATACTATTTTATGTTGATCAGAGCACATAGAACGGAGAACTCAAGTGTGTGCATAGTAAAACGCTCCTGACTGAGCCTGCTTGAGAAGGGGGGCGGGGGGGGGTTGGCGGGAGGAAGGGTCCGGGGGGGGGGGAGTGATGGGGGGTTGAATGAGAAGAAGCGGGCGGACTCATGGGAGGAAAAAGTAGATTTTGAAAGAGTAGGGAAGGTTTTTGGAAAAGAAAAAAAAAAAGTTGAATTTAAATGTCATGCTTGTCACATACATTTTTTTTCTGCACTTGATTCATTACACGTTCGCCTGTGATGTGTTGACATATTTCAAAGAATTTGCTGGGGGGGGGGGGGGGGTTCTTTTGTTGTTGTTTTTTTTTTGTTTGTTTTTTTTTGTTTTTTTGTTTTAGGGGGGGTTGTTGTTGTTTTGTTGTTGTTGTTTAGGGAAGGTTGTTTGCTTGTATGTTCTTGTTATGTTTTGTTTTGAAGCCATCTGTTCAAATGAGTGGTGTCTCTTATTTATCTGTTCAAACAGTCTGAACAAAATCTTGATACTACGCGTATTTCTAAAACTACATGTATTCATTATAACTAAAGTTTCAACAAAGAAATGCCTGATTTAAATAGACCATACGAAACCAAGAGCTATCTCTCTCTCTCTCTCTCCTCTCTCTCTTCTCCTCTCTCTCTCCTCTCTCTCTCTCTCTCTCTCTCTCTCTCTCTCTCTCTCTCTTCTCTCCCCACCCCTCTTTCTTCTCTCTTCCTCTCTCTTCTCTTTCTCTTCTCTCTCTCTCTCTTCTCTCTCCTCTCTCTCTCTCTCTCTCTCTCTTTCTTTCCGTCCCTCCCTTCCCTCTCTCTACCTAATCCTATTTCACATACGTAATCTTAATAGTAAGTGTTGAATGTGTAGTAAAACTGCTGAAGGCCTAACCGACCAAGGAATTTGTTACTGACCACATACCGGACACGACTTACTGGCCAGACGGTGGCTTGGAATGCATGATAAAAGTACGTAATGTTACATGTACAGGCCCATGCTGTTGGTGGCGAACTTACGATGTATTTGGTTGGTTGGTTGGTTGGTTGGTTGGTTGGTTGGTTGGTTGTTGTTGTCTATTTGAATTTTTTTTTTTTTTTTTTTTTCTATTTGTTTTGTGGTGTGGAGTTTGTGGGGTGGAGACTTTTCCTTTTTGTTTTGTTTCGTTTTTTTACAAGTGTGTGTGTGGTGTTTTGTGCGTGCGTGCGTGTGCGTGCGTGCGTGTTGTGCGTGGTGTGGTGTGTGTGTGTGTGTGTGTGTGTGTGTGTGTGGCTCTAAGATCGGACGTTGTAGACCACCAACCATTGACATGACTACTTACTGGATCTTTAACGTGCATAATTTGATATTCTGCCAAAATATACACACGAAGGAGGTTTAGGCTTTGACAGATGTTGACCTGATATCACTTGTAGAGAAAAGACGTTAAATGAAAGAACCAACGAACTCTCGCGCCTGTCATTCTTGGGCGAAATTCTCACATGAATGTAGATTGAAGATGTATCGTTCGTATTTTCGGCGGATTCACACGCTAATGGTTGTGGGTTGGAATCCGGGGTGCGCTCCATTATTAAAACTGGCCTTGTCACTGTCCCATCTTAACATCATTGTTGTTCTGGTGGTGTCAGTATAGGATTAGATAAGTTCCCCTTCCCCTCCCACTTCCCT
>JAPXFY010000013.1:19362438-19427438 GCA_030674185.1 Monoplex corrugatus
TGCCAGTGCTCTAGGTATATGTGGATGTGCATTCGTGCGTGCACGTGTATATATGGAAGCTTAGGTCAAGACCTGTATTTGGTCAGATACACTATGGGATATCCTAATATGTCTTTTCTTCAGTCAATCAGATTTGTTTAAGAAAATTACGCACATGCACACACAGACGCAGACGCGCCCCCTCAACCACTAACGCACACACGACACAGACACACAAGCACACACACACCCACCACGCCACACCACACACAACACCACACACACACACACACACACACACCCCACACACAACATAAATACACTCACGACGCCGTGTGCACATACACACTACACCACACACACACACACACACACACACACACACACTCACTCACACTCACTCACACTCACAGGTGCGAAAGGATGACAAGCGAAGCCCGCAAACTTTTGAGGTGACTGTTGTGGCAGCCGCAAACCAAAGAATGTCCAGGGGGGCAGTTGTGGCTTGGGGGCGTAAGTACACGTTCGACACAGGGGTTCCACAGAATTAAACACTTCTGTTTTTGGAGTGTTTGTGGTCTGCTATAAGAAATTGCAGCCCTGGGGCAAAAACTTTTTTCTCCCCTTGAATATTTTGAGCATGTGTGAGTCCGCTAAAGGTCCCAACTTTAGAATGTATGAAGAGAATGAATAGTTTTCTTTCTATTCTCGTATTAATTGTGACGACCACTTTTTTGTTTTTATTTTGGTTTGGTTTGGGTTGTAGTTGTCTTTCCATTTTCGCATTAGTTGGAACGCTTTTTTTTTCCTGTTTTTTTTTTTTTTTTTATTTTTTTTTTTTAGAGCAAACACAAACACGATTTTTTTAAATAATGTTTGCGTACATGCATGCACAGGTGTGTGTAAGTATGTGGGCGTGTTGAGAGAGAGGGAGATGCGCAGATGGCGGTGGATCACATGAGAGATCTTTCTGTGTTATCACGCGTGATGCCATGTATATGTGCTGTTGTGTGTGTGTGATGTGTGTGTTCGTTTCGTTATTTCTTAAGTTATTCACATATGTGCTTTTAGACGGTATGTGTGTGTGTGTGTGTGTGTGTGTGTGTGTGTGGTGTGTGGTTGGTTGGATTTTTTTTGTTGTTGTTCGTTGGATTTGTTGTTGTTGTTTTTTGGGGATGTTGGTTATTTTTATGGTATGTACGTCTGTAAGCGCGTGCCCACGTGTGTGTGTGTGTGTGTGTGTGTGTGTGTGTGTGTGTGTGTGTGTGTGGTGTGTGTGTGTCTGTGTCTGTGTGTTGGTTGGTTGGTTGGTTGGTTGGTGGTTGGATTTTTGTATGTTTGTTTATTTGTTTGTTGTTTTTGTGGGGTGTTGTTGTTGTTGTTGTTGTTTTGGGAGGGGTTGGTTATTGTTTATGGGTGCGTACGTCTGTAAGCGCGTGCCCTACGTGTGTGTATGTATGAATGTGTGTATGAGTGTTTGTTGTTTGTTGTTGTTTGTCTGCTGTTGTTGTTTGTGCTGCTGTTGTTGTTGTCGCCGTCGTTGTCGTCGCTGTCGTTGTCGTTCTGTTGTTTTAAGTCAGGCGAGGGTTGCCCTGCCAGACACGCTACAACACACCCCACACACACACACACACACACACCACACACACACACACACACACAACACACACACACACCACACACTAACAGCAGTATACACACTTCAATTAATGCCAACACATTTATTCATACGCGTGGCTGGTAACCGACCGGCAGTGTCAAGCTCACCGCAGCGACGATGAGTTATTTCTGCACCCACAAAATGAGACTTGAGACAGTGAGAGTGACCCATCCCTCTTGTTCCCAGTGGGAAAAACAAGGGACAGAGGAGAGGGCCAAATGCTTCTGCCCTAGCATTTCCTCTCTCTCTCTCTCTTTCTCTCTTTGTCTCTCTGTCTCTGTCTCTCTTCCATTATTTTGGTCGCGTGAACGAACGCCGGTCAGGGGAAAGTATGTATGTAGGCGACATCCTGCTGAAGTATGCGAAGACTTTGCTTGTTGTGTCTGCCTCTCCCCTCCTATGCAGCGGTATGCATGCATAGCTGCTTTCCTACTGTTGTTTTTATCTGGTATGATAATGGTAAGAAGAAGAAGAAAAAGAAGAAGATGAATGATTATAAAACAATGATAGTGATGATGATGATGAATGATAACAACAACAATGATAATAATAATAATGGTAATAATGATAATAATAATGATGACAATAAAAGTACTACTACCACTAGTACTACCATTACCGCTACTACTACTACATGTTGCTGCTGCTACTACTATCTACTACTCTACTACTACTACTACTGCTGCTGCTGTGCTGTGCTACTGCTGCTGCTGCTACCACTAGCCACTACTGATAGTAATTGGAAATAGAATTTGTCCAAGACGAATTCCTTCTGCGGCCCACCCAAATGCGCCACTGGTGGTTTGACAGATTCCTTGGCCCTACGCATAACTTATGTACTGGCGAGGTCTTAAAATGGGAGAGGGGAGGGGACATAATGAAACAATAATCTGACACCACCATAATGATCGGAGCATAACCCTTTGACTCCCGCAGCCTATCCACCAACTGCAAAAGCTTAACCTTTTGTCTCCCTCACCCTCTCCACCAGCGCAGGAAGCTGGTGGATATGGTGAAGGAGTCAAACGGTTGATTTTTTTGCTTTGCTAAGTATGGATGACAATGGAGGACGCTGGTGGACAGGGTGCAGGAGTCAAAGGGTTAAGCTGTCAGCAGACAAATCATTTTTTGTTATTGTTGTTTTATTGTTTGATGTTTTTTCTACTTTTAGTTTTTATTTATAATAACGGTAATAATGGTAATGATAATAATAGAATTTGTTTTGCTACAAAACAATTATGTTCAACCTTAGGAGCCAAAGAGTGATGTTTATGTAGCAATAGACAGTTTGTTGATCAGTCAACCAATTACTCCAAGTTGGGTCTATCGCTTGGTTGGTCACTGGGTCAGTCAGTCATTTAGCTGGTTACCAACTTTTATAGACATTCAGGCTTAACCCTTAACCCGTTGACTCCCGCACCCTGTCCACTACATCCTGCTTTTTCAACCAGTCTAGCTAGCTAAGTAAAAACTTAACCCTTTGACTCCGTACTTGCATGAAACTTGTGGAAAGGGGGAGGGAATAAAAGGATTAAGTTTTTGGAGTTGGTACGGGAGTCAGAGGGTTAATATCCAAGTCCAGTGCAAACATGAGTGAAAGGAAAAAGTTCCGGATGAATGAATGGGTAGATTTTGCTTTTGAGTTCAGCTGTTCTGTTGAAATTATTCTAGGTTTCGATAGGCGCGATAATCAAGTGGGTAAGGCATCGGGTTTTCAGTTGGATGGTCTGGATTCCAGCCTGCCTGGGTACCTTCTGCCGGGGGGTGGAGGGGGGAGGGGATAAAAGTTACAAGGTGACATCTTTTTCCAGTTTAGAAGTCAACGTTTGTGTATATTTGTTAGTGTTGAAACTCCCCTTCATACGGTATGGCACACAGAACATTTAATACGCACGTTCAAGATCTTGTAAATCTTGGCAGTGTCTGGTGGCTTATGGAAACATAACCCACACACACACAGACACACACAGACACACACAACACACACACACACACACACACACACACACACACACACACACACACACACACACACACACACACACACACCACACACACACTACATTCACTCCCGTAAAAGACTATGGATATATACATTGAATGTCTTTTTTTTGTTTTTTTTTTGTTTTTGGTTGTTGTTGTTGTTGTTTTTTGGTTCGAAGCCAAAATTATCAAGGGAGATCATACGGGGGTACAAGTCCCAAAACGTAGCAATGACAATTAACACTGAGCAGCAAAATTGTTCTCGTCCTTGTTTTGATTATCCTTCCCAGCGTGTTCACGATTAGGGACTGACTTGAGGATGAACCGTGTCATACAATTAAACAAGGAGAGCGATGTCTTGAAGTTTCCATGGAGCAGCAAAAGCTTGCATCCTTACTTATCTTCTCCTTACCGCCCATTATGCTGTGGGCACGTACAACAGCAACAACGACGCCGCCAATCCAGTGTTGTTCTTAGCCATCTTTTGCATGCTACCTCGTATGTGGTTCAGGCTTGAATCTGACATGAATGCAAATAGGCCTTAAGTTTGAATGGTCCTTTTGGCGGGCTTCAATAGCTCAGTTGGTTGAGCGCGGATTCACACGCTAATAATGGTGTATTTAGTCCACGGGGGAAGGAATGGGAGGGGGGGAGGGGACTACATTAAAACTTGCCTTCTTACAGTTCATCTCAACATAATTATTGTCGTTCTGTTGATGTCGGTAAAGGATTTACATAAGTTCCCCCCCCCCCCCCCCCCCCCCATTTCCCCTTGATAGTCATCCCCGTCGGTTATATCGCTTTAGGTGGATGCTGATGTAAAACTGAATCAGATCATTCTGTCAGTGATCCTTATTATACACCGGTTATGAGGGAGACCTCAAGGCTCTGAAACACATCGTCTGCCTGAAAACAGACAAGAGAGGAGGATCGTCGTTGCTGCCTTCCATGAGAATGGACTAATGGGCAGTAGGTCGGTAGGTATTATGAACGGTTATAACAGACTAGTCAGTAAAGTAAGCCTGTAAATTACTTATTAACCCTTTGACTTCCGCACCCTATCTATCGGCCTCCTGCATTGTCAACCCTGCTAGCAAAGCAAAACCTTAAACCCTTTGACTCCCTCGCCCTATCCACCAGCTTCCTGCAGGACGCTTGCGGATAGGGCGAAGGAGTCAAAGGGTTTTAAGTTTTTGCAGTTGGTGGACGGGGTGAAGGAGTCAAAGGATCAAAAGAGAACGACATTATCACCCTTTCTGACACCATCCGACAAAGTTGCGCGTCACAGTTGTTGATCATAATTGAATCGTTGTTTGCTATGTTTGGTTTGTACGGGTTCTGTTTTGTTTGCTTGTTTGCATTTGTGTGTGTGTGTATGTATGTGTGTGTGTGTGTGTGTGTGTGTGTGCGCGCGCGCGCGCGTGCGCGTGTGTGTGTCTATTAATACTGTAAAACAACAGTTTGAGGTTCTCCAGGGCTGTCTCTTCTGCCCAGTGCTGTTTAACCCTTTGACTCCTGCACTCTATGCACCAACTGCAAAAACTTAACCCTTTGATTGTCTACCTATCCACCAGCTTCCTACAGAAGCTGTGGATAGGTGACAATCAAAGGTTTTGTTTTTGCTTTGCTGACATGATTGACAATGCAGGATGCTGGTGGATAGGGTGCAGGAGTCAAAGGGTTAACATATATCCATAAAATACTGTGCAGCAGATTCGTCAAAATCTCAATATCTCAATGTCCGTATTCCTCCCATCGGAAAACGGCATCCCTGTAACTTAAGGTTCGCTATTAAGACACTGAGTTTTTGAAAACTGTATCCATCAACCAGACTAAACCATTTGAGACTGATGTAGCCATGCTTAACTAAACACAGAAAAAGAAGTTCCTTTTTTTTTTTTTTTTTTTTTTTTTATTAAAGGATGGTGTATGGACAGGCCATCGTACATGGAGGACCAAATGGACATGCTTGGCGAATTTGTGGTAAGGAGAGCGGTTAACGTGTATTTTTTTTTAAAAAAACAACATGTTTAGGGTGAGCATTAAGGGCGGGGGGGGGGGGGTGGGGGGGTGCGGAGAAGGTGTTTGACTTGCTGTCTGTAGGACAGATTCAATGGGGATTCGCTCAACTGGGATACACTCAATAATGTAAGTTTCTTGCCATTTGTCCACAAACACTAACACTTACTATCGATCTTCTGCTCATGGCCGAAGACCGAAAGCCCTGGTAACATCTCTGACAACAGGAACATCCGCCATAGTACCCTGGAATTAAGTCCTTGAGGGGTGGAATGATGATGATGATGATGATGACGATGATGATGATGATGAGTAGGCCTAAGTGTATATATGCCAGAGAGTGTTATGTATTGTTTGGTTATACCTACATGGACGTCTTAAGACACACACACGCACAACAAACACACACACTCACACACATCATCACACACACACACACACACACACACACACCACACACACTCACACACACACACAACACATATATATATATATATACACACACACACACACACACATACACACACACACACTTTGAGTTTTGTGAACGATGAAATGAGAACATCGAAAGATGGATGTGGATACGAGAGCCGGGACAGGGGGGGGGGGGGGATTGTTTTATGTATAGGCCCTACTGTCCTCTACATAGGTCTATGATTATGTTATACTAATTATTATCATTTGATTTAAAACGCGTTGGGGAAGAGGTAGTCTTTGTTAGTCGTTGTTATTAGTTTGGATTAAATGTCAAAAGATCATTATTGTCATTTTGCTTTTGTCGTTTTATTTGTGTATGCAGAACTACACATTAAACTGTTTGTTGTCACGGAATATTTGATTTTGTTGACAGATAAACAGATAGCGAGACAAATAGGTAAACAGACAGACGAGCTAATGACAAAAATAAGATATCAGTTGTAAAGGCGAAGGCACTTAAGAACATTGACTAATGTTGACATCATGGCTTCTAGTTCTATTCCTTCATGAATGAAAAGTTAACGATATACGCCATAATTGTTTAATTAGAGGAGCGGCTCTTCCGTTTATTTAACCGTTCCTTTCTTGTCCCCTGTGCAATGAAAATCTAGTAAAGGTCCATATAAGGCAAAAAGCTGTAACGTTGACAGGGCGGAAAACGGAACAGCCAGGTGGTTCGCTCAAGCTGTGTTGTGTTAAAAGTGTGTGTGTCGCAGTGTGAAGTGTGGTCACGTGAACAGAATACGTCTGTCACATACACACACAGGCGCAGAGATATTTTTGGGTGACTCAGACCAGCCACAGTGATTATTGTCCGCGACTATTGGTTTTGAGGACATTGCTCACATTCTGTAATTGACGTTGCTAGTACATATATTCGCACTACACGGCCGTCATCACGCATAATTACGACGAAGAGCCCGCACTAGGTTTTTACTCAGTATCAATTGATTGACGAGACCGATATTGTTTGCGTGACGCGGTCCAGGGCCGGCTTTCAAGAGTGAACGAGGCTTTCGCCGTACTTGCCTTCAATTCAGTGTGTTTGTCAGTGTGTGCTTCGGACAGAGTGGACAATGTCGGTGAAAAATCTGCAGTCAGCTACTCAGGGCGCCTTGGGTGCCCTGAAAAATAAAATGACAACTATCAAGGCCGAAAACGATAATCTTATGGAAGAAAATGATGCGCTGAGAGTGAACCTTGAGAAGAAGCAACAAGACGTCGAAAAAGTAGGTTCATATTTATAATTTAATGTTTATTAATATTGTAACCTATTATTAACCTATGCATAGCGCATTTTCAACGCATTGTCAGTTGCTCAATGTAGAATCTGTACTGTGTCATATTTGCATCGATCGAATTTTTTATGTTAACTGCAGGCAGGGGTTACTGTGCAATTGCGGCTGCAATGAATAGGTCGTCTGCTAGGCCTACTGCTAGATCTAGTTCTAGCCTACTGCTTCGTTGTTTGTCCCCGGCCGTTTCCGCATTCAACAAGAAATTAGCAGAAGGGAAATCATGGATAACGGACAGGATTCAGAGTCCAGTGTTGGCGTGTTTGCAGTTTTGTTCTATTCAGGTGGAGAAAAGAGAAAATGTGTAGTTATCAGCCTCCGCAACATTGCTCGTCTGTTGGTCACTTCCGGTTATATGGAGAGTAGAGGATTTCTCTCTCAGTGGTTGAAATAGAAGTAATGAAATTGGCAAGCCACAGAAGATAAATGCTATTGCCAGCTGATAAAGTATTAATAGGTAACAGATCCTTGCAGTAGCTTATTCATGTGTGTTGTCAGGTGATGAATTGTGAATGTATAATTAATATCCCCCTTCTGCACATTCATAATTAATAACATTAAAATAAATACATGTGTGTACTTTGTTTCATATAGGCCAATAGGGGAGGCCAATATACTAACATCTAATGAGTAAACTATAAGCTTACATACCCTCTGGATGATTACCACAGTCCCACACACATATTAACTAATTATATATGGGATATATGTATACATGTATACATACATACAATGATACATATATAGATAGATATATTACAAATAAATGAAAAATGGTACAGGACAGCTTCCACATTAACATTGTCACAGTTCACATGCTTGATGATGATCAGCAGATACATCTCATTGAGCTAATTAATGTTCCGTACTGGTAGGGATATTTCTAAGAGGTTTGTTGTTGGTTGCTTGTTTAATGAGGAATTTAAATATCGTCAGCAGAGGAAATCAAATGTGGCGATGTGACTAGCTGACAAAACTGGTACATTGATGCTGTAGAGTAATTTAGGCAAATGATTACTCGTCAGGTTTCGACCTGTTCATGCACTGTCTACTTATTGAGAAACATTTATCTTGTATGATACTGATACTAGTGATAGTATTTGTAGCAAGCATATGTCCTGAAAAGATCAAAACTTTATTAAATTAAATCAGTACTTACTGGTAAATTTAGGTCTATTGCCTGAGGTGACATGGCTGACTAGTGCACCCAAGCCAACGCAGTTGATTAGTTATAGTATTAATGACAAAGATCAATTGATCTGCTTGATGGTGTGAATGAATTCAGATAATCTGTGTAGGTAATACTATGAATGAATGAAATATCTAATTTTCCTCTATAATGTCTTGTCGTAAACGTGCTTTTGTTCAATGTTCAGTCTCTTTGTAAAATTTTGTTTGTGCATGCATCTCTCTCTCTCTCTCTCTCTCTCTCTCTCTCTCTCTCTCTCTCTCTCTCTCTCTCTTCCTCTCTCTCTCTCTCTCTCTCTCTCTCAGTGAGAGAAAGTGTGTGTTCTCATATGAGCTTGCAGTAAAGTTAATGTTGAATTTCTTTATTTTGTTACCATTTGGCTGTTGCAGTTTGAGATTGTGCTGCCTACAATGCCTTGTTATCAATTCAGAGTTGTATAGTGCTGATAAAATACTAAGGCCAGGCATGAACACAACACAAAAGAGTTCACCAGTAGGCCTCTAGATCTCTTTAATCTTGCAAAAAGCAAGATAACCTTTGTTTTCAAGGCGTTGTAAATTGCACATTTGTGTGATAACATCAATTCTCTTATTGCTGAAGTGAAATGTACTGTTACACTTATGGGGACTTGTTCAGAAGCGTACCAAGAATTACATTGTTGAAAGCTCAGGTACATAAAGATAATGTACGTGTGAAAGCTCAGGTACATAAAGATAATGTACGTGTAATGGTTTGTGTGCTCTACTGTTACTACAAATAGTACAGTGAAAGTGCCATACCAGAAATTCAGTAGGTCATAGATGTACTTACAATATCAGATTTGTAGATCTATACACTAGTACAGATTTTTCACTGTGTGTGTATAGATGAAGGGGGAGAAACTATAATGTGTGTGATTAAATCCTATAAAGTATTACTGGTCAGTACAAAACAGGGAAAATAACATGCTCATTATTGTGTAAGTATTGGGTATTTATCAGTGGTGGAAATTCTCGTTTCAAAAGAATCAATTTCCTCAGAAAATCCATTTCCAATTTCTTTTCTTTTTTTGTAGTAGAGTAACTGTAATGAATGTAATATATAATTTATATTGTTATAATGAATGTAATACGTAATTTAATGAATGATTGTATATGAAATAAGTAGAGCAGAAAGTACCTTTTCAAGCACTCTGTTTGATTTAATGACTAAAATGCGTTGGGGGAGATTACGCAGATTTTACTTAGTCCAGTAAAACTTTTTTTCTGGAGGAGCATGCCCCCGGATCCTCCGGTTTCCTCTAAATTTTTCGTTTTCAGCAGTTCTCACCTGGATTTATTCAGTGCTAAAGTAGTAAATTTGTACACAGACAGATTTTATTAGTTTTATTTAAATATGTATGTTTATGAATTGTACAAAATAAGAATACACTAGTAGACTTTTATTAGTTTTAACAGTTTAGAGTAGACATTGGAATTTTAGAATTGACCAAGTAGAATTTATAGATCTTGTACTTAATAAACTATAATTTGATAGATTAATCATGTTCTTGAAACTGGGCTTTAGATTAATAGAGTAGTACAGTTACAGGTATGTAATAAAACCACTCAACATGAAACCATTGAAAAGGCAACCTCACCGAGTAACATGAACTAAGCTTTAAGTTTGAATGAAAAACTGACCCATTACACCGAGTGCAAAGTTTGGGGCTTGACAGTCCAGTGATAAGCTTTCATTCAATTAGAGGGAGTGTTCTGTTAATGTGATGATGGGGGGAAAAAGATGGATTAGGTGTGCCCAGTCAAACTATTCCATTGCTGTGGGCAAAACTGAAACATATATATATTTACAGCATGGTCTTTGGACAGCGTTTTATTATCACTGGTCTCTTTTCCCAGCAGTGAACACATGTATACATGTATACTAATGAGCTAAGCAGTACTTCATGTAGACTTCAGTAAATGTAATGTTTGTCACTTTTAAACTGCAAAGAAGCCCGCAATGTTTGATGATAGCCGGGGATGATATGTACAGGAAGGTATCTCATGTATCTCTTTTTTTTTGTTTTGTTTTCAGAAGTAGTGTGCATGTTTTAAAGTGGAGTAGAGCTCTATGAAATGTCAGCACATTGCACCTGAATTTGGGAGGTTTTGCATCTCTCCTTAGGTTGTGTCCTCAAGATTCAGGTCACCACTGTGCCCTCTGAACTCCATTGACCTTTTGAGGCTTTAGTGTCATCTCTGTGGAGAATCCAGGATGCAGTGTGTGTGTATGTGTGTGTGTGTGTGTGTGTGTGTGTGTGTGTGTGGTGTGTGTGTGTGTAAGGGGGTGGTGGTGGTGAGAATGAGAAAGGTTGCATGAAAATAATGGCAGGGGGGAGGGGGGATGTGAAGTTGGACTTGAAATGTTTGCAGAATATCCTGCCACCTTCTCTCACGCAACCTCTCTCACCACTAATTAGATCCCAGTCCATCCAAGTAAGAGATTTACAAGTCCTTAGAAGGAAATTTAGACAGCAGAGCTAGGGGAGCTCAGAGTCAGTGAGCTCAGGACAGTTCACCCCCCCCCCCCCCCCGATTTTAAAGGTCACACAGTCTTACAGTTACAAGTATACAGTTTTAAGCAAAGGACAAGCCAACCACCACACCCACACATCAGTTTGTTTCATCAACTGAGGGAAGTGTCAACCTGAGTCATGCCTGTTAAGCCTTTTAGGTCTTATATTTGTAGTAATTTGATTATTTCTTGGTGGCATTTTAGATCTGATGTACCCCTTTGTCATTTTGCATAGTCAAGTGGTCTCTCAGATATTCTTTTTCCTTCACCCTTAACTCTGTGGAGAGTCATTGGGGCACCACACACACAAAAATTTGTTCACCATATTCCTCCAGCTATTTCGGTTGTGTGCCAGTGCCTGCAGATGGTTTCTCTGTCCATTCTGCAATGCTGACAGTCCATCAGTTTTCTTGTCTTCCCATACGTTTTCCTCCTCTGAGCAGTTCCCAGGAAGATTGACTTATCAAGGATGGTAGATCTTGTTATGTGACTATACCAGTGTAGTTTTCTTTTCTTAACTGACGTTTTGGTGCACTTGCTTGTTGGTGATATGATCAGTGCATTTGATGGTTATAAGTGCAGGCAGATGAATATGTCAAGCATAGTTTTGATGTCAGGACGCAGTGAGACCATCTTTAAGTTTAACCAGTTAAGCTTTGTTGGAAACAAGATGTCACCAAACTGGCAGTCACATTGCTTGCTTTCATTGTAACTTTGGGATCTGCGAAGTCTTTTTCATTGTAGGAGGAAAGAAGAAGGAAAGGGAGTGTTGGGTTGGCCTGAGCAGAACAGAGCAGCGCAGTATTTGAACAGGATCAGGGCAGGATTCACACCCCATGTGGCTGATGCCCTGTTGTGAATGTGTTTGTGTCTAAATAAGGAATTGGGCACTTAAGTGCATTTCCTTCCAAGCCACACATTTCCTGGGTGCTTGTGGTATCACATTTTTCAAGGTGTTGGCCGCATTTTTGCTCTTCTTTTGTCATGATAAAACCTTGCTGTGTACAAATATTATTTTTGTAATATATGTGTTAGAGGTGACCATATGAGTCTGTCTGAACAGTAGTATAAGTTATTCAGATTTTTTTTTAAAGTCACAAAGGCAAATTGTTTAGCATTTTCCATCAATTTATACATCACAGAAATAGAACTCTTTGTTATACTTATCTGTGTGACAGTATATAACTGATGAGTGGTTACATTTTCTAATCGAGCAACAGATATTATTTCCACAAATAATGACAGTTTATTGATGTAGCCATCCTTAGTTAAAATGCTTTTAATAGAAAGGCAGTTTCAGGATAAATGAATGATTTAGATTCTCTAGAAAAGGCACAGAAGGAAGAAGAAAAAAAGTAAGAAAAAAAGCAGTAAAAAGTTGAAGCTGAAATAACCACCACTTTAACATTGAACAGACCTTAACATCCCAGTTGTACCCAGGACCACCCGAGCCAGGTTTTAAAAATGGAAAGAAAACTCAAAATGCGTGCATAATGCATGGGTGTGGAGACAGCAGACAGAGAGGTGGGCGGCTGAAGTAGGAGGATAGAAGGAAGGAGGGAAGCAGGCTGTTAAGCGTGCAGACAGGTATCCATACTCCGTAACTAGTAGAATAATACAGGGCCCACCTCTGTCGCATGCCCTCTGTATGTTACAGCCTGTCTCCCCAGTCCCTGGTATGCCAACTATTCTCTTGTGTCAGTCTTGTGCACAGTCAGGTGTGGTGGGTGGGTGCGGGTCTCTTGTATGTGTATGTGTTATGTGTGTAGTGGGACGTGAAACAAAACTGAAACTTTAAAGGAACAAAACATGGGTCCGCAGCTTCCCTACCCTACCCTTCCCTTCCCATTTTCTGTTTTCTGTTTCTTTACATACTGAAAACAAATTGTTGTTTGTGTCAATTTTGTCAACACTTGCATGTTTGTGGTGTGAGAGTCTGGTAAAAGGTGGGGAGGCTGCACTAGTTAGAATTGGTAACTGAATGATTTTCAAACTGTGTCATGGGTTCTCAGATGCGTATGTACGCATGCATGCGTCCACGGCGCGTGCGCACACACACATACTCTATTAGTCTATACACAAACTCGCTCATTCTCTCTCTCCTCTCTCTCTCTCTCTCTCTCTCTCTCTCTCTCTCTCTTCTCTTCTCTCTCTCTCTCTCTCTCTCTCTCTCTCTCTCTCTCTCTCTCTCTCTTAGCATGATCTTGGCTTTTTTGCTTTAGTGAAATAGGTACTAGGTAGATTTGGATGGGAGTGAGAAGATCTGAAAGGCAAAATAAAAAAAAATAATAAAGTGAATGAGAAGTTAAGTGATTTTTTTTTTCTCAATTCCCATCTAAATGCTTTTGGCTTTCCAAACCTCCGGCCTGTTCCTAGTATGTGTTCACAGTCATTGTTAGCTTATTTTATCAGGGATTAGAGGTATGCAAAGACTGCTGTAGGAAGAAAAGTGATTACACATTGTCTTTCGAAAATGTTCAGTTCATGGTAGCTAATGTAACTGGAGCAGTTGTAAAACCATAACCAAAACTTATTAAAACTGATGACAGAAACCTTATTCTAAAAAAGATTCTTTCAGGACATATTTTGGAAAATGATACAGGACAAGTGTGTCTAAAGCATGTTATGTAAGCTGCACAAAACAGGTTGAGAGAATAATACTTTGCTAACTAGTTGAGGGTTTCCTTCGAAAATATGCTCAGTGTGTTAATGCTATTTTAGACCAGGTAACTCCATTAAGTGGGTTTAGTATCTTGGGTGTCAAGTCGTTCCAGACAGTATGTAGGGTTAGTTGTAGGGCAGAGCTCTGTAACTGATAAAACAGTAAAACTAAAAGACAGTACTGATATCTACAGGCAAATGGGAAAGAACGTGTCCCTTTATTTTTTTACACTGACACATCGCCCGTTTTCCATTCTCTTCCATGTACACACACACATACGCACAACACACGCACACACACACACATATCACCAACCCCATTTCTCGCCCGTTTTCCATTCTCTTCTATGCACACACACACAACACACGCACACATGCATGCACACACATATATCTCCAACCCCATTTCCAAGCGGTTTTAAAACGTAGTGTGAATAACTGCACAGCAATCCTTTTCAGTAGTGAATGAGCCAGATTTGTTAAGCCTTTTGTGGTTTTCGTGTCAAAGTTGATCTCCCTTGCTTCAACACCTTACCACCACCTACTCCCTCTCCCTCTCTCTCTCTCTCTCTCTCTCTCTCTCTCTCTCTCTCTCTCTCTCTCTCTCTCTCTCTCTCTCTCTCTCTGTTGTCATTCTTTCCTCTTGTAGTTGTTGGGTGACATTCTCCTATTTTTGGCTGTTGCACATAAACTTGTAGGGGATCTAGCTCAAGCAGTTTAGTCATAATGCATGTGATGACTCACTCTGTTCTACTTTAGTTTGCCACCCTTATGTTTTTTCTTGAAAATATTTTTAAAGATGAAATGGATCTTTCCACGTTCTTGAAACTCCAGTGTCCACCAGATCTGGAGATCAAGAGCTGTTACAATCTGACAGATGTACATCTTAATGTAACCCGGATCAGTGGAGACAGGCGTTCATGAACACAAGTTAGAACATAAAATCATGCGTGTCACCTGAGCTGGCTGTTACACTAGTTAGGCAGCAGGCTTTCTCATAATCATAAAGCTGTGCTCTATTGACCAGAAACGAATGGCATATTGATAGTGCATTTATCGATTAGCTGGCTGTCCAACATTCGGATCCTTCCCTTTATAACCTACCCCCCCCCCCCCCCCCAGATCTGTCCCAATATTCAACTCGTTATAAAAACACACAGACAAGGCAGACCTTTTTTGGTATATGTGCAACACATGGGCTGATTCATGCAACCCGTTACTCACAACTTTAAACTGACACCACTTTAAACAGAAAACAACTGTAAAAGAAGACTGTTTGCCGTTTGTAAACAGGTGCATCAGCAGGATTCTTTACTTTTGCACGTCTTCTAGTTTCTTCTATACTATTAGCCTTTGCAGTAGCAGTTTTTGCCTCCATTACATTACAGAGTGAGGCCCTTTTTGAAACACTTGAACAATTGACTTTAACAATGCATATTTCCTTGAAAATATCAGCACATGATATGAGGTTTGTGTTTGGCTTTGTTTGTTTGTTTGTTTTAGTGTTAGATTAACATCTATATCCAGTATATTGTCATTCTTGATTTGCGAGAGGATGATATATTTTGCACCATGTAGAGTCATGGAGTTTTTATGCATTGTGATTTGTGAATTACTGTCTGAATGTACTGCTCATTCTCACATGGTACATCAAATGTCAAGCACTTAGAACAACTTTATGAAGATATAAGTCATGGTATGTGGATGAAGAGCAGAGAGGAAGATCTATGCTGTGTATATTTGGTAGAATGGGATTGACCAACAGGTTGACAGCTTGTTATGTTTTCTCATCAAAACATATCATTTTGAATAATAGTTATTACTAGGACAGCTGGGGCTCCTCGTAAATGATAAAGGACTCATAAAATTTATCTATTTTCATGGAAGGAGAGAGAACATCAGAATGGATATAATAATAATTATAGTATATATACGGTGACAACTCAAATCAAAGTGCACTCATGCTCCAGGCATACACATACAATCAACAAATGTTTACTTTTTTTTAAAGTACACAAACTGAGGGAAAGAAATATTTGTAGAATTCATTGTTGGGAAAAGAGGTGGGTTTTTAAATTGGATTCTGTTAAAGGAAAAAAAAAAAAGGAAGAAAAATCAAAACAAAACAAGAAGGGAAGACAGTTGTGGTGTATAATTAGGAGGGAGTGGCACTCCCTCGCCCGTAGAACACAGGTATTAAACAGGTAATAAATAGGCACATCAGGTGCACTTTTTTGAGGAGATCATTGCGTACATTGGTGATAGAACATGTGTTAACCAGCAGTCTGCGTGCATGCCTGGATTAAAAATGCAGTTACATCAGACAAACTGTCTTCCCACTCAGATACATCAGTTAGTGGTTAGATCTGTTACTGCTACCTTTTGTCATTAAATGTCAGCCATGTATGTATGGGGGAAATGAGATATATATATATATTAATTATGATGTATGCTACATTACTACTAGTAACAGGCAGTGCAACTTATTGTGTGATACTACTAGTAACAGGCAGTGCAACTTATTGTGTAATAACAATTATAACAAATATGTAAATGTCTGTACTGGGTATATATATGCTCTAGCACCTGCTCATACAGCGACAAGCACACAAAGTGACACACTCACAGTCTAAACATATGCACACATACTAACACAAGTTCACACATGACATGCAAAAGAGGTAAAGGGGCGAGGGAGAGAGTTAACGTTTATTCTCTAGCTCCTGGATTATGGGCGGCAAATATTGTGAAACAGAAAAACTGCATTATTCAAATAGCAGTAGTCAGTCTTCGTTGCATTTATGTCAAATCCGCTGCATAATATTGCTGTGTAACTGTAATGCAACAAGCAGAATAACTGGGTGTTGCACTGTACCGTCGCCAGAACAGGGAGAGAGGGAGGGGCTGCATACTAGCCTAGTAGGAAACTAACAGGCAGGAACAAAAAGGGGGTCAACCGACATCACCAAGACGACCGGGCGACACTGCCAAATGGTGGTTGACCTTTCTGGGTTGCCTGCACATTTTTCATCAGCACACTGAGAGGGACCAGACTGTGTGACTCATTTCGAGATCACCTTCCTTTTACTTACTGAGGAGGCCCATTCACCACACTGTTTCACTCTCGCTTGTCTACAGGGAACTGTTTGTTTTAAGGGAGTCTCACCCAGGAAAGGACGAAGTGTAGTGTGTCATTGCTGAGACAGCAGATTGGCTGCAAGTTTGTCGAGTTCTTTTAGCCCTTGCCCTTTTCTTGAAAGCAAATGAAATGAAAAGAAAGAAAAAAAGAAAAAGACATGCCTGAGAAAGACGCAACATAGACAAATCATAGAACTGAAAAAACAAAATAAAGGCTTCTGGATAAATTCTTTAAGACGCAGAGATATTGTATCATAAATGACACTTTCTCTTCTCCCATACACACACGCATGCACATCCTCACATGCATACCCACATACACATGCGCATGTGCATACATGCACACAAACACACATGCATGAACACACTTGCACACACATACGCACACACATACTCATGCATGCACACACACACACATTTATGTATATATTACACACGTACACTCACACTGACACTTGCTCGTACATATCCTGCACACACAATGTGGCAGGCAGGCTTGGTATCATAAGCAGTCATGAAGCTGATCCAGCTATTCAGAAGTTTTTGTTACATATGACACCAACACTGTTGATATCTGTAGTCAAATTTGCATCATTTTATGATCTGAACCCAGGTGTTAACACTTAACAGTATGAGTTGAACACTTAGCCCTGTGATATAACTCAGCTGGTGCTGAAACTAACATAGATATGGAAATGCACAAAAGTCTCAAGATTTAACTAAATCACAAATATTTGATTTCACTCTGTAAGTTTACAAGGCTCAAACTTCCACGTCATTGTATCTGATGTAATAAAGTTATGAGCGATCTTACAAACTTACCAGAGGGTGTGTAACCAGTTATCCCTGTAATGTAAACCGGTAAGAGTATATCAACAGTGTAACTGGACTGTCAACATTTCAGCCAGAAAGCTATTATCTCGTGGACAAGAGAGAGAGAGCTAAAGTGAAAGTCTGCCATAAACAGTTTCTCAGAGGAAGTGGATGTGATTTATTGACTTGTAATCAGTTTCATTGTGTGTACCTCTTGACAGCCCTGTGGGTGTCTATGGTAACAAATTCCAGAGAGGTGGGGCGTCACTAGCTAAGGTCAACTCTTATGAAAGCACTGAGGCAGCCTCTTGTGGGCCCTACAGGTCTCCTTTATGGCCCATCCAAATTATGAGAGTACTTGCAGACCTCCAGTTAAGATGTATGTAAATAAAAACTCTTTCTGACCACGAAGTCTGTCTGTCTACTTCCTTTCTTCACCTACTTACCCTTCTTTCTCAGTCTTTGATTTTCTCCTGTTTGTACTGTCAGATGTCCATACTCTCTCTCTCTCTCTCTCTCTCTCTCTCTCTCTCTCTCTCTCTCTCTCTCTCTCTCTCTCTCTCTCTCTCTCTCTCTCTCTCTGTGATTTGAGAATTTTGAAAAAGAGTCATGACAGTCGAAATCTTGATGTTGCACAAATAAACAACACAAAAGCAATAATGAATAATGTCAGTAAAAAATAATAGCAGCATGAATCAAAGTACAATAAAAAATAAAAATAAAAAAGAACATAATTTTATCAGCGGTAGAGCAGTTCTTTGATAACATGAATGAAGGGTTTGAAGTAGAAAATTAATTGTAGGAGAAAACATACTGGAGTGAATAGAAAAGACTGGAGTAGTACATAGTATCACTGTTTTTAAGGACATACTTAACACATTGTTTTAGTTTTTTTAAGCTATGCCCTTAGAAATTATAAATTTGCTGATGAATAGTCATTTTGAGTTAACATCAGTCTATGTCTGCTGAAATGGCAGTAAAAATTACATAGATGTGTGATAGTGATATGTGTGTGTGTGTGTGTGTGTTTGTGTGTTGTGTGTGTGTTGGGTGTGGTGTAGGCTTTGTCTAGGAGCGATCCTTGATCACGGTCAGTCTGCTTCCTAACAATTACTATTACAACTATTCGACTTCCTGCTCATCATCGTGAGCCATTGTGATTTGTTCATGCTGATGTGACATAGCATGATAAATAAAGGATGTAACATACATTACATATCCTGCAGGTATACGTAATACACAAACCATTTTCAGCTCGTGTTAGCGTGCTAGGGTTGTAAATGAGTGCCTCTCATTTTCAGTCATAACGGATCTAGACCACTTAGCGTTATAACTGTTGAGAGTCAGATACAGAGAAAGGTGACTTACAAATACTATTGGTGGTGGAGCATGAAGTGCTTGAGGTTATCAAGGGAGGTAATGAGTGGGCGGGTTGTTGTTTTGTCTTGTAATGTTGTAACAGCCGACGGCTGGAGGCTCGTGGCTTGTGTAGGCTAATCGCCTCTGCAGACATTTAGAAGTTGTTCTGGTGCTTTTCACTTCCATGCTGGTTTTGTACATTTGTTCTCCCCCACCCCTCCCCCCTTTCCCCTCGCAGTCGCGTGAGTCTGCACTGTAAGGATTATCTTGGAACTGCTAATGACAAATGACATTGTACCAGGTATGAATGCACAGGACATACTGTATTACATGTGTAATTGCTCAGTTTCATTGTACATACTACACAGACTTTTCATATGTCTTACACACACAAACTCTTCTCTCTCTCTCTCTCCACCCATACTCTCTCTCTCTCTCTCTCTCTCTCTCTCTCTCTCTCTCTCTCTCTCTCTCCTCTCTTTCTCTCTCTCTCTCTCTGTCTCTCTTTCTCTCTCTCTTCTCTGTCCTCCCCTTTCCTCTCTCTCTATCTCTGTCACACACACACACACACACACACACACACACACACACCACACAGGAGTTAGTACTGAAAACAGAAATATCCAAAATGAGTTACAGTACCCAGCAAATGATAATGTTTCAAACTACATAAACTTGTGTGAGGCTGAACGTTAATGTAGAAGGTAACATATACAGCAGATGATGAGCTTGCTAACAGACAAGCATATGACATGAGGAGTCCAATTATCATTCATTACAGTTATGCAATACGTATATGTGTAATGTACATGAGGCTGACCAACCTGTCTGTATGGTCATGGTGGACTTCCCCTGGCAACCGAGACAAGTGATGACAAAGGCATTCCTGGTTTAATGGACCTTACTACATGACTGTCATTCTATGCTAGACACAGTATGGAAGTCCACCACACTTGTTCAGAAGCTTGACCAAACTGATGTAAGGTCTCCTCTCTTGTGTCCAGCTGTTGTGTGCCTTTGCAAACATTTGAATTGCAGCGTGACATGTCATGTTTTAATTAAACAAGTCGCCAACTCTCCACACCCATCATACCCTTTTCTTTTTACTCTTTGATGAGAGAGAGAGAGAGTGTGTGTGTGTGTGTTGTGTGTGTTGCACTGTGTGCAGTTTGTATGTGTTGTGTACAGTGTGTGTGTGTTGTGTACTGTGTGTGTGTGTGTGTTGTGTACTGTGTGTGTGTGTGTTTGTGTGTGTGTGTGTGTGTGTGTTTGTTAAACTTGCTGCTTCCTGTCCACAATTTCAATTTCTTCCCTCCTGCTCTCCATTCTCTTTGTATTTATCTTGCCAGTACCATCCTAACCCACTTGTACTTTTCGAAACATATTTGATGATGGGTTCTAAATATGTTTTGGTGTTCCATTCTATTCTGTTGTCTGTCTTCATTCAAAGAAACTAATAAAGGCTTGTGCATGTTGTTCTGTTCAGTTGTGTAATTTCAGTTTTTGACATTTCTAGAGTGTGAAAATCGTCATTGATTTCAACTTGTGCTTGTTTAACTTGTGTATCTTGTCGTTATTGTAATTGTATTAGATATCCAACTGTTGTTGAATATTTCGTGTAGATACGGATTTTCATTCTCATGTGATTACAATACATACACAAACTGTTTTTAGAGTTACACTTAGTGGTGCACACTGTTGTGATTAGACATAATTTTGATATTATGGTGGTGGTGCTTAACATTATCATGCAGAATATGTTATGGTAGTGGTGTTTAACATTATCTTGCAGAACATATTATGGTAGTGATTTTTAACATTGTCATGCAGAACAATTAGATATCATTATAGCGGTGCTTAACTTATCGTGCAAAACAATTAGACGTACGGTTGTAAATATTACAGCTTGGCAGTTTATAAATGTTAACAGTTGTGTTCGCACAGCAATTAGACGTGTACATTTTGGTCATGTTGTTCTGCATATGTCACAGACTGTTATAGCTGTTTCACACTGATGTAATTACCGTAATGTGTGTGTGTGTCAACAGCTGGAGACTGACATGGCAGGTCTGAACCGACGTATCCAGCTTCTGGAGGAGGACTTGGAAAGGTCGGAGGAGCGTCTGCAATCAGCCACCGAGAAACTCGAGGAGGCCTCCAAAGCTGCAGATGAGAGCGAGAGGTGTGCAAACCATCCCCTTTTCTTTCCTCTATACCCCCCTCCCTTCCCCCGTGCCCTTAACTCCACGACCGGTCTCCTAGATATTGTAAATTGTGCATTGGGAGGGCTGTACCCCCCCCTTCCCACTTCCCCCTAAATCCCACAACCGGTCTCCTAGATATTGTAAATTGTGCATTGGGACTGATTTGCTTGAAACACACGAAGAAAGGTTTTAAGTAAAGAGAGAGTGGTGGGTTTTTAGGTTTTGTTGTTGTTTTCCTCTCTTCTTTTTGTTGATTAGTGTGTGAACAGGGTTGAAGCGGGTGTAGACAAGGTGCCTTTAGGAATAATTTTTATAACTTTGTCCTTTGGATCAAACACATACAGACGGTGTTCTTGCACAGAATGCTACATATAAATGAGATATATCTGCACATGCTGCAGGCTGAGTTGTCAAGGCATCTCTCAGCCGCTGTCTAGATGAAGTTGAGGACGTGATGTGATTTATGGCTTTACACCGCTTCATCCTGTTTGATTGTTTTGTGGATAGGAAAACATGACAGCTAGCTGTTTGGATGTAGGGCCGTCCACATGTTCTTCAGTATGACAACACTTCTTGCCAGTTTGAGGACATGCAAGGAATAAAACAGCTTCCTGTATGAAGTCTTCAAGGCTAAAAAAACACAAAGCTAAAAAGCTTGTTCACTAAAGAAACCTCTTACCGGTTCGATCATATACAAGAAAAATGATAGATGTCTTCCTTGATGAGGTCTTCTAAGCTGAAAAAAAAAAATATGCAAGAAAGGAACCGGAAAAAAACATGAAAATGGAATCAGAATGCGTGTTTAATACAGACAAGACGGGCGCAAATTTTCGGCCAACTGGCCTTTGTCAACCGTAAACCTAAGATCACAAACAAACAAACACCAAATACATCAGAACGCAAATGTGATATAGAAAAGACAGGCACAAATTTTAAGCCAAATGGCCTTTGTCAACCGTAAACCTAAGATCACAAACAAACAAACACAAATACAAAACATATTAATAGAAAAGACAGGCACAATTTTACCTGGCCTTTGTCAACGTAAACCTAAGATCACAAAAAAAAACCCAAATACATCAGAACGCTATGTATATAGAAAAGACAGGCACAATTTTAGCCAACTGGCCTTTGTCAACTGTAAACCTAAGATCACAAACAAACAACACAATACATCAGGCAATGTGATATAGAAAGGACAAAAAATTTTCCCAATGGTTGTGTAAAGACCAAATCAGACGCTGTATAGAAAAGAGGCCATTTAAGCCAATGGCTTGTAACTGTATAGATTTGCATTCGAGGAAAAAGACTGATTTTTCGGGAAAATGGACTATGCAGGGAAGGTGATGGATTTCTTCCTTGATGAAGTCATCAGAGTTTTTTTTAAATCAGATTGTTGTTTTGAGTGATGTGCAGTTTCTAGGTTATGTTGCTAGAACAGTACATGACACACAGCCTTCATTTTGCAGTTTCCGACTGAATTTATTATTAATGTGATAAAGTCCAATAGTGTAAGGACATGACTTAGCAAGGGGAGGAATGCATTGTAATAAGGAATATTACTGATTGTTTTCTTCATGATGGAACAACAGCTGTCATTTCATGGTGGTATTTATTTCCCATATATTTTGATGTGTTTGTTTATTGTGTATTAATTGTTGTCTCACAGTTGTTTGTGTCATATTGTTTTGGTACAACAGCTGTTCACTCTGTCATTTCAAAGCATGCATGATTTTCAGAAGTGGCAGTCCCTGACCTGGGGGAAAAAAAACTCCCTTTTCGAAGCTTATCTCATTTCATGTTCTGTGTCCTTAATACATGTGCTTGCTTGTCAGAATTTTCATTCCTGTAGATTTAAAAAAAAAAAAAAAAAAGAGAGAGAAAGTAACAAACTCTATGTGAGACTATAATGAATTGTGGTGTCAGTCACTCAGTGTTTAACTTTCCAACAAGTTTTCCCTTGTTTTATGAAATACAGGTTGGAGTTTTTGTCTTGTTTGGCTCATAGTTATTTCCCAAGATGAGCTTTTGGGTAGATTTGATTCAGTTTAAATTATAAACGTTATCATGGCCTGAAAGTCTTTGTCCCAAAGTTGATAAATCAATGCATGTCCTTCAGTGGATCCTATTCAGTATAGGTTGTTGGTTTTTTCATCTACAGATGCCAGATTTGTGATACTTTTAGAGAGAAAAAAACAACAAGAAAATGAAAAGGATAATGTGGTGATGTGAAGTTGACACACATTTGTAGTCAAGAGTGTCTTCGGGACAGACTTGAAGCTACATGCAATGCATGATATGTGAAAGAGATCACCAGTGTTGTTCTGTAGTAAGAAACTGTTGAAAGTAAGCTTTCTGAATACACTTTATGGCTGAATTATTGCAGATAATTACATTGTAACCTTTTCATCATAGGAATTCTTTCCAATACAAGAGAGACTAAAAGCATTATTGAAAGAAAGAACAAAGTTTGAAAAAAATTAGTGTTTTCTTTTGAAAATTATTCATTTTTTAAGTATGGATTCTTCAGAATAATTTTATTTATGTTGAATGACAGGTGCAGCTGTTGCAGTCTACATTTTAGACATGCCTTTGTACACATGCACACATTTGTGTACGTGTACACACACCACCACACCACCAACCACACCACACCCACACACCTTACCATACCACCTGACATCACACAACACCACACCCACACAGACACATACACACACACACATACACACACCACCACACACCACCACCCACACCACACCACACGCCCACAACACACACACACAAACATACGCACAGAGACCATACACACACACACACAAAACACAACACAACTCAACCAACTCAACACAACACAACAAACACTCACAGTATGTACCATTTTTTCAAAAATTTCGATGAACAATGTTTTCAATTTGCTTGTATCGTGCATGTGTTGCATGCTGGTGTGCCCATGTGTGTGTGCGTGCCTGCCCCTACCCACCTTCACTTCAGAGTGCGACGCTCAGTGGAAAATAAAGTGTGTGTTGGTGAAGAGCGTCTGGAAGATGTGGAGACAGAATTACGGGTAGCCAAACAAGCAGCAGGAGATTGGGAAACCCGTTACGAAGAGGTACGTGTCCCTGTGGCATCCCATCCTCACCTGTTCTGACCGTTTCAGCGCGAGACATTCTTCACCATATGTTCCTTTTTCTTTCTCCTTGACAAGGAAAACAAATTTTATTGTAATGATTGCCAAAAAAGCGATTTGGCAACTTGATGAATTCTGTTTAGTTGAAAAAAACCAAAGCATCTTTACAAATGATAATGTTCTATTTAACCCTTTGGTTCCCGCACCCTATACACCAACTGCAGAAACTCAACCCTCTGACTCCCTCACACTATTCTTCAGCTTTCTGCAGGAAGCTGGTGGTTAGGGTGAGGGAGTCGGAGGGTGAAATTTTTGCTTTTGCTAGAATGGTTGACAATGGAAGGAGGCTGGTGGACAGGGTGCGAGAGTCAAAGGGTTAAAACTGAATGAGCTTCTCAAAAGATACTGATTTTATTTCATCGTTAAAAACAGGTCTCTTGGAGTTGAATAGTGGAAAAGATAATGGTTATACACATCTGGCATAAAATCAACAGTTGGAAAGGGCAAGTGATACAGAGTAAGCAACCTTCTGTGCTTACACAGTATCGAGACAGTCAGGAAAAGTTCCTACATATAATGGATGCCATGTGCTGGAACAGATGAAGAGGTAATCGTTTGTGAAGGAACTGCTACCACAGCGCTGTCACAAAGAAGTGTCACTTTGAAACAGTCCTTGTGGTGACAGTTGGTTCACATTCTGATACTCTTGGTTGTGAAGTAAACCAGATAACAGGGCGTTTTTCACTTTTCCAGGGTATCGCTGCTACGTTCAGTTCCCTCATTAATCATTCTTAAATTTACATAGTCTTTTTCTTTCAGATCCCTGCACAGTTGCTTACACATGTTGAAATTGCTTTGTCTTATCAGGTGTAAAAACTTATTCTCTTCCAGGATCTCCAGTGTCACTTACAGCCTGTTTTATTGAGTGGAATCGGATGGATTATTTGTTATTTTACATGTATGTTTGCTAATGTATGTGGTTTTCTCACCAGGTTAAAAAGAAAATTAGTGACAGTCATTCAGAATCCCAAGACTCGGTTTATAGGTATTAATGAATGGCAGAGGAAAGAAAACATATTGTTTACCTGTGACTCTATCCATGGTACAGAGGGCGCAAGGTTTTGGAAAGCAGGAGCCAGGCTGCTGATGAAAACATAGACACGCTGGAGGCTCAGCTCAAAGAAACCAAATACGTCGCAGAAGATGCCGAGCGCAAATATGATGAGGTGACGCTTCAGTGGCCTTCAGTGTCACAGTTGCCGTAGTGAATGTTATGTTGTCCGTATTAAAAAAAAAGGCTGCTAATGATATGTGTGCAATATGGTCTGCTGAATCTCTTGATAATGTTATGAAATTAAAGTAATTATTTGTTAAATGCATTTAAGCATTTCTCACTTTAATTTCCTTTTTGATGTTAAAGTGTACAATACATGCGTGTTATAAATTCTCCAGAAGGTAGTTTAATTCTAATCTGTTTTGATGAAACGTTTTTTTGAAAGTTAACTTGAAAGTCTTTACTAAATGCCAGTTTTTGAAGCCAGATAAATAACTGTATCTATTACTTTAGGCAGTTTCATTTTCTTATTCAGCAGTCCATTGTTCATTTGTCATTAATGACACTAATGGTATCAAATAACAAGCATGCTCTGCCTGCGCGGAATGCAGACTTACTTTATTAAGTGCGCTCGCCCTACCTGTGATTCACAAATGTTGTGAGCTCATGTCTGCTTAATGTTAGTGATAGGGCTGAATGGTTCGTGCTCATTTTGATGGGAGTCATTGAATATGAAAGACAAAATCGATGGTGTTAAATGTTGTTAGCATTTAGTATGGTGATTCTACTAACATTGCTATTTTCTTTCAGGTTTTAGTTCGTTTTCCTCTTTGTTTTCGTATCATTCTTTAGACTCTCTCTCTCTCTCTCTCTCTCTCTCTCTCTCTCTCTCTCTCTCTCTCTCTCTCTCTCTCTCTTTCTCTTTCTCTCTCTCTATCTCTCTCTCTCGCTCTCTCTTTTTCTCATTTTTGAGGGGATGAGAATAGATAAATAGTACTTAATGATTGATGTCATGATTTTTTCCACGAAAGTGTGTTTTTCCTTTTTTTTTAAGGGGATAGTGAGGGTAGTTTCAGTCTTCATAATTTGTCACCTAGGCCTGTTTGTAGACTGTGGTAAAGTTTATATATCTTGATGCTCAGAACATTGGTTCTTAAATTATTGACATCATGCAAAATTTTATCAACATTATCTTAAGCCTGGAGTGATGTCTATGAGTCTCTCAGGGAGGTAATGAGTTTTAAGTGTTTCTGATTAAGATACATCAGTTCTTTGCATGTGGTCATTACCACATATTTGGCTACCAACCGGTACCATTCTGCCAAACTGTCGCACATAACCTCATATTTGGCAGCCAACCAGAACCATTCTGCCAAACAGTCACACATAACCACATATTTGGCTGTCAACCCGTGCCATTTTGACAAACTGTTGCACATAAGACGTCTTCTGATTGGTCCATTCCTAGGATCAAACAGTTACGCATAAGATGTCTTCTGATTGGTCCAGTCCTAACAAACTGTTATGCATAATATGTCTTCTGATTGGTCCAGTCCTAACAACAAACTGTTACATATAAGATGTCTTCTGATTGGTCCAGTCTTAACAACAAACCGTTACACATAAGATGTCTTCTGATTGGTCCAGTCCTAACAACAAACTGTTACGCATAAGATGTCTTCTGATCCGTTAGAGGTCGCAAGGCGCTGGAGAGCAGGAGCCAATCAGATGAGGAGAAGCTTGAGTTCCTTGAGAAGCAGTTGAAGGAAGCCAAGATCATTGCGGAAGACACAGACCAGAGATACGACGAGGTGAAAATACGGACGTTTGATGTTTGGACGTCTTTTGACTGGAACACAATAGTGTAGACTGGTCGCCCAGCGTAGTAGTCACCTTGTGTTTGCCTGTACTTCATAGACTGAGAAATCAGAGATGGCTGGACTGGCTGTTTGAGGAATTCTTGAACTGTGGATGCTGGGCTGTAGATTGATGATGAGACTGTGCAAACACTAGTTGATTTGAGCATCATAAGTAGAGGTCTTTGTACTGCAGTGTTTCCTATTAGTTGTGCTAGATAAGTAGATAGCTACAGTTTTTTTGTTGTTGTTTTGTTTTGTAATGTTTCTTGAAAAACGCACCTGTCCTTGGATCGTAGTGATTGAATGAAATCCAGGTAGACTTGTCTCTTGAAGTCAAGGAACTATCCTGTTGTGTAGAGCCACCATCAAGGATCAGATGTAAAAATTTTCTGGATGCACATTCTGTTTTCATTCCATTGAAATTTGTGTGTTTTGTGCCTCATCATGTAGAAATTTGCTGTGGTAGATCTTTCTTCCTCACCTTTTTTTGGTTTCTATCTGTGGTATTTCTTTTCCTTTTTTATTTATTTTACTTTGTAAGTTTTGTGTCCCATTTGTTATATTCAGCATTATCATTTATTACTGCAGATTCAGCATACCTTTAATTTTTTTTTGTTTATTTAAAGACAGTTAATGTAGCCAGTTTCATTCTCAACATTCTCTTATTTCCACTGATGATACTGCTGTACATTTTTAAGTTTGAGCGATCTTTTCACTCACTGAATGTTTGTTAAGTTGGTCAGTCTTTTCACTTTTTCCTTATTATTAACTTATGAGTAGTAAGGGCTCTCCATGCATATTGTGCTGAAAGCAGATTTGTTGATTTTAGAGATAGACAAGATATTTATTTTATTTGATAGGGGTTTTGTTTTGTCTTTTACTGTTAACAATATACTGGTTTAAACTTTAACGCTTTTAAAGTATCTCATCTCATTTTAAAAGTAATGGGTATGTCCAAGAACAATTTTGTATGAAATTTTTTTTTTTAAGTATGCATATCATAAGGAATACACTTTGGCAAACATATGGTTTGTTTTTGTTCTTACCCTTTATCTTTTGTCAATAGAAGAGCTCATTTTTTTTTTTTTTTTTTTTTTTTTTTTTTTTTTGAATTAGCCATAAGAAAGTAACACTGCATGATTTTATTAAAAGGGATGTTCATATTGAACTTAGGTTGTACAGAGAGGCATCTTCATATAGTAAAATTATGTCACAAACATACGCACGTGCGCATACAGACATACACACACACATGCACGCACGCGTGCGCGCGTGCACACACACACTCAAACACACACACACACATACACAGAAAGGAAAACATGTATAGTTGTGATTGCATCATTTTGTGCTAATTAACATGAAGCTGAATGAAATGCCATGTCATTTCCTAGATTTAGTGGACAGTTTCCTTTTTCATTTCAATTATTATTATATTTAGTTCTGTTATTTTATTATTACTGGGTTTTTGTTGTTGTTTTTTTTGGTGCACAGTGTGCCATGCAGGTATGGTACAGTCCCACCAATTGACAGGCCATGGAAATCAAAAGCATCTATCCCTTTTCCTATCAAGTGCTCATAAGCTCTATGTTTTGAGTGACTTAAAGAATTAACCCTTTTTGCCCGCACCTTATCCACCAACTACAAAAACATAACCCTTTAATTCCCTTATCCTATCCACCAGCTTCCTGTGGGAAGCTGGTGGATAGGGTGAGGAAGTCAAAGGATTAAGTTTTTGCTTTGCTGGCACGGTTGACAATACAAGATGCCGGTGGACAGGGTGTTGGAGTCAAAAGGTTAAAACAGTTTCAAGAGAATTTTTTTGGAAACTTCCGGAAAAAGCAAACAAGAAAAGTCAGGAAGGACTTTTCAAAGACATTTAGCATCTTCATTTTTCTATTGCAAGGCCTCTGATTTGCAGTCAGAAAACTGCCCAAAATGTGGTGTAACGGGAACAGTTTTATATAGTTAATTATAGGCAGAGGAAGTTCACATTTTCCTCACTTAGGTTTTTGCTGACAGTGGTATCGTCCCAGCCAACAGTCTGTGCCATGCATGCAGGTGATGCACTGGGGCTTTGATGATTTATATCCTTGTTTTGCAAACTGAAAAGTTGACTCATTCGTGTTAATGAAGAAAGGTGAACGAACAGGTTACGCTGATCAGGAAGGTGTGGAGTTCCTTCAGTCCTGTGTGCAGTGGTAGACATGAAACTCGACCTTTGTGCTGAAATTTGAAGTGTCAGCATGACGGAATGCTTGACTAATCAAGTGTGAAGTGACATTGACTAACAGGCCTGGTTTTGCCCTGTAGTTCATTGATTGCGTGTCTTCTGTTATGGTTCAGGAATTTTCATAGCTGGAGGTCTTGAGACCCAGATCAGTCAGTGGGTAGCCGTTTATAATGGATGCATTGTGTTCTTTTTTTTTTTAAATCACAGTTTTGGAACATTGAACATTGCAAAATTACTATCAAAAGGATGGCAATGCTAATGTAAAGTCCTAAAGAAAGTAGGAAATAATTTGTGCCCTTGTGTGATTTTTTTTTAAGTACCTGTTTCTGATATGTCAAAACTGAGTATATAATAATAGAATTTTAAAAGATTGATTCCACCCCATCTCTTCCTGGGCTTCTCAAAAAACAATTTTTTTTTGGGGGGGGGGGGAGTGGGGGGAGAAGGAGATTGGGATAGCAGGAGATAGTTGGTACACACACACACACACACACACACACACACACACACACACACACACACACACACACACACACACACACACACACACACACACACACACACACACACACACACACACACACACAACAACACACACACAACAAAACTACACACACACACACACACTGCCACTGTGTAACGATGATGATGATGATCACCACCACCACCACCACTACTACTACTACCACACAACAACAATAGTGGCAGCAGACTGCCTAGGGGGATTTTGCCAATTTCTTTCTTTTTTGGGGGGGATCAGTGATTTTTGTTGGTCTTGATCTCCAGCATTGAACTCCCGAATCATTTCCTTTCAGGAAAGAACAGTTTATATGTGTGTTATTCATGTACACGCCTAGGTGTGTATGTGTATACTTTACATTTTTGAAAACTGTTTATTTTGCTTAACAAATATAAAACATTGTGTATGCTCCCATGACAGCCTCTGTGTGCATCTCTCCTAGTCCCCCCTCTGTGGCTATGCATCCTTCACCCAGCTCTAGTCCAAGAGTGTCTGCCTATGTTGTCAGAAAAGCAACTTGGACAACAAGAACAAATTGAAGCAGAAACGAAGAAAGTTGCATGTAGTGTACTAACAAAACAAAAAGTGGAGAAAATAAAAGAAATAAATAACACAAATCTAGAATTTTGCATGATTTTTTCCTTTTTATTCAACACTATTGGAAATTTAGTCTTGACACTGTAGTGTGCATGATTGAAAGATACTTTGATAGGGAATGAAGATTGAATCCATGGATCCGCAGTGGTGAGTACTGAAGCATCTAGATTATGAACTGATTGGTTTTCCTCTGATGTTCAGAGAGATTATTGTGAATTGTCAAAATTGTATGTGTAAAAATATTTTGACCATTGTGGCTTGTAAAAGTGCAGATTTTAACCCAATTTATATAGTTTAGGTGCAGTATTTGTATACTGATGATAATCTGTATAAAGAAAGCAAAAATATCTTTGAAAGCCTTCAGTGGATTTAGAAATGTACATACAGTGAGACTAATTTAGTGTAAGGATGATAAAGGAATGAGTTTAGGATAAAGGAATGGTAGTAATGCAGCTTTTTCATGTGGTAGGCTGGTATGACTTTGACATCAGTAAGAGAAAGGACTGCGTATTACTTTATTAGCCTTATTTGTTTTTAGAGATGATTTGAAATGACTAAAGGTTTGGGGACAAATTTTGTTTCAAATTCAAAACAAGACATTCAAAGCATGTAACGGAAAGAAAAAGTAACAGCGTTAGAATTAAAAATTACATTTGAATTGGAGTTTGCAGTAAATCATGGATGAAGAAAAATGTTATACATGTAAATAACATTAACATAAAGTTCTTGGTGCTGTTTTCACAGAAGTCATCGTCTTAGTAGTCACAGTTTGTATATATGTATGAAACAAAAAAGTGCATTGAGAAAAGTCAAGTTTATTGTTAACTTCCAAATTAAAAAACCTCAGCATGAAAGAGGACATGAGATGAATTGTGTTGGACCCTGAGTAGAGAGAAAGTTTTGTGCATCTGCGCAATGACAGCAAGTAACTGTGGTGTGGCACTGTGAACTCAGGCTGCCCGTAAGCTGGCCATCACAGAGGTGGACTTGGAGAGGGCGGAGGCTCGTCTGGAGGCAGCAGAGGCGTGAGTATAGCCTGAATAACCCACTCATCTCACATACCAAGAGTGCTGATTTGCCCAAGTCTGTGACAGGCTTGGCTGTTTTTATAGAGTATGGAGGCAGTTGTGTATATGACAAGACACCTGTCTGATTCTTTTGTAAATTGAAGATTGTTATAATGATTACAATATATCGTAAACGCTTCATTTTGTAAAAGTAAGCCATTTTTGGTATTCTTGGTTAATGTTGTTTTTTACTCTGTTGAAAATTGTGTAACTTTATGATTCGGTCCCTAATCAAAAAGATCCAGATTTTTGGGATACTTGGGATATTTATTTGGAATTTATTTGAAAGATCTTGAAGTGTAAAAAAAAATTTGAAAGTTATCAAATTTGATATTTTCCAAACAGATTACAATAAAGAAAAGTGAGATGATGTGGGTTATTGTTATCACCACATACTGGAATGTGAATGTGACATATCACAGTGGTTTTTGAAATTGTTTTCTTGTCTCAAGTGTCTCTGTGGAGTTGTACATTTCTGCATATTGAAAAGAACCAGATTTGATTAAAAGAAAAGATTTTTAAAATAAAAACCACCTCACCCTACCTGACATATTTATTGGATCAATAAGCAGTACAGTGTCTGAAAACAAAATCCTTGCATTTATGTCAGTTTTTGTGTTGTGTATTGCTTTGTATGGAGGAAGAACAGTTTCCAGCAAATACAGGAACCATATTTGTTTATATTTTCTAACTTTTGCAGAACCATGATGTACAATCGGTTATATTACAGAACAGAATTCGAACATATTTATTATAACGGTTGTATGGAGTACTTGCTGATGTTCTTCCTCTAGAAGATTTTGTGTATTAATTGAAATGTTTGCTTGTGCTGCTTCAGACATTGTGCTGTACTGAAAATGATTGCATGGAAGTAGGGTGGGGTGTTGTTGAAAGGTATTCTGTCGCTGTGCAGTAAACCTCTTCAGAGACACTTTGTTACTTGATAACATTCCAGTATGCGATTTTTGTTGTTTCGTGCTGCAGTTGTTTTATGTGATGACTATGAAGGCCATTTGACTGGTTATGTTTAAATCAGTGGATGGAGCTGATGAAAAAGCTTAGTAAAGTCAGATTTTGAAATCTTAGTTAAAGCTGTTGAATTAATCAGCTTTGAGCAATGCAAGGACAGAAACGAGAATGGGGGGATATGTGACAGTAAGCATTAACTTTTTTTTTTTTTTTTTTTTTTTTTTTTGCTGTCACATTCATCCGTTTTTTTATTTGTTACTGTTTCTGTTGTTGCTTGCAGTGATTGTCCTGAGAGGACAAATTAAAAAAAAAAAAAAAAAAAAAGGAAGGAGGGGACAATGAAACTATTTTGGGGTGAAAAAAAAAAGGGGGGGGGGGGGGGAATGTGAATCAGTCAGTTGTGCCATGTGACAGACCACAAAGTGGTTGTTGTACAAAAAAAGACAGTGTTTATTTCAATGTGTTTCTGATCATTTGTGTGGTTTGTGCATGCTGCCTCCTCCTCTTGTGGATGTTGCCTTGCGCATGTAGGCAGCTCGAAAGTTGAACGTGATCGAAATGGATTTGGAGAAGGCTGAAGACAGAGCAGACACTGCAGAAAGGTTGGTCTTTTGATCAAATCAGTGTAGACTTTCCACATAGACTTTATCTAGAATAAATATTTAGGTAACTCGAGATACCAACCATATCTTTGGGGAAATGTAAGAATGAAGCAGAGATAAATCCCTTCATTTGTACTGCACATAATGCTGATCAGTGGTGTTTTTAAATCTTTCACTAAAGTGTATCTTTCAGTAAAATTGTCTGATCAGAATCTTTACCTTGTCAGAGACAGAGAAAAAAGAAAGAACAACAAAAACAGGGACACTAAACTGGTCTTGTGCTGACTTGAAGTTTTACATGGAAATAAAAAGTTGCTTGTAAAATGAAAGAAAAAGATATGAATTCCTTGTATTATCACTGTAATAAAGTATTCCACAAGATGCTGTGAAGGAAGTTTCTACTTAGTATTCATTTCATGAAGAAAAGTCATTTTGGCTTGTGATGCATTTGGATATACTTTTAGTTGTAGGTTAACGATGAAAACGAAAATGAAAGAGATCACAGAATACATAGACTGTAATGGCAGAAATGAAACTACATTTTAGCAAGTTACTAGTGGCAGGATTTTAGTTTGTGACTTAAGTGCTAAGCACTCACAAATTAAACAGTCAGTGTATGCTAGTGAATTGTAGACCAGTTGTGTGAAGTGTGCTAACAGCATGTGTTGGTTTCCCTGCATGGTGTGATATTGGAATGTTGCAGGAGAGTGAGAGAGCTGGAAGACCAAAGTCACGCCCTAACCAATAACCTTAGGTCTTTAGAACTGTGTGAAGAAAAGGTAAGATTTTTTTTTTTAATTGCGCCTCCACACTTATTCTCTCCTCAGTGGTGTGTCTTCTCTCTTTGGGGTCTTTGAAATTCTTCACATTCTGCTTCTGCAGTTGAACACAAAGCTGGTGGAGAGTGTACATTTTCGACTGGTGTCTGTTTTAGTTTGAATGGGTTCACCTGTCTGCTCTATTCCTGCTGGATTCACTAAAGTGTCTGTTTTTTGAATATTTACCTTTTTTTTAAGTTTTGCCTGCTTTGAGACACAAAGCTTGACAGTCGATTTTGTGATTGCATAGAAAGGTAGATAAATTCTCTGAATGTGGCCCACAGCTGGCAAGAACACACAGGAAGAAGGGAAGTCAAGTATGTGAACATGGAATAGGCTGCCTGATGCTGCAAGACAGTCCAATGATACTTAGCCATACATCAGTCCTCATGCTGAGGACAGGTCTGTGCAAGATTTCATTACACATGCTATCAGTGCGGTTCATCAGGATATCAGTTTATCTTATCCTTTCTTCAGTTCGAACTTCACATCAGCATTATTGGATATTTCTTCCGTGCTTTCTGTAGTTGTTGCGACTTTACACATTTTCCATCCAGAATGTGTGAGGTAGCTCCAGGTAGTGACTGTGTGTGAAAGCTAGAAGTGTTTTCAAAATTCTTTTTGTTTGGTAACGCTTTTTTTTTCACCTGTTGTGCTGTGCCAGAACTGGTTTTTGCAACTTTTTTTTTTTTTTAACCTAACCTGTCCAGTGCTAGCAGGAATGACTTAATGTCTACACATCATACTTGGGCCTGATGTTAATCAAACGAGAGGCTAACAAAGAAAACCATACAAGCCCATTCCATTTTTCCATTTGGTTGGACCGAGTTTTTGTCATTTTTGCCTGATTGCTTGTCTTTGGCTGCTTGGTGTGCTCGTTGTGTGAAGATTCGTTGCTTTGAACTCCTTGGCCTGGTGGTCATTGTTACAGACAAGCCTGTGCCACTAAAACCTTTGTTTTTGTTTTTCTTGTCCCCCCCCCCCCCCCCCCTTTCCAAATGGACAAAAACTGATAGGAAATTAAACAAAATTGGTCGCCCAAAAAAAGTGCTCATTTTACTTTTGGATTGGTGTTGTAAACCCCTGCATTGTTTGGTGGCTCTTGTGTTGGAGTTTATTAACAACTTTGAGTGGCACGTCTTGTGTGCGCTGGGTCCCTGTGCAGTCTGGAAGCCCTTGCTTGCTGAACTAACTCCAGACATGATCATGTGCCATTGTTCTGTCTTCTCGTCTACAGCAAGTGCTATGAACTGGATGAGCAGCTTCATGTAGTGGGTAACAATGTCAAAACCCTGGCCATTCAGAACGATCAGGTAAGAGACGGATCCGGAACTTTACAGTTTGTTCCATGCAGGTCACTGTCTTCTTCATCCCATCTTGCAACACACTTTTGTCTCTGACTTCTTTGTTCGCCATGTACAAGTTCCTGATGTAGCATACTTAAATGTCATCATCATCCTACTGAATTGCAGTTTGTGTCATTCAAGTTCCTGACATACCTGACTTGATGTTGTCCTACTGTGCAAGGTATTGAGGTAGCTTTATTTTGAATCATTCTACTGTATGTTGTGATCGTAACAACAGAATATAGCCCATGTATCATGTGGACCCTGTAATCATAAAGAAAACTTGCGGTAGCTGAGTTGCAGATATAATCGTATATCTAAGCCCATATAATTTCTGAGGTCTGTAAACATAATAAAAGGCCTTGGTGGTTGAGTTTGGGAAATAATCTGGACCCCTTCTATGCTGTCTTGTCTTGCAGGAAGATCTTGGAGTTGGAAGAGGAGTTGAAAGTTGTGGGCAACAATATGAAATCTTTGGAAATCAGTGAGCATGAGGTACCAAGACCTTGGTTAGGGTATTTGTCTTCCTTGCATGCTGCCAGTATACAGAAGAAAGTCTGGTCTGCATGTCGTCTTTGGGTCATTGAAGGCTGAATCGTTTTTGTTGTTATCCAGTTTTAAGATCCCTTCTGTTCCATGTCTTAGTCGTTCAGTGTCAGTGCTTTTGGTGCTGAGATTGGCCAAATACAGGCACAAGAACCTTTGTACCCTGTGGTAGTTTGGTCTTTGAAGTGGGGGTGTTGCCAGCTAGGAATATCCCTTTTGTTGTTGCTTTCATGTACTCATCCTTTCAATCACATGTGTAGGAGCAATTCCTCAATCTTTTTTTTTTTTTTCTGTCCCACTGGTTTTGGAGTTGTTGTTTTTTGTTTTTTTTTGCTTTTTTTCCTCAGTCGAAATGATAGAATTTCAGATCATAGCTGTGTCATAGTTCGGGAAAAATGTTGGTATATATATATATATAAGAATTTCAAGTATGTATAAGGATTTCCTGGCAGTATGCAAGCGGATCATAATCATACCTAGGTCTTTGATTTGATTGAATATAAACCATTTGACATAAGGTATCTGACTAGGCAAGATACATGGTTACGTTGTTGGGATTCTTTGTGTCTGTGTGTGTGCACACATTTTTTTAAACTCGCCCAGAGCCTTATTTGTACATGAACAGCACAGTGAAGTTCATTTTATTGTTTTTATCAAACTTACAAAGTTTTAACTGAACAAGAGAACCTACACAAATGTCCATCATGGCTGAAAGACAATGCTGTTTTGTGGCTTCATCATTTCATCAGATGAGTTTTGGGTTCTTCATTGCTTGTTGACATTTAAGCTTGCTTTAATTAAAGTAGGGGTGATTTTCTTGTTCACTTTTCACAGCTGCGTAGTTCCTGTCTTCAATATGGATATAGGTTTTTCTAGTTGTGATTTCAGTAGGATTTTGCTGTATATTTGTTGACTTTCATTATGTTCGTGTGTTGGTGTTTGAGTTTTTAAGTATACCCATGTTACCTATTTTTGTATCCGTCTTTGTGTCATTGCACAAAATTAATATATGTATACATACTGGAATATCATGAAGGCATGCATACATTAATGCCTTCATGTTATTCCAGTATGTGTACATATATTAATTAATTTTGTGCTTGTCTTTGTGTTATTTCATTTTATCACATCCCATCATGGTGTGTATTCACAAACTGTTGAACGTTTTTGAACAGTCTTGATTTTGTTATTTTATTATTGGAAATAATTACTTCAGTTTATAAACTGCAAGCAGTTGTTTGTGTTGCACATTTCAAAGACAGAGCACCAGGTTTGCACTCTAGACATTTTGCCCTCTGGTACTTTTTATATCTATACGTTCTTTACATTTGGTGTTGCACTTATTTAACACCTCCTCCCCTTCTCCTCCTAGTGTTACTGCCACTTTCTTATTGTTTTTTGATTAATAGGCAAACGGGTGTTTTCTATTGGGAGCATTGACTTATTTAGCGTGGGAGAAAAGGTGTTTTATGTTGGGAGCATTGATTTATTTAGCGTAGGCGAAATGATGTTTTCTGTTCGGAGCGTTGACTGATTTAGTGAAACTCTCTTAATCTTTGGAAGTAAGTATTCTCTAAAAGATAATCAGTCGATTTTTGTAGTGTTATTAATTTGTTTGTTTTAAATTGATGGACTAATGGAACAAAGTGAACAGTGATTTGTCTTTTGGTGCAAGTGCAACACATGCATGCACATACAGCCACACGCACACCGCAACGCGCAAGCACGTACACACACACACACACACCACACGCACACACACACACACACACACACACACACAGCCGCACACACACACAGCCCGCACACACACACACACAGCCCGCACACACACACACACAGCCCGCCACACCACACACACAACACACACACCACGCACACACACACAAAACACACACACGCACACACAACATCGGTTTGCTTTTAGATCAGACTTGGAAGGAAGGGGTATTTGTGATAAAAATTGTATTGTCTAACATTTCAAATGCATTCTATAGGCATCTCAGCGTGAGGACAGTTACGAGGAGACAATCCGGGACCTGACGCAGAGACTCAAAGATGTGAGTAGAAATGTCTTTTCTTCATGTATCTTTTTCCTGAATATAAAGTGATTTTTTTAAAACTTGGGTAAGGGGTGGGGTGGCGAGTTGAATCATTACGAATACATTTCCAGAATAGAAAAAAAAGGAATTCTTGAAATAATTTAGTATCTCAGTTATTGGGCTGAGATTTCAGTTGTTGGCTAGATTTGTCTACATTATAAGAGGGCATCTAACTGTGTAAATTTCATGAGCAAGAAATGAAATAAAATTGTAAATTTGGGAGTAAAATGATTGAGTACTGCTACATAACAAAATCAAGCAGTGTGTTAAAATAGAAACTGAGTATGTTTGACATCTGGTAGTATACATATTCCGCAATGTGACCGAATATACTGATGCCACACAACAGGCTGAGAACCGTGCCCAGGAAGCTGAAAGGACGTGTCAAAGTTGCAGAAGGAGGTTGACAGATTGGAAGGTAGAGTGTTGGATGCCTGCACACATGTGACCCTGGGTTTTTTTGTTGTTTTTTTGGTTCTGATTTGCCCCACCTTTCAGTTATTTTTTCTCTCTCCTTCAGCATGCTTTTGCAGGTGTACCGGTCATCGTGATGACATCGGCGGAGTGCAGGCTTGGCATCTTGCCAGATGTTGATGTCCTAACATTGAATGCCGAGTGATGTGTGTTTTGTGTGTGTGTGTACAGGCGATTAATTCTAAAAGGAGACCATATAGGTTTGCTGTGTGATTTTTTTTTTTTTTTTTTTTTTTTTTTTTTTTTTGCAAAGACCATCACAACAAACAGTGTTCATGTATTGAAGAACCATTCAACATTTTTTGTTTTATAAAAAAACAAAACATTTGGCTTGGGGGGAAAAAGTATCCGTTAATGTTTTCATACATCCTAGCTGCAATAGTGTTCAGCACAGTATCTGTGCATGACGTACTACTCCCCACCTCATCCCCCACCACCAGCACCTCTACCCAATAACGGAAATCCAACTTGAGGAAGTAGTTCATACTGAAATGTATGACATAAGCATCACAAGTTGAAATTAGTGTCAAAGTGTTCAGAGAGGAGATTGCATGACGTCTGTGTGTTGTGATGGTTGTAAGGTAGTGAGAACAGAGGTTAACACTGATAACAGCATGTTGAAGATGGCAGCAATGTGCATGTGGTGTGTCTTCTGCAGCATGAATGCAGGAGCGAGACATCCGAGAGAGAAGTGTGTCGCCTTCAGAAAACCATTGAGCGCATTGAAGGTGGGTGCTTGTACCAGACATGTGATTTCATTTGGATCAAAAAGCATATCAGACTTCATACATTCAGACACAAATGTCCAAGAATTCTGTCACACTCTTTGAAATCAGCCATGTGAGATAAAACACATTCACTCATACACATATACATATCGTTATACATATATATATACATACAGATCTGCCCTTGACGCAATGTCGCATACATTGAAAGATCCTGTCAACTGTATTACTGTTTTCAAACAGATTCTTTCAGTCATGCCTTTATGAAACGTTGCCTTCTGAGAGCAAACTTGCACACATTGTTTAGAACAACATGAACACAAACCTTTGTGATATTATGTATATATCTGCAGTTTCTGAATGTGAATTGTGATAGTGTGTAGTTGAAGCTCACAGCCTGGGTTTGTTGATAACAGTTTGTGAGAAATGTTCATTTGAATACTAACATTGAAGTCTTGAACTACATTGTGGAAATACCTTTGTATTAACACTGTAACTGCCCCATCAGAAAAGTATTTTTCTCTATAACTAAACAATTGGTGATATACAAATCCTGAATTACTTGAAGGTCCAAAATGATACACAGATAGAAGTTACACAGACCATACACAAGTCCTTAATTAATTTAAGAACCAGTTTTGATTCATGATATACAAATCCTGAATTACTTGAAGGACCAAAATGATACACAGATAGAAGATTACACAGATCATACACAAGTCCTTAATTAATTTAAGAACCAGTTTTGATTCATGGATACACTGATCTTACTCCTTATTACATTCAGAAACACTTGATCATATGTAAGGCAGGTTCGTCTTTTTTTTTAATTACCATAAATGTATGGTCTTTTTTTTTTCTAAATTTGAGCAGTAATTTACAAGCATGAAAAATCTTTTGAACCCCCCACCAGCAGTGAATGGGCCCCCAAGCCTTGTTCAGGGTTGAAAATGTAACGAGATTTTGTAAGTGGTTGAACATCCTCAACCTGTAACACAGCCATTCATGTTTAAAGATGAAGCATTCAACTTACACTGGTCCTTTTCTGAAACAGAGAGAGACTGCTGCAGCCTTTTGCATCTTTGCCACAGGTTTCCATTTGTTTACTCAAATTACAGTAATAGATTGCAGACAAGAAATTTATTCAGACAAATAACGTAGTAGATTCTAGACTAGATATGAAATGTATCCTGTGACAGATCACAGTTAAGAATAGATTTTTTTTCCACAAAGGAAGTGGTAGATTACGGACTAAAATTGTATCCTGACTTTTATTTTCATGTATTCTGGAATTAAAAATCATCACGGACAAGACAACTTTATTTACGTAAATAAAGTAGTAGATCTCAGACTAAACAGTAAATGTATCCTGATATTTTTACTTTCGTGCATTGTGGACTTTAAAATCCCTGACAGAATGTTCAGCCTGTGTGTTTTATTACGAGTTGGTATCACTGACCCTTAGGTGTTGGTTTGATAGTGAAAGGTGTTTGTTGCATGGTGTGATGTGATGTTGCATGGTGTGGGCTGCATGATGTTGCAGAGGAGTTGGAAACTCAGCGTGACGCAAACCAGAAGCTGCGGGAGGAGATGGACCAGTGCATCGGGGATCTGCAGAACCTGTAATTTGCCTTCACCAAGCCCCACTGCTGTACTAGCTTCCACTTCAGGTTGACCAGTCATATATGTCATTTATTGCGCGCAGTACTCTGTGCATAATGGGGAAAAAGAGGGAGATATAAGATGAACAAACTTGCCTTGTTGTGTGTTCAAGATTTATCAGAAGATGCTTATATCCTTTGAAAGTAGGTTAGTGTGAGGATGATAGCCAAATCTGAGTAGGATCTATTTATTGTTTTAGTTTGCCTCAAATAAATTTGATGTAGGCCTATCGGGTGCAATTTGCTGATTTGTGTACTCTTATTTTTTATGGTAGTATCAAGACATTGTATATACTTGCTTTATACATTGAGTAAAAGAATAAATTGCTGTTAGACAAGAGATCTGTCTCGTCATTTTGGGAGTAGTGTGTGTATGTCAGAGCTGGAATTTTAAATATAGCAAAGTTATTAACTGGCATGAAGACTAAAGAAATCTCTGTAATTTTGCTAATGGGGATTTTCTGTATTGTACTGGCATCTAGAAATGTAGATGAGGTAAAAGGATGGTCATGATGGGGTTGGCTTTGAAGTTTATGTACAGCCTGTACTCCTTTGTGTGTCTATCGTGGTTTATATATTCTTTGGGTATTGCTTATCTTAGCATGGGAAAATTTTGAAGTTGTTAATGATGTTGTTGTTATGTTTCTTTCTCTGTTTATCTTTGATCTCGTCACCGTTTATGTGGAAGTAACCAGTTGTTTTCTGCTCTTTGCAGATGAATTGTTGGCAGAGAAGGAGAGGTACAAGCAAATCAGTGATGAGTTGGATCAGACATTTGCTGAGCTGGCAGGCTACTGAGGGTCGTACTTCCTCAGTCCTTTCCATCCAGCTCCACTGTCAGTCCACTGCTGTTTATTTGTGCAAAAAAAAAATCACATTGTACAGTTTGTCTTGTCAAACAGAAAGCCTCTACTACGACTCTTCACTACTGCCACTTTATTTTTGGAGTGTGTGTATGAAGCAATGAATTGACCAAACGTCAAAAGGAGATATATGAATTTGTCTTTTTTTTTTTTTTTTTTTTTTTTTTTTTTAACTTGCTTGTAACTGTCATTTTGTACAGAGGCGTGTATAGAGAAAGTTTCGGTTAGCCAAAAGCTACTTTGAGTACTACCAGTGTTTTCAAGTCCCATCATTAAAGTTTTCTGCAGGAAATGTCATGACCATCCAACTTGACGAAACTCGAATGGCAGGATCATCTCTGAAAATCAACTTGACATTCTCATCTGTGTTCGCTGATGTGTGAAAATGGCTTGACAATTGACTGTATCTTCACACAAAGCCATCTTTTTACGGTGCTGCGTTGATTCAACAGAATCGGATTGATGTACAGATTTCGGCACCACGAGCAGCACCTTCCTGCAGGATAGTGACTACTGGGTTAGTACTAAGGTACCTTTTGGCTTTTGTTATGGAATTGTAATTACCAACTACTCCAAAAGATGCCAAGCTCAAATCTGAATGAGCTAGTATGCAATTTCTCCCGCTGAAGGCCACACAAAAGTCAGAGGTCAAGTTGACATATTTCCTGGTCAAAGTCTAGAGACACGGTTTTGTCCACACGCACGGAAAGTCCAGGTTATGCTAAGTACCCAGTAACTAAGAAAGAACAGTCACCATGGGAACAAGCTTGACTTGAAATAAAGTGATCTGAAATCTGACCCCAAATCTTCTTCGCCCATTTTGGCCATGGTGGCCAGTCGTTCTCGCTTGCGCATTTCAAGTGTACAAATATTTCTACGCGAATGTGCATCACTTTATAAGTTGTTTGTAGACTCACCTGTTTAGTTCATACTTTTGTTTTCCAGTTTGCATGTGATCTGAAATCATAGGAACATGGCATATTTATTTTGTATGTATAATTTCTTTGGTCATGTCTAATTGCTTTAAAAGAGGCCCACCCCCCAGGTCCTCTTTGCTCTCTGTCCTGTTGTTTCTTTTTTTTCATTTTCTCTGAATTGGTTCTACAGAAATAAAGACTATGATAACTTTTTAACTGCTTACAAATGGTGACTGCTATCACAAAACATGCTGATATAATTTTTTTTTTTTCATTTGGATGTCTAGTAGATCTTAATGTACTTACTTTCTGTCATAATGCAAGCTATAAGTAACTGTGCAAAGATGTCAGGTTTCTGTACTTTGCTTTCTTCTCTTAACTTAGTCCACTATCATGTGTATAACATGACTGTATCAGTGTATGTACACACTTAGAACCCTAGCCATGGCTTTGCTAAACACTTCCTGGGTATTTCCAGCATTTTTTTTTTCAGACAATAAAACATCATCTATTTCCCATTGCCGTGTCCCATGTGTGTTTATGGCCTGTGCGTTCTTGTGTGTGGTTTGCTTGATCAGATGTTATTTCTGTCTTTTTCAGGTTTCTTTTGAAATCAAAAAAGGCCATGAGGCCTTACTAAAAACCTTGATTTTCTTTTTTTTTCTTTTTTCCTCATTTCTTTTTGTAAAATCAAGATGAACAGGCCATACTATCTCCTGTTTTGCATCCATTTGAGTGGTTTAATGACATATCTGCTCTAAAAATAGCTGTCAGTGATTTTTTTTTTTTTTTTTTATGTAATGAGTTTTGCAATAAATGTACCACTCAAATTTGATTAAAGATTGGTAAAAATAATGGAGATGAGGAAGTAGGGTGCGGGTTTTTGTTTTTTAACCTAGTAGTCCAAATGTTGGACCATTTTTGTTTTCATTCTGTGCATCTGGAACTTTTTGTTTTTATTCTTGAGCTATAAATGGAAAACTATTGAGCATATAAAAGAGCTGAACTTTGTCTCCATAGACAATGAAAAAAGTATTTGACAGGATAAGCTGTGGAGTGTGCTACAGCTGTACGATGTCGAAGTGCAACTTTTACTTTCACATGTTAAAGCCATCAATATACCCCACTTCTAAAACGACCCAACATTCCTATTGAAACAAAAGCCAACTTCATCAATTCCATTTTCATTTCCACCTAACATCTTGGAACCAAAGATAAAGAGTAAAGATTTAGTTCAAAATCTAATGTAATAACAACAAATCCGAAACAAGTGTGACTGCCCACGTTCAAGCAAACAGGAACCAGATAAAAACATGAAAATTGTATCAGAACGTGTATTTAATACAACCAGACAAGACGGTCTCAAATTTTCAGCCAGCTTGCCTTTGTGAAGCGTAAAAAAACACCAAATTCAAAAATTAGGAGAAAAGGACTCTAAACTTCCCTGTTGCTTCATCCAGTGGGAGAAAAGGAAATTCCTTTACTATTCTTTTTCCCCCATTGGACGGAGCATCAGGGAAGTCTTTTTCTCCAAATTTTTGTTTTTGGTGTTTCTTCATTTGTGATCTTACTTAAATGTAAGAGCTTGACAAAGTTCTGATTCTATTTTTGTGTTTTTTCTGGTTCTGGTAATAATAACAACAACAGCAAATATGACTGACTGTTTTTCGAAGGTTGTTGCATGAAAATACTTGACCATAATGAATGTCATTCCCAAAAAATATTTGACCATGCAGAATACTTTGACCCTAAAAGGAAAAAAAACAAAACAACAGATTATTAAACTACCACTCAGTGCGCATGCTTACAAACACACTTGAGTGAACACAACTTCATCAGTATTCAAAAATATTTATTCAGACCGTCTACTCAGATCACATCAGTACTTCTAACTAACAGAATTTTCAAGTTTCCACCCATACAGCTCCATTAAGATTTTTTACCCTTTAACTCCTGCACCCTATCCACCAGCTGCAAAAACTTAACATTTCACTCCCTCACCCTATCCATCAGCTTCCTGCAGGAAGCTGATGGACAGGGCGAGGGAATTTAAGGGTTAAGTTTTTACTTTGCTATCATGCCTAACAATGCAGGACGCTAGCGGATAGGATGAGGAAGTTGAAGAGTTACTGAAATCATGAAAATGCATCTTTGTGATGCTTGCTTCCACAAAATACACATAGACCTACATTTTGATTGCGGAAAATAAAAATCTTTGTGTAGGACCAATACTTAAAGCTGCAGCACCATAACATAAATTGCAACATTACCCAAGTCTGTACGTGATAACACCAGTTATTCATAATTGAGCAAAAAAGTGGAACAACAAAACAAACAAACAAAAAACCCTTCAAAGCAAGATAAAAGAGACAAAGGAACTAGAAAATGAGACAAGTTCTGGCTAAATGGAATGATTAAGTTTGAAGCAAGACAAAAAAAATTACACATTCACTGAGATTTTTGACTGATCAATTCTATCCCATGCACACTTAACACTTACAGAAACAAAAACGACAGCACTGCTTAATCTGGTTATCGACAATGTAGGTCAATCATGGACCTAAACAAGGTGGGTATAATTATGAAAGTAAGGTTGAAATATATGTATAATCTCTCTGAACCCATATATGTATAATCTCTCTGAACCCAAACATCGAAATAAACATATAATCTCTCTGAACCCAAACGTTGAAATATAGCAATAATCTCAACGCAAACATTGAAATATATCTCTACTCTCTGAACCAAAAACACTGAAATATATCTATACTCTCTCTGAACCCAAACACTAAAACATACCTATACTCTCTAAACCCAAACATTGAAACACATCTATGCTTTCTCTGAACCCAAACACTAAAACATATCTATGCTCTCTGAACCCAAACATTGAAATGTCTATACTCTCTGAACCCACACACACTACGTCAGCAGTAACAGTACTGTTCAATTTTCATAGGACATCGATCTGAAAACTGTCCATACTTTCTTCAGTTAGAGCTGAAGCCTCTTCCCACTTGTATCCCCAGCAAAAAAAAAAATTTCTTTAAAAACCCCGAAAAGCCAAATGCAATAAATTGATCTTTTGACTCCCGCACCCTGCATTGTCAACCATGCCAGCAAAGCAAAAACTTAACCCTTTGATTCCCTCAGGAAGCTAGTGGATAGGGTGAGGGAGTCAAAGGGTTATGGTTTTGCAGTTGGTGGACAATGTGGGAGTCAAAGGGTTATAACGTTCATAAAGTAAGATCCATGCAAACGTTTGTATATTATTGTGCAATGAGCTGGTTACAAGCTAAATGATAACGTATACAGATAACAAAGGTCAGAATTAAACATCATCAGCATCATCCCAAAACCTAAACATCACAAATGTTACAAGTCTCCCATTTGGTCGCTAAATGTACGGAGATAGTGGTAGACTGTAAAATTTTTTTTTCTGATTTCTCTGCACACAACTGGCATCCTAACTAGGAGGTACTGATACAAGGAACTGAAGATCAAATTATTCACCATCAAAAATCAGCAGGAAAGCCAGGTGTATAAGTATCAACATGGTCTCAAAACAGATTAACAGTCCTGTTGAACTCATTTGAAAAGCTAGAGTCAAAGGGCTGATTTCCTCGCTAACGCTATCCTCGTCCCAGTCACTCGGCTCAAAGCTGTCCACTATATTTAAACCAATAGGACAGTCTACAATGTCTCAAACAGTTTAACACTCTGACTCCCGCCCCCTGTCCACCAGCATCCTGTATTGTCAATCATGCTAACAGGAAGCTGGTGGATAGGGTGAGGAAATCAAAGGGTTAAGTTTTTGCAGTTGGTGGACAGGGTGTGGGAGCCAAAGGGTTAAAAAAACAAACGTGCTGGACTAATTTTAATACGTGGGCAGCGTGTATAATTGATTTCATCCTAAGAAAAGAACATGGAATGCACAAAACTAACTAAAACAGTTGAAACAGCATGTACTTGCATCCATTCATTCTAGAATCTTGCAGAAGAAGAGATATTAAAACAAAATAAACTAATTCTGATACATGAACATCATGTATGTACATCATTTCATTCTAGAATCACACAGTACAACATGGCTCAGAACAGAACGATTGAGATAACTTCAACACCTGAACAATGTGAATTTACATCACTCAATTCTGGGGCTTTATAGGACAGGGATTACACTGAACTAATTCTCCAACAATTGTGTATTCGTATAATTTCATTCTGTAACATAAGGGACACTTTGGAGACATCTGTTCTCTAGAAAGGACAGAAACATTACAGGTACATGGCACATTTCATTCTCTCAATAAAGGCACACATGGAAATAACACAAAGGTATGTACTATCAAAGCTGAAACAGAAGGAATAATCTAACATGTCACCAAACGATTTGATTCATTAAACATTATGTCATCAAACAACTGGTGACAAACTGATAACAAGCAGTAGTAAGAGTGACATATTTCACCACGCACACCTTTTAAGACATAACTGAAGAACTTGATAAAAATGGCTACCAAAGACCAAACAATTGTCCAAACCTGAGAAAATGATATAGGAACAGAAATAGTGAAAAGAAAAAAAAAAACAAGATTCAATCAAACTAATCAGCAGGAACAGAACTGGAAAAAAAAAGATTTCATGAAAACAAATTGTTGATTACACAACAGCTGGTTATTTCCTCACAGAAAAAAATACGGCCTTGCAATAATGACATTCTCTCTTTTAAATTTGTTGAGAGATAAATGAACAGCACCATGGTCCGTTCCTTATCTAACTTGAGGAAAAGAGAATGACTACCACCTACCATACTGCCAAGTAAAGTTAATGTGAACACCCTGGTACAGCTTAAGAGAACATAAGTTTGTGAGTCTCCCTTGGAATGGTTCAGTCCAACGAACAAAACCAAATACAAGCAAACAGAATAAACACTCTATTAGACAGGATAAACTGTCAGGTGTCAAACACAAAACAAAACAGAAACAGCTGTGGAAGACACTGCTCTAAAAAAAACTGGAGGTTGGGGAACAGACTACATAACCATCCTACAGCGTTCTATCAGTACATAAGGGTCCTTTTGCTCTCACAGCAGGAGATGCAGTTCGTTCTCAGTAAATTCATTGGACCAGCAAGACGAGAGGGGTATCCACACACATGAACATAATGTGTATTGCTGTATATTCAACTTGCATAATAATCTCCAAGGCATGCAGAACATCATTTACTATTACAATACATGCACGACTCCTATGTTCAAGGCCCTTCCAAATCTAATTTGACCTGCTTCTTTTACTATAATCACTGCAGTCTATGCAGACAATCTTGATTCTATTCTTTCCCAAAAAAACGACAAGAGTGACAAACCAACAATGCAAGTTCAGAGAAAGTAATTATCATTACAAGGTAAGGGGAAATAATAAGACATATCAAGGCTAAAGGGAAATAATAACAAGGCTCATACCTGGTTGCGAGATAGTCAGTGGTAACAACAAGAAAAAAGTGTGCTATGAAACAATGCAAGGCAAAAGTAGATTTCAGCCAACTGAAGGAATTGTCGTCAAACACAAAAGCAGCTTGCACAATCACCATCTTTACCTCATCCAAAAGATCCTCTCAAAGCCACCTAGCCTTACCTAGTGAATTCTTAGCCAGTTTTGCTGTTAGGTGGTACATAGAAATGCTCCTACCTCATGTATCTTGATAAAACTTCACCTGCCTGGCATGTAAGAAACAGGCCTTAGTACTTCTCAAATGTTCATAACCCATTTCATGCTTTTTTCCTCCTTACATTGAAATATTGAAAACAAGTGACACTTGGTTATTACAATAAACTTACAGAGTTTAAAGTTATCTCTTTGCTGAATCTGGGCAATATTTCTATTAAAAAAGAAAGAAAAAAAGAAATCCCTATCTACAAACGGACACAAAATTTTCTTTAATTCAAAAGGTTTAGAATGATGATGAATAAAAGAAGATAAGCATATTCAAACTTTAAATGAATAATTCATTGGTATGGAAATTTAACACCAATTTAGTACATGTTCACCTGAGCAACCGAGTAATCCTAAATAACACATTTGATGCACAGACATGCCCACACATAAAAATCACAGTCAGTACAAATCAATCTTGTATATTATGAAAAGAATATTACAATAAAAAGAAACCACTGACATTTTCTTTATTTCTCTCCCATTTCTCCCTAAATTCATTTGTCACACAGCCTGGGACAATTTTTCACGACACTATTCAGATGCATGATGATATGGATGATATTCATGATATTATGGAATTCCAATCTGGATGGACACTGCCTGATAGGGCTGTAGCTACATTTCTTTTCATAATATATCCTGGCATAAACCAGGCCCGAGAGATACAGATACTTGTGATGCTGGTCACAAAATTCAAGCAACACTCAAAATGATGCATCCTTGAAGTAAATGAAACTTGACTGTGTGGTCCCAGTCTTCCAAATGAGACCACAGTATGTTCAAGTTTGGGGTGGAAGCTGACTGGGGCTGAAAAATCCTATAATGATTTTGGACAGGCCTGATGGGGATTCAAACCCACAACCTTCCAGTTGTTAGTACGTTTCACTAATCACTACACCATAGTGACTGCTATGAAAAAATGTAGTTCACTAATCACTACACCATAGTGACTGCTATGAAAAAATGTATCTTTCTATAGCTACTTTAAGTAATGCCCACCAAATTCAGGTATTATTCATACACATACGCCTTTACATACATCACAATCATTACAAACCACTCCTGTAAAATTAAAACCAAGACAAAAACTGCAGGCTATAAAAAATGTATCTTTATATAGCTATTTTAAGTCATACACACCAACTACAGACATTAATCATACATATACACCTTTACATACATCACAGTCATTATGAATCAATCTTGTAAAACTAAAACAAAGATAAAAAGACTGAATTATTCAACACAAAATTCTACATTTAAAAAAACGTAAATATGAAGAAAGTACACCAAAGGTAAATTTTTCCAAAAGGTACTTAAAAACAGGATTTATTTGATACAAAAAAGACCCCACATTATCATTAATAACATATAATGAAATCTAAAATGACCAGTTTCTATATGAAAAACTAGCAGATGTGTAGATTTGGTGAACTAATCATGCCTGATTTATGATGGCACAGATACATTTTCACGTGAAGCATTCTTGTGAATGTGATATTTCTAGATATTTGTTTCCCATCAGTCTTGTCAACACTATCAATATCTTTCTGCCGCATGACATGTAACGTATAATTATGAGCCCCTGATACGCTGACATGAAAATGTTATTACATACTTATCAAGTTGTATGGTTAACCCGTAATTCCTACTTTTTTTCATTGCTTTTTAAGTAGGCCTACTCCAGTGTAAAAATAAAACATTATGCAAAATCAGAAAATTGCATTAAAAAAACATTTACACACATTTCCACATGGCAGCAGCAAGTTCACGTTGTGAATTCACAAACAGTATAATATTCCAATACTGTCCAATTCTCACTATGTCCAAAAGAAGAGATCTTCCATCTTGAAAGCCTGTTTTCCTTTACTACAGAGTTTGGTCTGATATTACGGTATAAAGATATGTTACTATGGTGTGATTCAAATAGTTGTTGACATGTAAGTTATTATGTATCTGTTTGTTCTGTATGTATGTTTACATAATACAAAAGAATAAACAAGTTATATGTATAAAAGAAAACAGACTGATAAATGTATACCTTTATAAAGCTATTTTCACTCATATCTACCAAATACAGCACCCATACTGAAAGACTTCCCGTACAAATTTTTTCTTAAAGTTGAAACTCCATGGCTTTCTACTTGCTTCTCCACAGCACTGTGTTCATAGACTTTGCTGCTACAGTCACATTCATGTAGCCAACTGCAGGATCATGCACTGACAAGCTGACATCTGATGAACCTCTGCAATTGTAAAAATAAAATCAATGAGTTATTTCATTGTTTAGCCCTTTGATTCCTGCACCCTGTCCATCAGCATCCTGCATTGTTAACCATGCGAGCAAAGCAAAATCTTAACCCTTTGACTCCCTCGCCCTATCCACCAGCTTCCTGCAGGAAGCTGGTGGATAGGGTGAGGGAATCAAAGGGTTAAGTTTCTGCAGTGTTGGATAGAGTGCGGGAGTCATAGGGTTAATCTGATACACAACACAAAAACAAAAATTAATACATAAAACAACAACAGATTCCAATGCGGGCAATATCAATGAATTACTTTTGACATGACGGGGTAAAATATACACAAAGTTTAGAACAAGAATGAAGAAAACTCAGAAACGTAACATAAATGATATATAAAAATGTGCATAACCTCAGCAGTAATTCAAAGCTGAAGAGACTTTTAAAATGTTTGATCTGGCCAATCATGATTTATAGCTGCGAAGTCTGGACTCTCAGAAAAGCTGACTGCAAAAGGATTGAGGCAGCAGAGATGGGCAGATAGAAGAACTAATGAAAGTGTCATGGAAGAACTTGATATCACCAGAAACATACTAGCAGACATGAAGAGAAAACTAAAATATACTGACCATGTGTCATAAACAAGAACACAGACCTCCTGGCAACCATTTTTCAAGGAAAAACAAGAGGCAAAAAGGAAGAAAGGCAGACCTCTATTCTCACACATCGAGAACATAACCAACATCAAAGGCCTAAATACTGAAGATGTCCACTTTTTTGTCACTGAGAGAAAGGTTCAGCCAGGTAGCCATTATGTCCACAAAAGTAAAGACAAAGTGGTTTAGAGGGAGATGGCAGTATCAAAGGGTGCAGCAGCCAACACTGAACCTTGTGACACTTGACAGGTGAGACACTACACACACTCAGTTTTGACCTCCTCTCTAACACTACAACCAATGTCAGTATCTGCTTCAAAGACTACACCAACAATATTCTCTGCTCATGTGCCATCTTCACTGACACTCTTAGTGACGTTACCATTGCTCACTCCAGCACTTTCGCTGTCAACTGCCATTACCACTGTCTGAATCGATCATCAAAATCCTCCCTTCATCATTACCCTCTCCCATAACTCTTTCCAACAACTCCTGAACTGAAAACATCACTGTTCTTTTATCCCATCGAGCACATTTATCGAGTGTCACCATTGTCGACCCATGGCAACTGTCGTCAAGTGGCCTGGTCAAAAGAAAATGACCACGCAACTATACAGGACAGATTATGACTACCAGGAGGCAAACTGTCTGTTGGAGATGGCTTAATGTTTTGTACAATGGATTACATGCCATGGACAATACACTGACTTAAAATTCATGATATTTGTACATGGTGGGAAGTAACAAGGTGTACAAAAGATAGCATACAAGGTCTCAAAGAGTTTAAACAGGCAAGGACATGAGGGACTGGTCTGTAGATAAAAAGGCAGACAAAATTAACGGACCAGAGGGTAAAAATAATATTGACCAACAAATCATGTGAGGAATCAGGAATGATAAAAGAGTAAACAGAAAATAGTAGAACCCAACAGAAAGCCCTTGTGGTTTCATACACAAGAGGGGAATTTAGTTTTAATCTCCAGGAGCCCACTACAGGTCCTTTCACTCTTAAGATTTCTTTGTATGCACAAACTTAATCATGAATTATATACAATATGCTTCACTAATCCTTTTCTTGTCTTATTCACCATCTGTGCACAAATGCTAATATGCTAATGCTTTCAAGTCAAAGTCCTTGCCATGTAGGTTGGAGCAAAGGGTTAATAGGCACATCAGCCTATAACCTCATGAAGCAGCTCTCAATTTTGGGGAAAGAGAGGACCAGAGCCCTAAAGGCAATGGAAGAAGCAGCAGGGAAAAAAACTCCAGCTGGATCTGGACCAGGAGGAACAAACGTGAACTTCAAAAGGCTTAAAATTCCCCTGCACGTTGCTGGTGACCGATAGCCAAGTGGTTAAAACATCCACCACAAGGGTGATTTCGCCTTGAGAAACCTGCCCACCTATGATATGCGAGGTCGATTCCCAGAGGATGACAAATTTCTGTTAAAAAACAAAAAACAAAACAAACAAAAGAATGGCAACAGCAGAAGTACATTCAGGAGTCATGACCTGGATGCGGCCCAGCCCCCTTAGAGTGTCAAGAGGTAAGGGCCGCAACACTTGCTTGACGGGGATTTCTCCTCTGAGGACCTTCTGCTGTCCAGCTCTCCCCAGAGTTTCTTGCTACTACTAACATCATAAATTAGTACATAATATGTTTCACTCACCTGTTCAAAAGAACCAGAGCTAGTGTTCCATCAGGTCTTATAACACCTGTGCTCATAATGTCTGTCTCCTGGTTGGAGCTTAACTCCACATGCTTAGAGCCCGGCAGAAAGAATTTACTGAAAACAAGACACATCACACTGTAAGTTACATTGTCTGACAATGATTCAGAGCGGTTAGCTGCAAAATCCTGCAATGAGACATTCTGTAGGCAGAAGCAGTCATGTGCATGCGTGCGTGCGTGCGTGCGTGCGTGCGTGCGTGCGTGTGTGTGTGTGCATTTGTGACACTTGTGTTGTTCGCCATCTACATGGTCAGGTCGCATCTAGTGATCAATGTGGCCAGTTTTGTCGGTTTCTGCCAATAGCCAAGGAGCTTGGTGGTCAGAGGAGAGAGAGAGAGAAAGAGAAAGAGAGAGAGAGAGATGGGAAAGAGAGAGAGAGGAATGGGGAATAGAGAAAGAGGGAGGGAGGGATGGGGAATAGAGAAAGAGGGAGGGAGAGACAGAACGAGAGAGAGAGAGAGATGGTGAAGAGAGAGATATGGATGGGGAAGAGAGAGAGACAGAGAGACAGAGAGAAGAGAGAGAGACAGGGAAGAGAGAGATGGGGAAGAGAGAAAGAGAGAATGAGATTTAGAGAGAGAGAGAGATGGTGAAGAGAGAGATATGGATGGGGGAAGAGAAAGAGACACAGAGAGAGAGAGAGAGAGAGAGAGAGAAGAGAAGAGAAGAGAGAAAGATGGTGAAGAGATATACAGAGAGAGACAGACAGAGAGACAGAAAGAAAGAAAAAAACAAAAAAAGGAAAAGAGAGTGAAGAGTGAGAGAGAGTGAGAGAGAGATGGAGAAAGACAGTGAGCAAGAGAGGGAGAGAGAAAGAGAGGGAGAGAGATGGGGAAGAGAAAGAGAGAGAGGAGAGAGAGAGAGAGAGAAAGAGAGAGAGAGAGAGATGGTGAAGGGACCTCACTGGACAGTGTCTTTCTTGGTCTATGTAGATGCTGGCACAGACATTTATGTAGCACTGCATGGTAGAAACAACAACAACAACAACAACAACAATTAGGTCAGAAACAGGCAACTGAAATTTACTGAGGATGCAATCAACACAAGATGCTTTCAGCCAGAAGTTAAGCGTAGTACAAGTTTGACAGGAGCCATATACCTGTGTCTGCATATATGTCATTTTTCATATCAGGAGTTCACTATTTCCAGATACAACTGAAACCGGCACATGTACTGAGAATAAACACAGAATCTACAGCTATGTTAAACACATGAAGTCTGAAACTTCTCTGTCAACTGAGTCCATAAGAATAACAAATACAATGAAATTAAATAACATATACAAGAATAACAAACATAATGAAATTAAATAACATATACAAGGATAACAAACATAACGAAATCAAATAACGTATACACATCCCATGAAAATAATACAAATAACATCATTCATAAATAAAAGATCTCTGAAATAAAGTTGGGGGTAAACCAAAGAGCCATCATAACTTGACATTGCCTGCTGACATATTTATGTGTATTGCCCACCTGAAGTGTCCTAAAGCATAGAACATCGGCTGCTTGTAGAACTCGGCACTGGAAGCGTTGACAATGACAGGGCTGTCCACAAAGTTCTTCACCCAGTTGGGGCCTCCATGAAGGTTCAGAGCCATATTCCAGTCTGTCCAGCCTGTTACCCAGTTATTCAGATCCTGAAGCACAATAACAGAACATTTCAGGTGTTTGTTTTTCGTTTTGGCTTGCTGTCTTTCTTTTGTTTTGTGTTTTTTAATTCTTCCTTGCCACAACTGATTTTCAAAAAAGATTGCAAAATGACATCCTTGACTGACAAAGCTATTAATCTTAACTCAATCGCTTCGTGCCGGAAGAAAATCTCCGTCACTTCTGTTTACTGCTTGGATATGCGACGTCGATTTATCGATGGCGGACATTCGTTGTTGTTTTTTTACGTCAGAAGCATCACTTATAGAGAAAAATCACTGGGAACCAAAACTAGGGTATGTTTACAGCAGTTATTTACCTTAGACCATTTGTGGCAATGTAAAACAAAGACAACAGTAGCCTTTTTTCAGCACTACCCGCGACATGCGAATTTCGCAAATGGCGTCAAGGAAAACAAGTCGAACCTCACAATTCTGTAAATATTTTGTGCTCTGGAGCAAATGTACGCAAAAAGTGACAACTACCAGTAATCTTGTGATTTGAAACATCCATGGCATGGAAATTATGTTCTGGACTTCATTTAAAACCGTTTCACAGAGTGTGTTCATATCCATCAAAAAAAAAATTACCCCCCTTTGGATACCTATTTGGATACCTCATCATTCACAACTACACGGAATACCATAAATAAAGTGAGATTATTTGTGAAGATCTAATCCTGGTCTTTCTGTATCACTTTACTCTGTTTGTCTACTTTATTTGGTTGTTTTTCTATATTTTTTTAAAATGTGCTAAAAATCCTCCGAATTGAGGGGGCAGAATGACCCTGAAGACTGCGACTCGATTGAGTTAATAGACATGGCATGAAAAATGAGTTCGGTACATTAACCCTTTGACTCCCGCACCCTGTCCACCAGCATCCAAAACTGTCAACCATGCTAGCAAAGCAAAACCATAACCCTTTGAATCCTTTGCCCTATCCACCAGTTTCCTGCAGGAAACCGGTGGATAGAGTGAGGGATTCAATGGGTTAAGTTTTTGCAGTTGGTAGATAGGGTGAGTGGGTCAAAGGATTAAAAGAAAGTGCTTGCATGGCGCATAAGATGAAAGTTTTCATTAACGACAGTGATTGCTCAGCAACACAAAACAAAATAAAACAAACAAACAAAAAAAGCACAGAAACAGAAAATAACCCAACTGACCTGAATGATGTCATGAGCGTACTGTTCCCCCCTCCCCCAATCACCAAGCGAGACTTTTTTCTCCCACGGAAGGTCTCCGATGCAAGCCTCTGTGCCAAAGATGAATTTGTCAGGCTGTACATCATGGGTCATGTCCAGAACATTGGCAGGTACGAGAGCATCCAAGTACCAGTGTATTGCCACACCAGACACATACTTCAGTGCTTCAGGGTCTGCATAAATCTGTAACACATTTCAATATCTTATAGGAATGGACCTCTGACCTTCTTCCATGGATATGGCCTGTCCATGTAGGTGGCAAACAAAAGAAGTGTCACACACAGACACACAGTCCAAACAAGTGTCACAAATGTGTAACACACAGACACACAGTCCAAACAAGTGTCACAAATGTACACACACAGACACACAGTCCAAACAAGTGTCACAAATGTACACACACAGACACACACTCCAAACAAGTGTCACAAATGTGTAACACACAGACACACAGTCCAAACAAGTGTCACAAATGTACACACACAGACACACAGTCCAAACAAGTGTCACAAATGTACACACACAGACACACAGTCCAAACAAGTGTCACAAATGTACACACACACACACACAGTCCAAACAAGTGTCACAAATGTACATACACTCAGACACACAGTCCAAACAAGTGTCACAAATGTACATACACTCAGACACACAGTCCAAACAAGTGTCACAAATGTACATACACTCAGACACACAGTCCAAACAAGTGTCACAAATGTACACACACACACAGACACAGTCCAAACAAGTGTCAAAAATGTACACACACAGACACACAGTCCAAAGAAATGTCACAAATGTACACACACACAGACACAGTCCAAACAAGTGTCACAAATGTACACACACACAGACACAGTCCAAAGAAATGTCACAAATGTACACACACACACACACAGTCCAAACAAGTGTCACAAATGTACACACACACAGACACAGTCCAAACAAGTGTCACAAATGTACACACACACAGACACAGTCCAAAGAAATGTCACAAATGTACACACACACACACACAGTCCAAACAAGTGTCACAAATGTACACACACAGACACACAGTCCAAACAAGTGTCACAAATGTACACACACAGACACACAGTCCAAACAAGTGTCACAAATGTACACACACACAGACACACAGTCCAAACAAGTGTCACAAATGTACACACACACAGACACAGTCCAAACAAGTGTCACAAATGTACACACACACAGACACACAGTCCAAACAAGTGTCACAAATGTACACACACACACAGACACAGTCCAAACAAGTGTCACAAATGTACACACACACACACACAGTCCAAAGAAATGTCACAAATGTACACACATAGACACACAGTCCAAACAAGTGTCACAAATGTACACACACACAGACACACAGTCCAAACAAGTGTCACAAATGTACACACACACACAGACACAGTCCAAACAAGTGTCACAAATGTACACACACACACACACAGTCCAAAGAAATGTCACAAATGTACACACACAGACACACAGTCCAAACAAGTGTCACAAATGTACACACACACAGACACAGTCCAAACAAGTGTCACAAATGTACACACATACACAGACACAGTCCAAACAAGTGTCACAAATGTACACACACACACACACACACACACAGTCCAAAGAAATGTCACAAATGTACACACATAGACACACAGTCCAAACAAGTGTCACAAATGTACACACACACACACACACAGTCCAAACAAGTGTCACAAATGTACACACACACACACACAGTCCAAACAAGTGTCACAAATGTACACACACACACACACACAGTCCAAACAAGTGTCACAAATGTACACACACACACACACAGTCCAAACAAGTGTCACAAATGTACACACACAGACACACAGTCCAAACAAGTGTCACAAATGTACACACACAGACACACAGTCCAAACAAGTGTCACAAATGTACACACACAGACACACAGTCCAAACAAGTGTCACAAATGTACACACACACAGTCCAAACAAGTGTCACAAATGTACACACACAGACACACAGTCCAAACAAGTGTCACAAATGTACACACACACAGACACACAGTCCAAACAAGTGTCACAAATGTACACACACAGACACACAGTCCAAACAAGTGTCACAAATGTACACACACACAGACACACAGTCCAAACAAGTGTCACAAATGTACACACACACAGTCCAAACAAGTGTCACAAATGTACACACACACAGACACACAGTCCAAACAAGTGTCACAAATGTACACACACAGACACACAGTCCATATTCAAGTGAGTCTTCCGGATTGCTTCTGCTTACAAAATGTTCCATTGCAGGATTATGTTGCTAGCATCTTTTTTTCTGCAAGTTTTATGCAAGAAATTTCTTCTTCTCGAATACTTTGTTTATACCACCTCAATGTGTTCACCTATTACTGTGTGATCTGTACTGCAATTCTAAAATGTTTGAAATATGCATATCAAAGAACAACCACACACTGTATTTTATGTTTGCATATTGTTTATGATATGTTTACACCCCTTCAAATGGGGCTTTGGCCTTACTGAATAAATTTCTGATATCCGCTCAATAATGGAAACCATTTAAAATCTGTGGATGAGGGAGGAGGGGGGGGGGGGGAGAAATGGTATCCTTTCCATGGACTGCGTCACAAGGAAATCTTGCCCTGGTATATGCAGGTCCTTCAGGAAAGAAAAGGTCATATGATTAGCTTGACCATCAAGTTTATTATTGTGAATACTGACAGCTGTTTGTAATCACAGTCTAACAATAGTGATCCACACCTTGGATGTGAGAGAGAAGAAAGAATGCAAATGAGAGGGAGGTGAAAGTAGCAGGGAAGAGTTCATGGGGGTGTAAAGAATGAGAGAGGGGGATGGATAGTAATGGGTAAAAGTCAGCTGGACAGGAAGGAAAATACAGTCATTAAAAAATTTAAGAAAATGTCCATCACAGAAAGTGAGAGAGAAGAGAGGGAGGGAGAGAGAGAGGCGAGGGAGGAAGAGAGACAAAGAGAGAGAGAGACAGACAGACAGACAGATAGAGACAGAGAGACATAGAGAGGAAATAGACTTGTTCAATCCACAGACTGTAATCTATATTGTACAACTGATCATGTTTTAAGATGTGCATAAAAAAATGTAGCATGCTGAAAAGGCGGTGGGAAAAATGCGTGTAAAAAACGTTAAAAAAAAAAAAAAATCAAAAAAAAAAATAGACCAATGAAGGACACATGCAGTAACGAAAAACAAAAAAAAGACAAGAAAAAGGTGCTCCATATACCTGCAAACTACTGAAGTCTGTGCTCCATATACCTGCAAACCACTGAGGTCTGTGCTCCATATACCTGCAAACTACTGAAGTCTGTGCTCCATATACCTGCAAATCACCGAGGTCTGTGCTCCATATACTGCAAACTACTGAAGTCTGTGCTCCATATACCTGCAAACCACTGAGGTCTGTGCTCCATATACCTGCAAACCACTGAGGTCTGTGCTCCATATACTGCAAACCACTGAGGTCTGTGCTCCATATACCTGCAAACCACTGAGGTCTGTGCTCCATATACCTGCAAACTACTGAAGTCTGTGCTCCATATACCTGCAAATCACCGAGGTCTGTGCTCCATATACCTGCAAACTACTGAAGTCTGTGCTCCATATACTGCAAACCACTGAGGTCTGTGCTCCATATACCTGCAAACCACTGAGGTCTGTGCTCCATATACCTGCAAACCACTGAGGTCTGTGCTCCATATACCTGCAAACCACTGAGGTCTGTGCTCCATATACCTGCAAACCACTCAGGTCTGTGCTCCATATACCTGCAAACCACTGAGGTCTGTGCTCCATATACCTGCAAACCACTGAGGTCTGTGCTCCATATACCTGCAAACCACTGAGGTCTGTGCTCCATATACCTGCAAACCACTGAGGTCTGTGCTCCATATACCTGCAAACCACTCAGGTCTGTGCTCCATATACCTGCAAACCACTGAGGTCTGTGCTCCATATACCTGCAAACCACTGAGGTCTGTGCTCCATATACCTGCAAACCACTGAGGTCTGTGCTCCATATACCTGCAAACAACTGAGGTCTGTGCTCCATATACCTGCAAACCACTGAGGTCTGTGCTCCATATACCTGCAAACCACTGAGGTCTGTGCTCCATATACCTGCAAACCACTGAGGTCTAAAAAAAAAGAAAAGAAAAAGACTCACAACTTGAGCCCAGTGAGGTAAAAACAGCCTCTGGTCATCCAGAATCATCACTTTGACGTCCTGCAGACTGTTGTTATGCAAGGCGGGCCCCAGGTCCAGCTTCACAAAGTCACGCTGTGTCTCTGCTGTCCAACCCATGGCCTGGAACTTGAAGTGGTAAATGTTTCCGTCGCTTGGTTCATTCTGGGTCGTCAGGCCCCACATAGGGATCCCCTGTTTGGCGTATTCTTGGACAAACCTACAAAGTCCGCACACACACACACACACACACACACATGTACACACACACACACATATGCACACACACACATGCACACACACACACACACACACACACACACACACACACACACACACACACACACACACACACACACACACACAATCTCAGAATACAACAAAAATCAATATAAACTGACATCTGCCTGAAATTTTCTGTGCAATGCTGTTTATTTTCCATAAAATTATAAATATGTAAGACCAGTCGATCTAGAATGCAAAGAATGACAACAAAATAATAGCATCACACTTACTGTATGGGAAGGCTCTTTAAGAATAAGTACAATGCTGAGTTAAGGGGGGGGGGGGGGGGGGGGGGCGACAGATTTCTTCATGGTAACAATAACTGGTGAATTGAAAAAAAAATTCACTGTTAATATTCTGCGCTATCAAGCCTCATGTAGCAATCCTGTTTACCATGTATTCCTGGACAAACCTGAAAAACACACAAGTGAAAAACATCATCTGGCTCTCCTCTTTCTCCAATATTTTAGGAATCTCCTTCATTTTCTCTAATCTGCTTTCCTTCTACCAACCCTCTTCCTCCTTCACCCCCCTTTTTCTGTTTGTTTTTTTCCACAGACACAAGATACCACCACTCTATCCTAAAACACTACTACATGATGTAGCTATCAAATTTAGGAAAACAAAGCACATGCATGGCTATTCCCCTATATATCCATTCTGTGCTGATTCAGTTTAGCAGACCTGACAAAATAGTTGGCCCAGGCCTTGTAGTAGGGTCCACCAGGTTGACCGATGAGAGTTCCATTGCCTGTCATGTTTTTGTTGGTCTTCATCCAGGCTGGTGCACTCCATGGACTGCCAAACATGCGCAACTTGTGGCTAGTCAAATTTAGAGCCTGCTGTATATAAGGGATCTGCAAAGAACAGTCATCATCATCATCATCATCATCATCATCATCATATGCCCTGCCGCATGGCATTGGCGATCATGGCCCTCCATATGAATCTATCCCTTGTCACTGCAAGTACATCTCCCACCCTCTCTGTCTTCATCCACTAGTCCATCCAGTATTTTCTCCCTGGGTCTAGCTGTTGCTTTTTTCCCTCCCAGCTTTCCTGTTGTGATGGTGCTCTAATTTCTCTTGTTTCATATAATGTCCTATAAATGTTGCTTGTCTGCAAGTTCTGAGGTTTGAGGAAGTTTTAACAATGTTTCTTAAGGAAAAAGCTGGAAAACTTAATGTCTACCTTTAAAAGCAATTTTCTCAAAATGATTATTCTCTTCTACTCCATTAACAGCTATAACTCAGACAATATTAATGTTAGATCTCTGATCTAAATACCACTGGAAAGAGAATTTCATCTACTTTTCAGTGATATAATATCTTTGTACTGCCAATCATGAACTTTGGCACTGTTTGAGTTACAATTTCACTGTGTGAGGAAGAATATGAATCAGCTTGACCCCTAACCTTCAGCTTGATATCTTCAGTGGCAAGTGCAAAGTGCTTGAGTTCAAGGTCACCATCCACATCATCATAGGAGTAGGGGTGAGTAGAGAAGTCACAGCTGGCCATAGGGATACGACCAATGTTGTATTCCAATCCTGAAATGAATAACACAAAAATTCATAACAAAATCAGCTGCAAGTCAGAAAATAAGAGAAAAGATAGTCTATAACTCTATGGCTGGAGAGGCAAAGTAGTTGAGAGCTCACTACTCTCAGGTTTGATTTTTGAGGTTGGATTGCACTCCTCTCTCTCCATGCTCTACTATCCTCAACCCTGAACAGGTTTGCTAATAAACACCTTCAAAAAACATTCAGTCCACTGAATCTTTATATTCCAGGAAGATATACTTACTGGTCAGTAAATAAATAAGACAATCTGACCGTTTTTACCACAAAAATCACCATGTGCTGTCTAACATCATTTTATGTGAACTACATCTCTTGTACCATAATATCTTATCTAAATATGTGCTAAATCCTATATTTAATTCTAAATCTGCCTATTGTTGTTTTTTCTTCACCAGAATTTATTATCACAATTTTATGCAATCACAAATAGTTGATTTACTCTTAATATAACTCATGAAAAATCAAAACTGTTGTATGTTTCCAGAAATCAATTTTGAGGTTTTATATTGTAAGAGACACTGTAATAGACAAAACCACGCACAGAAAATAAAACTGAAATAAACAGACATAACTGCAACATTTCTAATTCATTCAACCCTTTGACACCCACACCCTATCCACCAACTGCAAAAACTTAACCCTTTGACTCCCTCACCCTATCCACCAGTGTCCTATGGAAGCTGGTGGATAGGGTAAAGGAATCAAAGGATTAATTTTTTTCTTTGCTAGCATGGTCGGCAATGCAGGATGCTGGTGGACAGGGTGTGGGAGTCAAAGGGGTTAAACCTCAAAGCAACAACTATACAAGTGTAACGTGCAACAATACTAAGCTGCAATTTTCATGCACACATGCTCAATACGGTTCGAATAATGTCTAAACAATCAAGTTAGATATTCACCATCAGAAGCAAAATAAGACTTGAGCAGTTTGTCTTGGGCAGCTGTAGGGAGACTGGCAATGTTGATTCCTGCTGCGTCTGTGAAGGCTCCACCAAATCCTATGATGGTCTGTCTAGTGTTGGTCTTGTTCACCTCAAGCACCACTGCAATAAAACACTAAACGTTAACGGACAAAAGACGATCACTGAAATGGCTTCAACTGTTTCTAGCTATGGTAAGTTTCTGTTATTTCACAAGGTCGTTATCAGACCAACTGGTCTGCTGTATAAGCAAGGTACCAATGAAAGAATAAGTTTGTTCAGGACAGATTCATCATGCTGAGACAATTCTTATTTATTCTTATTGTTTAACTTTTTGACTCTCGCACCCTATCCACCAACAGCAGAAACTCAACCCTTTGACTCCCTTATCCTATCCACCAGCTTCCTGCAGAAAGCTGATGGACAGAATGAGGGAATCAAAGGGTTAAGTTTTTGCTTTGCTTTGAAGTGAGTGTGCAGCAACACAAAGCATACACAGCATGGGCAAAAACAACATGCATAGAATAGATACATCCAAAAAAAATCTATCTTTATAAGGAAAAAAAAAGACTAAATTGATGGTGTGGGAGTCAAAGGGTTAAAGCGCTACTGACTGTACAGAGCCATTATCAGAGCTATCATCATCATCATCATCAGGTGCCCTGCCGCATGGCATTGGCGATCATGGACTTCCATCTGCTCTATCTCACGTTGCCCTAATCATCTCTACAACCCCCTCGCCCCCAGCCACTCTGCAAGTCCGTCCAGAATTTTCTCCCTGGGTCTACCCGGTGCTGTCTTTCCCTCCAGCTTTCCCGTTGTGACCAGGTGCTCCAAATCCCCCTTCCTCATAAAATGGCCTATAAATGTTGCCTGTCTTTTCGTAATCTTCCTTATGAGTGATCTACTTGTGTCTGCCTCCATCAAGACTGTCTCGTTTGTTTTCTTTGCTGTCCATGGAACTCTCAACATTCTTCTTAGAAACCACATCTCGGTTGCCTCAATCTTGTTCTGGCTTTGTTTGTTGACTGTCCACGCCTCACATCCGTACAACAGTATTGGTTCTATATAACATCAGAGCTATAACCATGTTAAAACATACACAATATCTGGTTTAAAAAAAGGCTGGAAAAGAAAACTGAGTGCACAGATCAATGCATGGGCACGTATAATCTAAGGATATGCCACTGGCGTTGACCATCTCATCCAATTTATCACCAGAAGATTTCAAAAAACAAACCTGAATACAACTGTGAACACAACTAAGGACAAAAAAGCATACATAAGAGATGGCCAAAGTTAACCTGAATTGCTCGTGCACACACATTTCCTAAGAGCCAAACATGTACCCACTTATCAATCCTAAGAAAAGTATGGAAGGTTTTGTAGAACACGTACAGGTGACTGGACCAGCCAGGCAGAAAATGATAGGAAAGACGACAGAAAGCAAAGAGGAAGGAAGACAGAGGAGTGACAGAAAAGAAGAAATTTTTGGGAAAATTCCATGCACTCCACCCAAATCTACCAGTGATAATCATTCCTTAAGCCTGTGCAAATTCCTATACACTGACAAGGCTTTGAAATGGAAGCTGACATGCGGGGAGGGGGGTGGGGGGGGCAGTGAAATACTAAACTGACACCATCAATTTAGTCTTTTTTTTTTCTTATAAAGATAGATTTTTTTTGGATGTATCTATTCTATGCATGTTGTTTTTGCCCATGCTGTGTATGCGTTGTGTTGCTGTACACTCACTTCAGTGGGTGTGCTTGCTGGGTGCTTTAATGTTTCCATAACCACCAGACACTGACATAACTTACTGGATATTTAATTTGAACATGCAATTTGATGTTCTCATAATTATATGCACACAAAGGAGGTCTAGGTATTATCATGCGTGCCCACATGTTGACCTGCGAAATTGGAAAAATTTCCACTTTTTAACCACCTCG
>JAPXFY010000013.1:19432438-19559938 GCA_030674185.1 Monoplex corrugatus
TACGAACAAGTCAAAAATGTAGCAGCCCAAGGGATATAATTTCAAAGCTCAAAAATTTATATGGCAACATCAAGACAGGAGATGACAGATTATTAGATTTTGTTTCCATGTCCCTTTCTCCCAAGGAAAGTTCATCCGGATTCTTGTGTCGTCTGTGGTCAGAGATGGCCAAACTAACAGAAGAGAAAATACTAGACAGCAGTGAAGGCAGCCGGAAGGTGTATCATATATTCTCAAAAGCAATTAGCCCTATGCTTGCTGTTGAACTCCGTGGAAAGTTTGGGTTTCCTGGGCAAGTTTCTCCTGACCTGGAAGAGCTACTGACCACTGTCCGAATGTTAGAAGATGCTACTGCGACCATGTCCAGACCTCATGTCAACATCATGTCTGGAACCAGTACATCTCCACAGAATCTGACTGAGGAACAGATGGACAAGATAGCTGAACGGGTGGTGGAAAAATTGAAGGGACAGGAAAAACGAAAACCGGAGCAGCGAGCACCCAGAGGTCCATGCTGGAAATGCGGGGAAAGAGGAAGCCATTTCGCCAGGGAGTGTCAAAATGAGCCTGATCGGGAGAGAGTGTCCAGAAAGCAGAGCAGATGGCAAAACAGACAGACGGGAAACGGAAATCTGTCAATGTTAGGGGGCAAACATCGACAGGTCTGAGCCCCAAAGAAGAACAAACAAGATTCCAAGCAGTGAACATCTTAGAAGAGAAGTTAAAACCAGTAAGACTACGGAACATCAAATTAACCTTAACACCAGGACAGAGCATTCAGTTACAAGGAGTAGTTCCTGAAAATTCTCAGTTGTTTGTAAGAAAAGAAGAAGCTTTACCAAAGGGTGTGACCATCATCAGTGCTGAAATAAAAAACTGTACCTGTGTTCTTCAAATTCAGAACAGTCATAAAAGAAATTCTGTGAAACTCACACCTGACATCATTTTAGCAGAACTGAAAACCGATTCTTCCTGTTTAGAAGCTTTAGTGGGACCATGCTGTGAAACACAGATCAAAATTGAAGGGGAAAATGTTATGTGTCTTTTGGATAGTGGTTCACAAGTAACTGTCATATCTGAAACATTCTTTCGAAATCATTTGAAACATATTCCTCTAAAAGAACTTGGGGCAGACTTAACAGTAACGGGAGCTGGGGGACAACAAGTTCCTTACAAGGGAATGGTGTCTGTAAAATGTACACTGCCTGCCTGTGTTGCTGGGAAAGAACAAACAATTGACACTGTAGCGCTTGTATGTCAAGATACGGAGTATTCTCAGAGAGTACCAATCATTATTGGGACAAATGTGTTTAAGAAACTGCCACAAGTCACAGTATCAGAACAACTACTGAGGGGCGAAGCTGCTTTTATGTTTGCTCATCAGTCAGATGTGGGCGAAGATGGAAGATGTGGAAGTATCAGGATGAAAGATCAGACTTTTGTTTTGCATGTAGGCGAGTCTGTGACAGTGAAGGGACAAGCAAGAGTGAAACGTCTGCTTACTCAGAACTCTGTGTTGATTCAGGAACCAACTTTGGCAAACACACCCGCTGAGTTGGGCGTAGTAGCAGCAAAAGCAGATATTGGGGCCTTACATTCTGTAAAGGTTACTTTGTGCAATTTGGGTGAAGAAGACCTTATCATAAAAAAGAATCAGGTGATTGCAGATGTGTTTACTGTGCTCACAACATATGACGTTGAGAATGTGTTGAAAGAGTTGCATACTCATGGGCAGCAGGTAAATGTTTCAGATGCAAGTGATAAAATGGAGTCAAAGGCAAAAAAGCAAAATACTTCTTTATTGTTCAAGTTTGGAGAAAACACCCCATCAGAATGGAGAGAACGCTTTACTGCCAGGCTACAGAACTATCAAGATGTTTTCATTCAACATGAATTTGACCTTGGAAACATTAGTGAGGTTCATCATGACATTGAACTAGAGCCAGGATCTACAGTACGAGAACGGCCAAGACCAATTCCTCCACATGATCTGGAAGAAGTGAAAGAAACATATACAACAACTGTTAGATGCTAAAATCATCACTCCATCAGCTTCACCATATGCAAGTCCTATTGTTCTTGTCAGAAAGAAGAATGGAAGTCTCCGAATGTGTGTAGATTATCGGAAAATAAACTCAAGAACAATTAAGGACAGTTATGCAATTCCAAAAATCGAAGATTTGTTCTTGACACTGAGTGGTGCACGTTTCTTCACTTCTATGGATTTGAGCAAAGCGTACTATCAAGTTCCTATGTCTGACAGGGCGAAACGGATTTCTGCATTTACAACTCCGTTTGGACTGTTTCAATTTGAACGCATGGCAATGGGATTGAAAAATGCACCGCATACTTTCCAGCGTCTCATGGAAAAAGTGTTTTGTGATATGAATCTTATAGATCTCATTGTTTTCTTGGATGACATTTTGATCCATGGAAAAACATTGGAGGAGCTGGAAGAAAGGACTGCAGCAGCTCTTGAACGCTTGCGGAAGTACAACTTGAAAGTTGACCCAGAAAAATGTGTTTTCGCTGCCTCTGAAGTAAAGCATTTGGGACATATCATTTCAGACAAAGGGATTAGGCCAGATCCTGAAAAGACAGAAGCTTTGACAACATGGCCAAAACCAGAAACTGTGAGAGACATTAAGTCCTTTATTGGTTTTGCTGGATTCTTTCGTCGCTTTATTCCTCATTTTGCACAGATAGCACGCCCTTTGAATGATTTGTGTATCGGTTATGTACCAAATGGAAAGCAAAAAGGACTTGGGAGAAATAAAAAGTCAACGCTTACTCTTAAGTCTGACATATCACATCTTTGGGGAGAAGAACAGCAGGCTGCATTTGAAAAGTTGATTGAACTGTTGACTTCTGAACCTGTTCTTTCCATTGCTGATAGGGGGAAAACCTTTTGAACTTCACTGTGATGCTAGTGGAACAGGTATTGGAGCAGTACTGTATCAGGTGCAAGATGGACAACAAAGAGTGATTGCTTATGCTAGTCGTGGTTTAAATAAAACCGAGAGAAACTATCCAGCTCACAAGCGAGAATTTCTTGCTCTTAAATGGTCTATGACAGAAAAGTTCCATGATTACATACTTGGTTCTCATGTTACAGTGGTGACTGACAACAATCCGTTATGCTACATTTTGAAGAACGCCAAACTTGATGCAACCAGCCACAGATGGTTAGCAGCACTGTCAGTCTATGATTTTGATCTCCAATACAAGAAGGGTACATCTCACATTGATGCAGACGCTTTGTCCAGACGACATCCTGAAGCTCCTGAAGAAGACATGGAGTATCAAAAGTTCATGGAAGATACCAAGTTTTTGCGGGAAAAAGCTGTGAAGTTTGATCAACAGTGTGGTGGTACTGTAAAAGTAAGCCAAGAAGCAGTATGTGCAATAATGAATGCTAAGGGAGTGTTCTGCTCAGTTGTCAGTAATAGTACTGAAAATCAGGATTTGGATACAACAAAATCACAAGAAAATGTTAAATCCACTGTAGAATATGTACCAGCAGTAGAACAGTTAATTCCAAACCCAAAACTAATAGATGATGATGTGTTAGAACCCAAGCAAAAATGGACTGTCATACAATAAGTACATCTGAATGGAGGAAATATCAGCTAGCAGACCAGACACTAAAGTGGGTGATAGAACATGTTGAAGCAGGAAAGAAGATGGAAACACAAGGGAAAGAAGTCACTCCTGAAATGAAAGTTTTTGTCAGAGAGCAAGAGAAACTGGTGATGAGGAATGGAGTTCTGTACGACAAATACAAAATGAGGCAGGCAGTACTCAGAGACAGCTTGTGATTCCTAAATCTCATCGGAAGGAGGCTATGAAGGGTGTTCATGAAGACCTATTTCACATTCACTTTGATAGTGCACTAAAGCAAGCCCGTCTTCGTTTCTTTTGGCCCTACATGGCGAATGAGATAGAACGCAAGATAAAGAAATGTAGCCGCTGCATTCGACGAGGTGCATTAGCTCAAAAGGCTCCCATGCAAACCATTGTGACAACTCAGCCTCTTGAACTGATTTCTATAGATTTTCTTACAATAGAAGCCAAAGGTCAGAAACAGTCTATATTAGTTATTATGGACCATTTCACAAAATTTGGACACGCCATTTTGACTCGAAATCAGACAGCAAAGGTGGTTGCCAAAGCATTATGGGAACAGTTTTTCATGATCTACGGTTTTCCCAAAAGAATTCTATCCGACCAGGGAAAAGACTTTGAGTCAAACCTAGTCAAAGAGCTGTGTGCTGTAGCAGGCATTTCTAAATGTAGAACTACACCCTATCATCCAGCAGGAAACCCTGTTGAAAGATGGAACCGGACTCTTATTCAACTGCTGAGAGGCCTGGAAGATGATAAGAAGCAAGACTGGCGGAGAAGTCTACCGGCTGTCGTACATGCGTACAACTGTTGTGTACATTCAAGCACTGGATTTAGCCCTTATTTTTTGTTTTTCGGTCGACATCCTCGACTGCCAGTTGACATTGCTTTTGGCATTGATCTTGAAACAGTGAGTAAGAAATCTCCACGGCAGTATGTACAAGATCTAAAGAAACGTCTCAGTGATGCTTATGCCTCAGCTACCAAGCAGATGGAAAAGATGGCGAACAAGAACAAAACCAGGAATAATGCCTCTGCTCATGCTGTTGAATTGGAAATAGGTGACAGAGTACTGGTCAGAAAAGTAGGACCTCGTATAAACTCTAAAATTTCCGATCGGTGGGAGAAGGACATTTATGTCGTTACAGACAAGAAAGCAGATATACCTGTGTACACTGTGCAGCAGGAAGGAGGAAGTGGACTCAGCAGGACTCTGCACAGAAATTTGTTACTACCCATTGGAGCTTTAGATATAGGTATTGAGCAGATGAGCAAGAAAAAAGGAAAGGGTGAAACTGTGAAAACCAAGGTAGTCACATCCTCAGAAGTGGAGAACAGTAGTTCAGATGATGAAGAAACACTTCCAAAGTTGTTAGTAAAATGGAAATCCAGTTCACTTCGACCCGATGCTCCAGTTTTTGTGCCTGCAGAAAGTGTTTCTGCATCTGAGAAATCTGAAGATGGAAAACCAGAGCACACACAGAACACTTTACCATCTCCAGAATCAGATTCTGTTGGTCATGCAGAGCCCTCAGGAAGAGAAGTGGTGAAAGAGACTGCACACCTGCCTGGATGTGCTGTGGAAAGTGATCCTGAAGACAATCCATTACCAGATAGTATGGGTATGAATTTGAGTGAGCATGAAAATACTGAAAATGTGAATGAAGATAGTGATCTAGCTGAGGAAAATTTGGAGTTAAATGAAAACTGTCAATCTGAACAAGAAACACAGAATGAGCCAGTGGAAATGCCATTGCCTCGGAGGTCTACTAGAATCAGGAAACCTGTTGATAGGCTGAATCTGGTTCATTGGGCTACATCAGAGAACTTAAGGAAACGCTTTCCAACCAAGATGCAAGACAAAAGACCATGTGTAGAAAACACTGAAAGTACTGACTGTTGTGATGAGGAAAGTTTCAGTTATGCAATGAAATGGCTGGACAATTTGGAAACAAGTACTCAGACATTGCTGGACTACATAAAAAATCTCAGAAGCAACATGTATAATCTTTGCAAGAAAGTAATATAAAAAGACATAACTTGGGTCAGGATAAAATAGTTGCTGGATAGTTTAGATCACTTGAATTATCATTTCTATGAAGAGGTGAAGACTGGACTATCTGTGTGATTCATGCCATTTTTGTTAAAGCAATTTCATTGTAATCTATGTGCCTTTTTCCAGAGAGACTCATATGTGACTTGTAAGAAAAATTCTGAGGATAAAGAGACAGAGAATAATGCAGTTGATAGTGTTGAGGTTGAAACCCTCTGTTCTCTAGCACTGTAGCTGTTTAATAAGATTCTCAACATAGGATTCAAGCTTCCTGTAAGGATATCGGTGTGCTTTAGACTATATACAATATATAGTTTTGAACAGAGCTGTATTCCAGTTCATTCTAAAGGCGTAACACCATATTATTGTTGCTATAAAACTATTTTTATTTTTGGGATGTAACTACGGGTATAATTATGTGTTCATGTGTGAGCGTTAGTATTTTTTCTGTATAAATTTTGTTTGAAATTTGAACTAAACTTAGCAACTGAAGTCAACCCAACTGAATATTTCAAAATTTGTTAATTAATGAAACATTTTCTCAGGGGGGGTATATGTAGCCAGTCAAAAAATTCTAACAAGTTTTTGGATTTTTCGTCAGCTACAAAACCGGAAATGACGTTTCACTTTCATCCGGGTGTTGTTAAAACCATAGCAACGTAAGCGCTTTCGCCGAAACGGTTGCCAACCCCGAAACATCAAAGTAACTCTAATTCAGAGCTACCTGAGGTTCTCAAGTGTTTCTGCTGGGGTTGACTCTGTACCGCTAGTTTTAATTTGTCAGTCTTTTTTTTTCTAAAAAGGGGTTATCCCCCGTGAGAACAAATTGTGGTCACTTGTAATAGTTGTAAGTTGTATTTATTGTGTTTCATTTTATTAAAATTCAAAGATCTGTATTTTGGCTCTAAAGATTTTTTTTGGAAGATTGGAAGTTGACTCAAAACCCACAAATGTGAAATCACTCCACATATACACCTATACATACATACCTACATACAATATATAATCACATATTTCTCACAAATCATAGGAGTGGTTACAATTTAAATACATTTACATTAACTTACAACCAGAGGAGGCAGCAGAGGCAACTTTAGCAGTGGTAAGAGTAAAACGCTGACCACTCTGCGATGATGTGTAGACAGCGAATTTGTCAGATGTCAAAGCTGGCAATTCTGGCACTGTGTCACAATATGTGGAGTTACAGACACACACAACTGAGTCTGATGAAAATTTACGTGGTGCACAGGGGATGCTTCCCTCTCCTGAAATAATGATCAAACCAAATTTCTGTGTTTGTAAATTGTGTACATGAATCCTGCATGAACATGAAATCTCTTTCTCTCTCTCTCTCTCTCTCTCTATATATATATATATATATATATATATATATATATATATGTATATATATATCCTTCTGTGTAAACAGATCTGTCACACACACACACACACACACACACACACACACACACACACACACACACACACACAGTACACAAAACACATTCAGTGATTCACTACAGTCAATGTGGCAGAGCGGGAGTGCGTAAGTACATACTAATTATCTGGAATTTTTTAGGCTTACACAGTTTTATATGTCCAATCTTAGCTGTAGGCTTAGGCCTACACTCTCATGTTTCCTCAGGCGTATACTATAAATAAATTTGTAATAAAATTAAAAATACATCACGCATATCATGTTGATGTTAGTTAATGTTTGTTACTATGTCGGTCACATGAAGATGCTAATGACGATAATTATATCTACAAGTCTTGTGATTAAGTCTTACAAATTAAGTTACACTCTCATCTCTGACTCTCATAATGATCAGATGATAATCAGATCTGAAACTGAAACTACGTGAAAGTGAAAGCAAGATTTATCCTGTACGCTACTACAGTTACAGTACAGTAAATAAAATTATACCGGTTTACACAACATCATAACATCTAAACATGGGCTTACCATAATGAATGCAGACAACAAATAAACATGCAATCGTAACACGCAAGATTTTCATGCTGTGTTGTAGGTCTTCTTCTTCTACTGGCTACTTGTTCCCAGGCCTCACACTCGGACCTCAATGTTTTTGCCTAAAGCGAAATCACTCGCCGAGCTTGTACGGGTAATCGTTGCCAGAATGCTTTGCCCTTTAAGTAGGTACGCGGTTGCGATTTATCGTCTGCTGCGACGTGTGCCCAAGCTTGTGACAACTGACAATCTAGGGATACCTAGTGATCTAGTTTAGTAACCCAACCCATAAAGATAAGGCAGATAATGTATACTTTGAAATAAAGCAAATGGTCCACCGAGTGAAATAACCACTTCACAATAAATGTGAACGTGGGACATTGCGTGCGTTCTCTGATAGCGATTCATTCATTCATTGGCCTTTCAGAAAGTTGAGTAACTCGAGTAGCTATATCTCTCAAGGTCTTTCAATAAGTTTACGAAATGTAGTCTATTTTGCCCTGGCTTCCCCCTCTCTCTTTCCACACACACGCGCGCGCGCGCACACACACACACACATGCACACACACACACGCGCGCGCGCGCGCCACACACACACCACACACTCACACACACACACACACACACACACACACACACACACACACACACAGTGACTCTGTATATTATTAGTTGAGATTGTATTTGATATTCCGAGGCAGTGGCATATCATGATGAAAAGTACTATATTTCAGTTGAGATTGGAACATTGTCAGGTATGCCTTATTTTGTGTGAGGATACTATTCATATTCAAAAGCAAAAGCTTCTGGAGGGCTGTGTCATTGCCTATCACAGAGAGAGAGAGAGAGAGAGAGAACTCAGAATTTTTTCATGTACATCGGCCTTAGGCCACAATACAATAGTGAGTGAGAGAGAGAGAGAGAGAGAGAGAGAGAGAGAGAGAGAGAGAGGATGAAACACAGCCAGTGCGCATGCACACACATACTGCATAGCACATTAAACACCTAATATGTATGCATGCGTGCACACATGACCAGCAGTTTAAACGCCTTGAAGACCATAAACAGCGATACAGGCTCTTCTCATTCTTCCCCCGAGCCATCCGTGAGAGGGATGAACTCCCAGCACACATTGTAGAGGAAGACTCCCCGACAGTTTCAAAAACAGAGTCACCTCCCACCTCAATGCTGACACTCTTGACAGTCTCGGTTCTGCGAAACTTCAGGAGTAAGCTCAAACAAACCCAAACCCAAACTGTCCTGTATGGATGTGAGATTGCTTGGTTAGGGTGTGCTGGTAGTAGGGCCGCTGCGGCGGGGGGCGCCGGGGGCCGTCACTAGGATGCCTGCCCGTCACTTCTCGTCCCCTCTGATCCAGTTAATGGGCAGGGAGTGTGTAAATGTGAGCAGCAAATGTGATTTTTTTTTTCGTGGGAACCCCTATTCTGTGACAAAATAATCAGCGTGTTGATTGTGGCCACGCAACAGAAGAAGAAAGCACACACACACACACACACACACACACACACACACACACACACACACACACACACACACACACACACACACACACACAACATTCTCTCTCTCTCTCTCTCTCTCTCTCTCTCTCACACACACACACACACACACGATTTTTTCCTTGAGTGTCATTAAGTGAAGGTTGGGTTCCTTCCTTCATGACTGGCACCAGGTAAACGACACACCCATCTTTAACAAACAACAACAACAACAACAACAAAAAGAGGCAGTCGTCTCTCTGCTAATAATTATTGTCCTGTCAGTCTTGCATTCATTGTGGGGAAAGTTACGGTGTGTGTGTGTGTGTGAGAGAGAGAGAGAGAGAGAGAGAGAGTGTGTGTGTGTGTGTGTGTGTGTGTGTGTGTGTGTGTGTGTGTGTGTGTGTTAGAAACATTATCATTTTCATTACTATTGTTATTAATTAATGCAAAATCCAAAACAAGTGTGACTGCCCGTGTTCAAGCAAACAGAAACCAGAAAACAAAAACATGAAAAAAGAATCAGAACACGTGTTCAGGAAACAGAACATTTTTACAGGGAAAAAGATTGGTCTTCCTAGGTTCCTATTTGTAACAGCTAATATGCCATCTTATTTCCTGGTCTCCTGTATAGACAGACATATCGACGAGGATCACTCTCCTAGTTCTTTTGGTTTGCAACAGAACATTATGCAGATGAGGGAGCTTGTCATTTTCCAGGTTGTGGGAAACAGAGAGAGGTTATCAGAAAAGAAGAGTACTTGGTAGCAAACTTTTTTTTTTTTTTTGGGTCTGAACTATTACTTAAGGCAGCTGATATTATTATTACCTCTGCTTTTGTTTGATAGTTGGTGCATAAGTTACAATCATGATAGTCGTGGTTTGATCTCATGGAAAGTTGACGATACCAGCTCTCTTGCTGGTTACAGCAATGGTGGCTGCCCCATCTGTTGACACATGTAATAATAAGAGCGTAGGGTTAGGGTAGGGTGCCATTCAAATTTTCCATCCCTGTGCCATGTGATCCTACTTCCAGCAAACTAGACCGTAAATTCCTATCAAACTTGGTCAATACAGTAAGGGGAGCTTGCATTTTTTGGTTCTGAATGAATGGTATCAGTAGGCACAAGACAGAACAGCTTATTCTTCTCTGGATATATCATTGTGAGAGCTTCTTCTTCTATGGATATATTATTGTGAGAGCTCCTTCTATGGATATAGCATTGTGGGAGCTCCTTCTTCTCTGGATATATCATTGTGGGAGGTCCTTCTTTTCTGGATATGTCATTGTGGGAGGTCCTTCTTTTCTGGATATGTCATTGTAGAAGGCCCTTCCTCTGTGGATGTCATTGTAAGACGTCCTTCTTCTCTGCATATGTTATTGTAAGAGGTCCTTCTCTGGATATGTCATTGCTTACGATCCTTTTTTTCTGGATATATCATTGTGTGAACTCCTTCTTCTCTGGATATATCATTGAGGAAGCTCCTTCTTCTCTGGATATATCATTTTGGGAGCTCCTTCTTCTCTGGACATATCATTGTGAGAGGCCCTTCTTCTCTGGATATATCATTGTGAGAGGTCCTTCTTCTCTGGATATATCATTATGGGAGACCCTTCTTCTCTGGATATATCATTATGGGAGGCCCTTCTTCTCTGGATATATCATTATGGGAGGCCCTTCTTCTCTGGATATGTCATTGTGAGAGGTCCTTGACTAGATATGTCATTGTGGGAGGTCCTTTTTTCTCTGGATATGTCATTGTGGGAGGTTCTTCTTCTCTGGATATATCATTATGGGAGACCCTTTTCTGGATGTATTATAGTGGGAGCTCCTCCTTCTCTGGATATAGCATTGTGGGAGCTCCTTCTTCTCTGGATATAGCATTGTGGGAGCTCCTCCTTCTCTGGATATAGCATTGTGGGAGCTCCTTCTTCTCTGGATATATCATTGTGAGAGCTCCTTCTTCTCTGGATATATCATTGTGAGAGGTCCTTCTTCTCTGGATATATCATTATGGGAGACCCTCTTCTCTGGATATATCATTGTGTGAACTCCTCCTTCTCTGGATATAGCATTGTGGGAGCTCCTTCTTCTCTGGATATATCATTGTGTGAACTCCTTCTTCTCTGGATATATCATTGTGGAAGCTCCTTCTTCTCTGGATATATCATTATGAAAGGCCCCTCTTCTCTGGATATATCATTATGGGAGGCCCTTCTTCTCTGGATATGTCATTATGGGAGGCCCCTCTCATCTGGATGTCATCGTGGGAGGTCCTTTTTTCTCTGGGTATGTCATTGTGGGAGGTCCTTCTCTGGATGTATCATTGTGAGAGCTCCTTCTTCTCTGGATATATCATTGTAGGAGCTCCTTCGTCTCTGGATATATCATTGTGGGAGGTCCTTCTTCTCTGGATATATCATTGTGGGAGGTCCTTCTTCTTTTCTGGATATATCATTTTGGGAGCTCCTGCTTCTCTGGATATGTCATTGTGAGAGGTCCTTCTTCTCTGGATATGTCATTGTGTGAAGTCCTTCTTCTCTGGATATATCATTATGGAGGCCCTTCTTCTTTGTATAAATCATTATGGGAGGCCCTTCTTCTCTGGATATATCATTAAGGGAGGCCCTTCTCTGGATATGTCATTGTGAGAGGTCCTTCTCTAGATATGTCATTGTGGGATGTCCTTTTTTTCTCTGGATATGTCATTGTGGGAGGTTCTTCTTCTCTGGATATATCACTTTGAGAGGTCCTTCTCTGGATATATCATTGTGGGAGGTCCTTCTTCTCTGAAGATGTCATTGTGGGAGGTTTTTCTTCTCTGGATATGTCATTGTGAGAGGTCCTTCTTCTCTGGATATGTCATTGTGGGAGGTCCTTCTTCTCTGGATATGTCACTGTGGGAGGTTCTTCTTCTCTGGATATATCATTGTGAGAGGTCCTTGTCTAGACATGTCATTGTGAGAGGTCTTTGTCTAGACATGTCATTGTGGGAGGTTCTTTTTTTCTCTGGATATGTCATTGTGGGAACTCCTTCTCTGGATATATCATTATGGGAGGCCCTTCTTCTCTGGATGTATCATTATGGTAGGCCTTTCTTCTCTGGATATATCATTACAGGAGGCCCTTTTTCTCTGGATATGTCATTGTGAGAGGTCCTTGTCTAGATATTTCACTGTGGGAGGTTCTTCTTCTCTGGATGTATCATTGTGAGAGGTTCTTTTTCTCTGGATGTATCATTGTGAGAGGTTCTTTTTCTCTGGATGCATCATTGTGAGAGGTCCTTCTTCTCTGGATATGTCATTGTGGGAGGTCCTTCTTCTCTGGATATGTCACTGTGGGAGGTTCTTCTTCTCTGGATATATCATTGTGAGAGGTCCTTGTCTAGACATGTCATTGTGAGAGGTCTTTGTCTAGACATGTCATTGTGGGAGGTTCTTTTTTCTCTGGATATGTCATTGTGGGAACTCCTTCTCTGGATATATCATTATGGGAGGCCCTTCTTCTCTGGATGTATCATTATGGTAGGCCTTTCTTCTCTGGATATATCATTACAGGAGGCCCTTTTTCTCTGGATATGTCATTGTGAGAGGTCCTTGTCTAGATATTTCACTGTGGGAGGTTCTTCTTCTCTGGATGTATCATTGTGAGAGGTTCTTTTTCTCTGGATGTATCATTGTGAGAGGTTCTTTTTCTCTGGATGCATCATTGTGAGAGGTCCTTCTTCTCTGGATATGTCATTGTGGGAGGTCCTTCTTCTCTGGATATGTCACTGTGGGAGGTTCTTCTTCTCTGGATATATCATTGTGAGAGGTCCTTGTCTAGACATGTCATTGTGAGAGGTCTTTGTCTAGACATGTCATTGTGGGAGGTTCTTTTTTCTCTGGATATGTCATTGTGGGAACTCCTTCTCTGGATATATCATTATGGGAGGCCCTTCTTCTCTGGATGTATCATTATGGTAGGCCTTTCTTCTCTGGATATATCATTACAGGAGGCCCTTTTTCTCTGGATATGTCATTGTGAGAGGTCCTTGTCTAGATATTTCACTGTGGGAGGTTCTTCTTCTCTGGATGTATCATTGTGAGAGGTTCTTTTTCTCTGGATGTATCATTGTGAGAGGTTCTTTTTCTCTGGATGTATCATTGTGAGAGGTCCTTCTTCTCTGGATATATCATTATGGGAGGCCCTTCTCTAGATATATCATTATGGGAGGCCCTTCTTCCCTGGATATATCATTATGGGAGGCTCTTCTTCTGTAGACATGTCATTGTGGGAGGTCCTTTTTTTCTCTGGATGTATCACTGTGAGAGCTGCTTCATCTCTGGATGTTATTGTGGGAGATCCTTCTTCTCTGGATATATCATTGTGGGAGGTCCTGCTTCTCTGGATATATCATTGTGAGAGGCCCTTCTCTGGATGTATCATTGTGGGAGGTCTTTTTTCTCTGGATATATCATTGTGAGAGGTCCTTCTTCTTCTCTGGATATATCATTTTGGGAGGTCCTGCTTCTCTGGATATATCATTGTGAGAGGCCCTTCTTCTCTGGATATGTTATTGTGAGAGGTCCTTCTTCTCTGGATATGTCATTGTGGGAGGTCCTTCTTCTCTGGATGTCATTGTGGGAGGTCCTTCTTCTAAGGATATGTCATTGTGAGAGGTCCTTCTTCTCTGGATATGTCATTGTGGGAGGTCCTTCTTCTAAGGATATGTCATTGTGAGAGGCCCTTCTTCATGTCATTGTGGGAGGTCCTTCTTCTAAGGATATGTCATTGTGAGAGGCCCTTCTTCTAAGGATATGTCATTGTGAGAGGTTCTTTTTCTCTGGATATGTCATTGTGGGATGTCCTTCTTCTCTGGATGTGTCATTGTGAGAGGTTCTTCTTGTCTGGATGTCATTGTGGGAGGTCCTTCTCTGGATGTGTCATTGTGAGAGGTTCTTCTTGTCTGGATATATCATTGTGGGAGGTCCTTTTTCTCTGGATATATCATTGTGGGAGGTCCTTCTTCTCTGGATGTGTCATTGTGGGAGGTCCTTTTTCTCTGGATATGTCATTGTGGGATGTCCTTCTTCTCTGGATATATCATTGTGAGAGGTTCTTCTTGTCTGGATATGTCATTGTGGGAGGTCCTTCTTCTCTGGATGTGTCATTGTGAGAGGTTCTTCTTGTCTGGATATGTCATTGTGGGAGGTCCTTTTTCTCTGGATATATCATTGTGGGAGAAAATATTGGACAGACTTGCAGAGTGGCTGAGGATAGACAGGGTGGGAGATGTACTTGCAGCGATAAGGGATAGATTCGTATGGAGGGCCATGATGGCCAGGTGATGATGACTGTAAACAGTGGTTCACATCATGGTGGCAAACTGAAAATTGGGTGTTGTTCAGTTTGAATTATCATTTCTAACTTGTCAACAAGCCAAACGTTCAATCCATATTGGGTGACAATTCATCCATCAGCATATATGATATCTTTAAAGACACATTTTATTTCGCACGCAGTCAGTCTTCCTCTAACCCAGATGAAATACTCCTCCATCCATTTCCCAATTTTAACCCTTTGACTCCCACACCCTATCCACCAGTTGCAAAAAGTTAACTTTTGATTCCCTCATCCTATCCACCAGCTTCCTGTAGGAAGCTGGCGGATAGGGTGAGAGAATCAAAGGGTTAAGTTTTTGCTTTGTTAGTATAGTTGATCGTACAGGATGCTGGTAAATAGGGTGGGGGAGGCAAAGAGTTAAAGACATATTATCATAATAAGGAAAGACAAATTTTGATCAAAGCAAGTGAGATTTCACATTTACACACAACACACACACACACACACATACACAGATACAAGGCAGACCATGAATTCAAAGTTAAATACTGTTTATTTAGCATTTTCAAATATTTATAAAAAGTTTACAAGCATCAGGAGTACAATCAATGTATTTTGCTTGAAATCTGTGCATCTCTCTTGAAGTGACAATTTTTCATCCATCAGCAGCTATGAAATCTTTGCAGACACATTTTATTCACACGCAGTCAGTCTTCCTCTAACCCAGATGAAATACTCCTCCATCCATTTCCCCAATTTTAACCCTTTGACTCCCACACCCTATCCACCAGCTGCAAAAACTTAACCTTTGACTCCCTCATCCTATCCACCAGCTTCCTGGCGGAAGCTGGCGGATAGGGTGAGAGAATCAAAGGGTTAAGTTTTTGCATTGTTAGTATGGTTGATCATGCAGGATGCTGGTGAACAGGGTGTGGGAGGCAAAGAGTTAAAGACAGATTATCATAATAAGGAAAGACAAATTTTGATCAAAGCAAGTGAGATTTCACATTTACACACATACACACACACACACACACACAACACAAACACACACACATACACACACACACACACATACACACACACACACACATACACACAGACACACACACATACACACACACACACACACACACACAGATACAAGGCAGACCATGAATTCAAAGTTAAATACTGTTTATTTAGCATTTTCAAATATTTATAAAAAGTTTACAAGCGTCAGGAGTACAATCAATGTATTTCGCTTGAAATCAGTGCATCTCTCCTGAAGTGACAATTTTGATTACAAGAAATATTTATAGAATTATTCAATATTGGACTATTAACATGGTCAACATATCTATCTTGAGGTAGATGACAGAATTTCACACATGATGTACATATGGAATTATCTCATGACCGACTATACAGAACACACAAAAAAAGTAGGCCTATACTAAACAAGATACTGTGCTTTAAGATCAAGACTAGAACAGCCAGATAAGAAGATTCAAATAATCTTATCTGTCTGCACTTGGTTCATTCTTGTCGATAACAGATTTCGAGCAATCATACCAACAGCTGTAGACAATGATTTGAGAGATTATAAAAGATAAGAGCCACATGTCAATGATTGCACAATACAAGAAATAACAAAAGTGAATTCATTTATTTTACAAAATATGAAAGCACCTAACAAAACAAACAAATCAAAAGACACTACAGAAAGAAAACAGAAAACAGCAAAGCACTCCACAGTTTATATCCCAACAAATCTATTTCCAAATCAAAGTCTTCAGAGAAAATGCAGGCAGCCTCACGTTGACATATACAGCTCCATCTTTGAAAGACACGTCGACAGGATCATAGTGCCTGGAAAGTAAGAACAGGTTCTATAACAAAAATGCACATATTCTTAAAAGATTACAATACTTCTGACATCACATACCCTTTGACTCATGATACTGGTTTATTCAGCCATGTGCCAGATACTTGTTAGACGGAATAACTCTTGCTACCAACTCAAATCAGCAACTAGAGATTCGGTTTGCTTACTGTATAATGAAGGTGAGAATTCATAAAAACAATGAATCAACAAAGATGAGAATTCATAAAAATAATGTATCAACAAAGGTGAGAATTCATGAAAATAATGTATCAACAAAGTGCGTGTGCGTGTGTGTATGTGTAAGTGTGCGCGTGATTTTTTAAAATTATATTTTCAATTAATTTCTCCACTGTCAATTAATGCATTTGTCTTTTATGTCTATATTCTTACACTGTATGCATAGAATCACAAGGACTAATTAGCCCAAGTCCACTATGACCTAATACAACTCTCACTGGGTAATCCTGTGTTTTCAAGTTTCAGGTTTCAACGCTGTGCAAACGTGAATGTGGACCATGCTGAGATGAGGGAAACAAGTCTTAGGATCTGTTTCAAAACAAAGGTGACACCACTAAACTGGTGGGTATTAGGATGGATTGTGAAACCAAGTCAATCGAACACATTCAAATCTAGGACTGAAATTAAAACAATCTTAACTCCAACTCTTATCAGGTTTCATCTCATCATAAATGTAAATGTCAAGAATAATATTCTAGTCAGGTTCAACTTGTCAAAAACATGTAACGGTCTTTCAAGGCTACTTTTAAGTTTAAAAAAAAAAGAAAAATATGAAAAAATGTAAAAACTGTAATGCTCAAGAATAATACTTATCAAATGTTCCACATAAAAAAGCATCATAAAAAGATTAACTCTCAAGAACAACTCTTTATCAAGTGCTTCCAAACTCATCATAAAAATCATAACTCTATGCACTTACGATGCCCTTCAAAATCATGGAAGTTTATGCTAAGATGTCTATATTCTACACACACATACACACACACACACACACGCACATGCAACACAAACACATATATGACACCACACACACAAACACAATACTACTCACATATTGAGGACAACAACAGTAACATTTGAGTCAGGTCTTAAGAAAGCAGCAGTTTGATGTAGGGAGATGGTGAAGGAGATGAATTTCCAGGTAGACAGACCCAGGCAGCAAGAACTTACTGAAATACAGACAGCACACACACATATTTGAACATACATCAAAAATTAGTGTGTTGAATAACATAACATCATACAATAATCCACAAATAACCCAACATAGTTCACACAACACCTAAAAGAAAATTGCACATGCATTGAAACACCAGATTATATCAATACAGAGAGTAGAATGATGATAAATAGAAGTTACAAGGATTACTGCACCACTGACATCTTTTTCTGTGTGCTGTATGCATATGTCTGTGCAAATAATAAATATATGCATGCATACGTGCAAGCCTATGCGAGTGTGTGTGTATTTTCATGTGCATTCATGCATATATGCATAGGCATATGTGTGTGTTTGGTGTGTGTGTGTGTGTGTGTGTGTGTTGTGTGTGTGTGTGTATGTATAACATATATGTGTATAGTTTATACTCTCACACTGCTGACAGAATAACTGATATCTTTACAATGTCCAGCTGCAACTTTCACAGTTGTGTCTCAAGAATCTCACTCACAGCTCACCTGAAATGACCCATAGCATAAAACATTGGCTGCTTGTAGAACTCCCCACTGGTCGCGTTGACAAAGATGGGACTATTGTCCAGGTTATGCACCCAGTTTGGGCCACCTATGGTGCTCAGAGCTATGTTCCAGTCAGTCCACCCTGTTACCCAATGGTTCAAATCCTGGAAAAAAAGAGTTCAAGATAATGGTTTAGAAATCCAAAACAAGTGTGACTGCCCACGTTCAAGCAAACAGGAACAAGAAAAAACATGAAAACAGAATCAGAACGCGTATTTAATACAACCAGACAAGACAGGCACAAATTTTCTGCCAACTGGCCTATGTCAAGCGCGAGTTCTTAGCATTTCTCACAAACACATTTTGATTTTATTTTAGTCCTTTTCTTCTACTAGACGAAGCAGCAGGGAGGTTTTAGTGTTTTTCTCCTAATTTTTGTACTTGGTGTTTATTCGTTTGTGACCTTATGTTTACACTTGATAAAGCCCAGTTGGCCGAAAATTTGCATCTGCCTTGACTGGTTGTATTAAATGTGCATTCTGATTCTATTTTTGTGTTTTTTTTCTGGATTCTATAATGGTTTAGATTCAAGAGCAAAAGACTTGCTCTTTTCTTCCACTGGTGTATGCGTGTAGGGAGTTACATGTATGTACAATATGTGTGTCTGGGTATAAGTCATTCAATCACAGTTCAAGGGACATGGGATCCATAGGAGCTATTAACCCTTTGACTCCCACACCCTATACGCCAAATGCAAAAAACGTGGAGGGCACAGTGCAGGAGTCAAAGGGTTAACAGTCCATGTTACCAACTCACGTCCAAAATATCGCTGGCATAAGACTGCGCATCTTTCCAGACTCCAATCTCAACCACTTTGACTGTGGCCTCCGTGGCCAGTATAAACTTGTCAGGATATTCCTCGTGAGTGTAGTCAAGGGCAACTACAGGTGAGAACTCATCAATGTACCAGTGGATGCCAATGCCAGAGATGTATTTGGCTGCTTCATGGTCCGATAAAACCTGCAACATGTATACACATATGCATACATATGTGTACATGTAGACCCTCTTTCTGTACACAAATAAACATGTGCACACACACCGCACACATGCATGCTCACACACACTCGCACATAAATCACAGAACACTGAAGAGAATGTTGTGAAGAACTTAAGAAATATCAACATCAATGTTTCCACGTATTACAGTCATTCTTTAATACGTATGAAAATAACAACTCACAGACTGAAGCTGTAAAGAAATGAAGAGACAAAAAAGAAAATGCAACTAAAAGAGGCGGAAGAGGTTGAGGTTGAGCTAATGAACAGTATAAACGAAGACTGAAGATGGGGGCAGATTGCAGACAGAGATCAAGAGAGAGTGGAAAGAGACAGAAAGAGAATAACAGAACATGAGATTATGAAAAACGGAGGGAAACAGAAAGAAAATGAGACAATATGAATACAAAATTCATTCAATATAAGGCCTTGACCCATGTGAAGGGGTGTAATCAATAATTTACATCACCAATCTATTGTAAGCACATAAGAATTTCCACAGGAAATTCGAAAGAAAAGTCTACATATAATAACACAACTTAAAATATACATATTTATTATTACCTTGGTAATGAATCTCTGTGATACTACACAATATCAATTCATTCACGTAACACACTGATGTCTTTTAAATGATTTATACAAAGTCCTCAAGGTGTCTTCATTTCCTGTTAACAAACATGATGCTGATTTGAACACATTTTTCTTGCCATGTATTTCGGTGGCATAAATTGATTTCTTAGATCGTCAAGTTTTGGTAGTATATTACAAAATGGATTTCAGTTTCTGTGTCAAGTTTTGGTAGTATATTACAAAATGGATTTCAGTTTCTGTGTCAAGTTTTGGTAGTATATTACAAAATGGATTTCAGTTTCTGTGTCAAGTTTTGGTAGTATATTACAAAGTGGATTTCAGTTTCTGTGTCAAGTTTTGGTAGTATATTACAAAATGGATTTCAGTTTCTGTGTCAAGTTTTGGTAGTATATTACAAAATGGATTTCAGTTTCTGTGTCAAGTTTTGGTAGTATATTACAAAGTGGATTTCAGTTTCTGTGTCAAGTTTTGGTAGTTTATTACAAAATGGATTTCAGTTTCTTCCTTTGCATAGTTGACAAGTTATTTCATTCTGTTTTTAGTTTCAGTTTCTTCCTTGAACATTAAACATATTATTTCATCTTTACTATCTTTGTATCTTGATCTATGTACAGTGTTCTGATATATACCAAACTTAAATTTGGTTAATTAATCCTTTGACTCCCACACTCTTTCCACCAAATGCAAAAACTTAACCTTTGATTCCCTGACCCTATCCACCAGCTTCAAAGAATCAAACGGCTAAGTTTCTGCTTTGCTGGGATGGTTGACAATGCAGGATGCTGGTGGACAGGGTGAGGGAGTCAAAGAGTTAATGCATTCCTTACATACCCATTTACTATCAATGCTAGATATCATTCTACATTAAGATTTACTAGATCATTTCTATAGGACTGAAATCCATCACTGTTATTACTATGCCCTTTCCAGCATTGCCATTTCGTACTGATTAGTCTCTGTCTAAATACTTTTACAAATAATTTTACACCAACACTTTGATTTTCCCAAGCACATGAAAATCCATTAATACATAAATGTTAAAGGAGTGGAGAGAAATCAAGAAAGCAAGTTTCAACAGATTTTTAAAGTTTGGAGTTTAGATTTTGGAGTTTGTTCAAGAGGGAATCATCACATCAGACATTCATAAGTGCTCCACCCAAATCTGTCAGCAATTATCTGGCAGACTCCCTCAGCTTGTACTAAACCATATGCATCGGCAAGGTCTCGAACTCGGGGAATGGAAAAGAGGGCCAGGGTGGAAGAGAGAGAGGGAAGACCTTTGAAACACTAAGATACCAGCAGAATGATGGAAACAGTAAGATGGGCAGCAAACAAGCTAATGTTTAATGTTGCAGGCTGAGATTGAACTCAAGATGTCAAATCCTCAGTCCACGACTCTATAATTAATAATAATTTCAGTATTTGTACAGCGCCAAGTCTTGACAACTCAAATTAAAGCGCACTCACGTACCAGCCACACGCATACAATCGACAAAGACTACCTTACAATATTTAATACACAGACTGAGGGAAAGAAGAAGCTGTAGAATTCATTGTTGCGAAAAAGAGGTAGGCTTTTAATTGGATTTAAAAAGCAGAAAGGGTTTCAAAATAACCAACCAGCACAAAAAATAAGAATGGGAAGCACAAAATTCATTCGACAAGCTCTTTCACCTTTTCTGCCCAGTATGGCAGCAGCAAACGATTGTCGTCCAACATCATCAGTTTGATGTCACCAAAACTGTTGTTGTGCAAAGCTGGTCCTAGATCAGTTTGATAAAATCTCGCTGTTGCTCTGGCGTGAAGCCCATGGCCTGGAAAAAGTGTTTATAGATGTACCCATCTGTAGGCTCGTTCTGTGCTGTCAGACCCCAGAAGGTGATATTGTGCTTCTGGTATTCCTGCAGAAACCTGCACGCAAGAAGTATCAAATGACATCTGAGTAATGTAACAAGCACACAAAAGGCAACGCTGACACTCAAATACTGGCTGTCTAATTTATCAAATGATGAACATGATGATGATGTAATAAAAACTCAAATGGCTACAAAGACTGGATTTTTTATCTGATTTTTAGAACAGCACCTAAAACTGATTAAAGAAAAAAATCCATCACAGTCCATTTTTATGTCTAGGTCTGTTTGAAAGAATGGGAAAACATCCTACAAATTTAGTACTAGTCTGCTACAAGCCTCACAACATATTTAAGTTGAAGCATGTATGAATAAGATCAAAACCTGTGACTGAAGGCCAAGGTAACAAACAACAGAAAAGCTAGACCCATAACAAAACATTTTACCAAATGAAGGCTTCAAGTAATACTAAAAAAACAGGAATGAAAAACCTACAGATTTTTTCTGCAAACCAAACTTTCCCCCCCCCAAATATGGATGATGATGTATCCTGATTATGATGATGACAATTATGATGATGATATTTTTCTGCCTCCTACCCTCCATATCCCTTTTCCACGCTTCACCCATGGAATTTAAATGTCCAGGTAGCCAGCAGGAAAGAAGAATGGTCTTAAATCCTTTGACTCTAGCAGCCTGTCTACCAGCATTCTGCATTGTCAACCATGCTAACAAGGCAAAAACTTAATCCTTAGACTCTGTCACCCTATCCACCAGCTTCCTGCAGAAAGCTGGCAGATAGGGTGACAGAGTCTAAGGGTTAAGTTTTTGCAGTTAGTGAATAGGGCGCGGGAGTCAAAGGGTTAGACGCAAACCTGACAAAATAGTTGGCCCAGGTCTTGTAGTAAGGTCCACCAGGTTGACCGACAAGAGTTCCATTGCCTGTCATGTTTTTGTTGGTTTTCATCCAGGCTGGTGCACTCCATGGACTGCCAAACAACTTGATGCCTCGTTGACTGATGGAAATTGCATGCTGGATGAATGGGATCTAAGGGAGAACATTCTTTGTTAGATTCAGAGGAACATGAAATTTCCTCAAACAAGATTCATCACACTCTCACAGTTTTGTACACGCTCTATCAAAATCTGCCAGCAATGATCTGGCAGACTATCTGAGCCCGTACAAAATTGTATGCTGGGATGGGAGACTCTTACATGATGGGATGGGAGAACAGATTCTTATATTCTTCATCTTGAGATCTGTGTAAGTTAACCGTTTGACTCCTGTACCCTATCCACCAACTGCAAAAACATAACCCTTTGACTCCCTCATCCTATCCACCAGCTTCTGGCAGGAAGCTGGTAGATAGGGTGAGGAGTCAAAGGGTCAAGATTTTGCTTTGTTAGTATAGGTGACAATGCAGGATGCTGGTGGATGGGGTGCGGGAGTCAAAGTGTTAACACTGCTAGAGCATATACCAACATTTGTGTAATGGCAGCAGGCATACTTGCACACACACATGCATGTGCTCAAACAACACCTCAGATCTGAAGTTATTTATTTTCAGATTAACATTTTTCATGCTATCCTGGCATATTCAAAATCATTGAATCAAAATATCTCTCTCTAAACACACACACACACACACGCACACCACATACACTCACACACACAAACACACAACACACACAACACACACACACACACACACACACACACACACATACACACACACACACACACACACACACACACACACACACACACACACACACACCAGAGCTAACAATGACATGACATTTATATGGCGACCGATCTTGATACATAAATCAAATCAAAGCATGACTTCATCATTCACCAAAACCTTCTCTCACAATGACCAAAATTCAAGCGTACAAAACACACAGAAACTGCAAAGGGGGAGGAGAGGTGGGGTGTAAAACCAAAGGGTGGGCATGTGTAAGGGGAAATCACTGCTGGACAAACAGGTATGTCTTCAAGCTATACTTGAAAGAAGACAGAGTGTGTGACTGTCAAACAGACATGGGAAGCTGGTTCCAGTTGCATGGACCACAAAAAAAAAAAAAAAGTGGAGACTGACTGCGGAGCATTTGTATCAAGGAATTTGTAAACAAGTAATACCAGAAGCAGAATGGAGCACAGAATATGTACAGACATATACTCATTTCACCTACATACCAATAAATACAGCTGATTACTAAAAAAAAACTATACAGGAAATATTTATCCCACAGGTCAACTGTCACAGTCTTTAGGACTGTTACTGTTACCGTTATTTCTGTTTAAACCCCAGCCGACTGCGTACAGCCATATCAGGGCTATAACCATTTCAAAACATACACAATACTACAACAGGAAAAAAAGGGAAAAACAAAAGTACACATATCAAGGTATTCGCACACACAATCTAAGGAGATGCCCCTGGCACTGACCAACCTGTCCAATTCATCGCACAGGGATTTAAAATACATGATAACTAAGGACACTAAAACAAAAACAAAAAAGCCAGGCCTAAGTTGCCTAAATAGCTTCTGCACATTTCATTTCCTTAGAGCCAAAAATGCATTTAATACATGTACCAATTATCAATGCCAAGAGAATGTATGTAAGACTTTATCAAACACATACAGGTGAATGGACCAGCAAGGTAGAAAATGGTAGGAAGAATTGACAGAAAGCAAAGGAATATATGGGAGAAACAAAGAGACTGACAGAAAAGAGGAAATTTCTAGCACAGAATTTCCAGAAGGTGGGGATACTATTTACACTGAAAGAGCCCCTGGTATCCTCAATTGGGAATCTAGGACTGAAGTGGCTTATCTATCTATATATACACAATAAACAAAGCAAACACAACTTACAGTATCAAGCATGCCAATGCATATTTCAAAATGATTATTTGTTATGAAAAGACAACAAAAAGGTCAATAACCTTGAATTTCAAATCCTCAGGTGCCAGAGAAAAGTGTTTCAATGCAAAATCTCCATCAACATCATCATATGAATACTGATGGGTGGAAAAATCACAGCTTGCCATAGGCACACGCCCAATGTTATATTCGATACCTGTAACACCAAACGACATATCATCATTAGACTGATATCAAACGTATCATAAATTTTGTTCAACAGCATTAAATTTACATATCAAAACAGAAAAACAATGATTATCATCGATATGAACAGCAATCAATATACGTCCAAGCTGAAACAGTAACTATGACATAATTTTTCAGATTTCCTCCCTTTTTTAAGAAATAAAATCAAATATTCATTTACTGATGTATCTGTTCTTATCAATACATCCCCTGTAAACATTTGATGATTCACTCATGACACTGAAATCCAGATTTTATGACTGGAGTTCAGACTTTATAACAATGATTTTCAGATTATTTTCCTGTACGAGGGGCACACATTATGTTTTGCAACCTAGACGAACTAATGACGTCACTACTTTGTTTTTTACATTACATCATAGACCAATTTCGTACTACTTGTGACAAAAATTTTTACTTGATTCCGTACAACCATTGTCATTCCATGCAACAAAATGTCCGGTAAGGGTGACGGGTCTTCTGCCAGCAGTGTTGACCTTTCGCGAAGGGATTTTCCAGCTATGATGTATTATGACTACTGCCAAGGAAAATCTTTTCAAGAGTGCTTTCAAAGTTTAAAACACTGTTTTGGAGATCAATCTCCGTCCAAAGCCATTGTTTTCAGGTGGTTCAGACAGTTCATGTCTGGAGCGAGAACGTTGGAAGATGATGACCGTTGTGGTCGAATGGCAACAACCGTTACCCCAGAAAACGTCTCTAGGGTAGAGTCCCTGATTAAGAAGGACCCAAAAATGACATACGCTGAAATACAGGATATCATGAAGATTTCATCAGGAAGTCTCACTCGCATTCTTCACGACTGCCTTGGCGTAAGGAAACGTGCCCGTTGGGTGCCCCATAACCTGAGTGAAGAGCAGAAGCGGGGTAGGGTGGACTGGTGCACCCACATGCTAAGAAAATTTGACGGAGGAAGGTCTCCTCGCGTTTGGGACATCGTAACAGGAGACGAAACCTGGGTATACCAATACGACCCCGAGACGAAGCAACAGTCGGCGGTGTGGGTCTTCCCAGATGAGAACCCACCTGTGAAATTCAAAAGAAACAGAAGTGCTTCCAAACAAATGATAGCGTGTTTCTTTGCAAAATTCGACCACGTTGCCACCATACCGCTTGAGGACAGAAAGACGGTTACGGCTGACTGGTATGTCAACCACAGTTTGCCTAAAGTCTTACAGGCATGGTGTAAATGGCGTCCCCGAACGAGTGTCCGTGATCTACTGCTCCATCATGACAATGCCAGCGCACACGCAGCAGCAGTAACTCTGGACTTTCTAGCCGCCAATGATGTTCAGCTGGTCACCCACCCACCATATTCACCTGACTTAGCCCCCTGTGACTGGTTTTTGTTCCCTTCCGTCAAAAGGCAGCTGAAGGGAAAGCAGTTTCAGAACGCCGAAGATGCCCGAGCTTTCTTCGAGGGCATCATTTTGGACATACCCCGGTCAACGTGGTCTGGTGTCATAGACAGCTGGTTTGAGAGGATGGTCAAATGTGTACAGGTTGAGGGGGGTTTCTTCGAAAAACTGGAGAAGGCAGAGAGGTTGTAAGTGTTGTTGAAAAACCAGATTGCAAAACATAATGAGTGACCCTCATATAAATGATAGTTCTACTGAGGTAGACTAAGTGAATGTATGACTGAATACCAAAAACATTTTACAGTATCTGAAGCCTGCGAACCTCTTTACTTTTCTTTTCATCAACATTTCTCAGACAAATTCTTCACTTTTTAAGTCACAATTTCTCTCACATTTCCTTTTTCTAATTAAATTTTTTTTTATTAACATCAATTCTCTTACAGCGTCATATATCATCCTATTTTTTTCTTCCAAAAATCAAACGTTCATAAATACTACAATATTCTAAACAAACATGTACCACAGAAAAGGAGCTAATAACTCATTTAAAAGGAAATAACCTTTTTTGTGCAAGGCAAACAATTATGCATTCTTAACCATCTAGGCAGGCAACCATCCATACTTTTTAAATAGGACAGAATAATTCTTCATTTCTGTGTGATGCAGATGTGTGAATTATTCAAACCTTCAGGAGCAAAGTAGGACCGAAGAAGTTTGTCTTGTGCTGGCTCTGGCAAGCTAGCTATGTTGATGCCTGCAGAGTCTGTAAAGGCACCACCAAATCCAATGATAGACTGTCTTGTTTTGTTCCTAAAAATTTCATACACCGCTGTAACAAGAAAAATGGAACACTGATCTGTAATGCTTGCAAAACCATTTCAAAAAGTAATTATGTCACTTAAAAAATACACACAACCTTACTTTGTGTCCTCTCTCTCACTCACTTCCTCTTTACACACACACACACACACACAAACACACACACACACCACACACACACACACACACACACACACACACACTCACACACACATATCTCACTTTGAAAGCATAGAATAAACATTTAATGCAAAACAATAACATCTCAAGCAAACGCAAGACAAATTTTGGAGTAAACAAATAACCCAAGCAAACAAAATATGGATATCCTGACTTGACTTTTTTAATGACACAGGAATGACAACAATGCTAAAAACAGACAGCTGACAGAATGGGAGTTATGATGAGAGCAAAACTGTCAAGTGACAGGCAAGATTTGACAAACAGAAAACTTGAAAACATATAAATCACAGCTTGGGACACTTTATTACAGACTTAAGACTTCAAAAGGTTTATTGTGCTTTGACCATGTGCCCATACAAACCAACATGTAGCATGCAGTCATATGAATTCATAACACAACAGATACACGTAACAAGTAACAAACACATGCACAGGCAAGACTTTTAACTTGTTCTGGGCTTGAGTAACAAATCAAATACTGAAAGAAAGAGAGAGAGAGAGAGAGAGAGAGAGAGAGAGAGAGAGAGAGAGAGAGAGAGAGAAAGAAAGAGAGAGAGAGAAACAGAGAGGGAGGGAGAGAGAGAGAGAGAGAGAGAGAGAGAAACAGAGGAAGAGAGAGAGAGAAAGAGAGAGAGAGAGAGAGAGACAGACAGACAGACAGACAGGCAAGACAGACAGACAGATAGACACACACACACAGAGACAGGCAGGCAGGCAGACAGACAGACAGACAGACAGATTGACAGACAGACAGACAGAGACAGAGATTAAGAGAACATAAAATACAAATCATAAAATAACTTTTTATAAGACATAGTTCAGTACTAAAAACAAGAATCAAGACACAATACTAACATCCCAAAGAAGATGAAGAAACGCTTGTAACATTGTAAACCAATCGATCTCCAGCCTGTGAAGATGTATACACTGCCACCTGGCCAGCAGGCAGTGGACGTAATGGAGGAACTGTATCACAATATGTGGAGTTACACACGCACACAAAATTGCCATCTCCAAAGCTCCGCGCTCTGCATGGCAGACTAACAGATCCTGAAAGGAAAATATTTTGGTGGAACAAGTGTTGCTACATTATGAATTTGTTATTACTCTTAACAATATAACTAGTGAAATAAGAACCCTTCATCACTGTTAATGCTTTTGGCTTCAGTGTATCAATGCTGAAAAAATTTCCAGAAAAAGTTAAAAAAATAAACCTACAACTTTTGTAAGCACATATCTTGAAAATCATAAAAGTTCATAAAATGAATCAGAAATGAACAAAGATTCTTCTTGCAACAATATCACCTTGCAAATATTTTATCAAATTGTAATGTAATCTTCCTGAAATACCATGCTCCTTTTATTCTTATATTCTCTCTCTCAAAAACACATGCCCATGCACACATACACACACACACACACACACACACCTCTCTCTCTCTCTCGCACAAATACACACACACACAAACACACACAGAGGGAGAGGATGCAGAAAGAGAAAACTGGACCTGAATGTGCCTTCCCCCTTTCATTCTCACTTGCAGTCAACAAAACAAAGACTGTTTCTCTCTGAATAGCAAACAACAGACATCAATTTTTTAAATATTACTGTCTCTGATCACTTGTTCATATACTAGCTAATCACTGTCACGAGTTCTCAAAATATGACTTATCAATAATCAATAAATGACCTGACACAAAATGAATGTAACCCAGTAAACTTTATCAGTTTACACTAAATACAGTGACATGAAATGCTAAAATTTGTCATCAAAATTTTCTCAACTTGCTTTGTTTCATATCAGTGTGTGTGTGTGTGTGTGTGTGTGTGTGTGTGTGTGTGTGTGTGTGTGTGTGTGTGTGTTGTGTGTGTGTGTGTGTGTGTGTGTGCACGCGTGTACGTGCGTGCATGTATGCGTCAACAAGATTTACAAGCCTAACTGTAATGTCCAAAAACTTGCAACAAGTGCCACAGATATTTAAGCAAAACCTCTGTGCATTTGAAGACAGGATGCTGCTGCCTATTTCAGTGTATGTGCCAAGTAGGGCTGTCCTACACAGATGAAAGTTCCACCAGACAGGACCACTCTCTCCAGAGCATGTTCTATTATTCTGCCCATGTTCAGAAGTAAAAGAAACAAGCAGCAGCCTACTGGGACAACTTTGGAAAACAACCATATGTCAACAAAGATGACTTACATGATAATCACATTCTTCATCCAGACCACTAGACTGAGACCTGGCCATGTTAAAGGAACAAAGAAAAAATCTCTGACTTCAGGTCTTCTAATTGTTTTGGTTAAATGCAATTACCTAACTCTCTTCTCAAAGTTTTTAGCTTTGCAATATTCTTGCTTGTATTTCTTTTTAATGGTTCAGCAACATACTTTTAAAATAAAATTGTTCTTGGATATATGTGTTATACTAACAGTTAAATGTTAATATATATCTGTCTCCATCTTATCTGAAAACTGTTTACAAATGAGTAGAACATGTATTATTATGAATTCATAAGTTGCAACTCACCATACTGTTGTATGTAAACTGCCAAAAACAGAAGAATGCAACTTGGAACACTGTATGCCCCTGTCAAACTCATGTTCAAGTTGTGAAGTAACTTCACTCAGTTTTCACTGATAATGGCGACAATACAAACAACGAACAAGACGTAGCCAGGCAGTCAGAATGTGCAATCAGTGGTGATCATGCCTTCTATGTTCTTGGTCTACACAAAATGCCATCAGCCCATTATATCTATCACAGTATCAGTTATCTTGAACTGCAAGCTCGGACCTGTATTAGTTGATAACAAATTAGTGGATATATACTATCTGTCTTTGTAACCAAAGGCTATACACTAGCAGACTCTATAAATCTCTCTATTCAAGCATAATTAGCATTTCTTCTCAAGTAATGAAATAAACTGGTCTACGTCTATTACAGTATTAGTCACTAAAGCCAGGGATTATACAAATACTCAGTCTCATATATACATAATATAGTAGTTAGATTTATTCAAATTATTGTTTGCACGAACTGTTTTCTTCTTTTCATTTTCTGTCGATGCTGACCCAAAAATTAAAAAGAAGTCAATACTTCTTTTTTATATATACTAACATGACTAGACGTCTAGTTGGCCAAGTAAACAACTGAAGCACAGGGTCACGAGGGTGACAGGCTTAAGTTTATCGGAAACGGATAGATCAGTATACACACTGTGACATGATAAGAGAGTTCACAGAAAGGCCTAGTTTTCAGTTCCTACTGCTATTACTACAACAATACGTTTCCATGGTGTCTCGTGAAGCCAGCGAGGGAGCTATACGCCTTCTAGGCTCGTTGAAAATCAAAGATCACATTAGTTTCGCTTTTCGAGTATTACGAAGGATAACTCTCTTCGCTCATTGTCGCTCTTCTAAAAAAAAGTCTACTAGCTTGGTCACATGACCAATGATGCGCGCACTTTGAAATGGCGTTTGTTACCAAGAGAAAAACAAAAGCATGTTGACAGCTAAGTTGATCAACAGTGTTGCGGCAGAGGATTTAACGTAAGAAATGTGATGACGATGATTCTAAAAGAGAGAATCTGAATCTAGTCATTTTCTTTACACCCATGCTTTTTTGATTAGCCTGATTTTGTTGATTTTGTTTTAAACTTTAGCCTAGGCTATTTTAATTAGGCTAGAAATCGGTTTTATTATTTTTAACGCAAATATTGTCGGTAGGCCTACACCGTATACATTCACTGACATTGTAGCGCAGTATAAAAACTAAAATCAACACTGTTACTGCGTGGTTTAAGTGTCTATAAGGCTAGTGCTGTCGTAACGACGTTTGCTTTTAACAAGTACTTGAACTAGTTGAACTTGAAGGACTTACTTGAAGTTAGTCACTGTGAAATACATACAATTAACAATAGAATAATCGCTGAATTAGTGAATAATCATAATAATGGCTACACCTGGACAAAATGTATTCAATCAGACAGACATGTCATCAACATTTTTTATTTGCGGTCAAAACCAGTTAACCAAGTTTTGGTTGAAATAACTTGAATCCAAGAGAAAAAGAATTTTTCCCCCATTCTATTTCTAAGCTTTCTCTGATGTGTGTATCATCATCATTTCATTTTGGCTTTCCCTGTCATTGTGCTGGAAACAGTATGCATTTATTCAGTTACTACACAGTCTACTGCACTGCATACTCCATCATTGGTACCAGACGCAGACTGTGCATGCTTCGTGTTTTCCTGTTTCCATATGCTACACAACATTGACAATGACATGTCAGCATGATCTTTAGCATGCATATTTGATATGTTGTGTGTGTGTGTGGTGTGTGTGTGTGTGTGTATGTGTTTCGTTTCATTCTTTGATTTGTCTTTTCACTATAACAGTATAAGTGATATTAGACGGAATGTCTTTTCACTATAAGTGATGTTAGACTGTGTGTGTGTGTGTGTGTGTGTGTGTGTGTGTGTGTGTGTGTGTGTGTGTGAGATGTAAGAAGATTCAGGGCATTAGGCTTAGCTGATACGTACATTTTGACATGAGATTTGGAAGTCCCCACTGTCATCTTACCACTAGGCATTTTCTAAACAAGTTCAGACTAGTGACCTGTCCACTTGTCATGTTTATCAGAAAACACTAAAGTGAATTGAGTCACAGGATGACAAGACTGTATAACCTATCCACCTAACATCACTCTCATCACATGAGCTCTTTGCCAACATTGTAATGAGTGAGTATGGTCTACCATTTCTGCATAAACAAAACAAACTGAAAATAAGTATTTTAAAACACAAAAACTCAAATTTCGATCCTCTCAAAACTGCAGTGAATGCGTATATTCTATTAACAGTGCAGGCTGATTTCTTGCTGATTAAGATGTAATGTTTCATTCACTGATTAAGGTGTAATGTTTCAGGGCTGCTGCAGAATGTCTGGAGGAAGGTGGGAAGCCCAACACATTGAGCAGAGATGGAGCTACTGCCATGCACATCGCTGCTGGTGTCGGAACAGATGCTGTCAGATTAATGTTGGCCTATGGTGGTGACCCTAATGTCAGGTACAGTTACTGTAGTTGAAGAAAAGTATGTAATTCATCAAACAATCAAACAAAAAAATGAACAGACAGTACTAGAACTAATATAAAGAATGTATTTTGAAGAAAAGTACTTAATTCATCAAACAAACTAAAAAAGTCAAGAGTATTAGAACTAGTACTATGAACAATGTATCTTGCATATGTACACTTGTAAAAGTTGTATGCATGTTAACATGCATGCTTGTATATACATGCATGCACACGCGTGCGCGCGCGCGCGCGCACACACACACACACACACACACACACACACACACACACACACACACACACACACACACAAAACACACACCACACACACACACACACACACACCCAGGCACATGTATAACACACTCAAGACACATTACAAAAAATGGCTCACACAGAAAGTGGAAACACACACGCTTGCACACTATACAATATTAAAGAAAAAGATCACTTTCTACTGTTGCCGTAGTGTAATGTCACCTTCTTTCTTGTATCAGTGGATTTTTCCGCAGAAACTTCTTCATTGCCATGGGTTGTTTTATGTGCATCAAATTGTAAATGAATGCTGCACTCAGAACTTTTGTTTAAAATCTCATCCAAAATACTAGTTAATCATCTAACATTGATTTTGCTTACTTCATTTATGTAGATTCTGCTTTTACTGCATGATCTTGATAATGCTTAGTTCATCATTCATGATTATGCTTATTTCATGATGTTATATGGTTTGATACTTCTGTTTGTTGGAATTGATGCTAGATAAATTGTTGTTGTTAAATTTTAAAAAAAAAAGAAGTTATGAATGGTTGACACTGGATTTATCCACATGTATAGGTCAGTGGATGGATCCACACCTCTCCATGTGGCGGCTGCCTGGGGAGACCGGGACACTCTGCGACTGCTGCTGCACAACGGAGCCAATCCAAACATCATGGATCATGTAATTTCAGATATTTTTTTTTGTGATTATGTCTCACTGTGTCCACGACTAAATGTTGAGGTGTATCTTTATGTTTGAAGCTGGTCTGGCGTAGAGCCATAGAAATTGATCACATATTGATCACATTCCTTTTTATCCAAATGCGCAAGTCTGAATATGGCTCAGGATAAACTATCAGTGGCTTCCAATACATCAGGCTGTGAATGGGTATTTGATGCTGATCAAAATTGGGAAAAATAAAGCAGCAAGAAAAAGAAGAGGAGATGGGCACTTCCTTTGTAAATCTAATGCAGTCCCCAGTAAAAAATTAGGTTTTTAACATCTTATTATTGTACAACCTTGGGGTTATGGAAAACTATCTTATATATTGTACAACCTTGGGGTTATGGAAAACTCTTAATCTGTACTTATATCATTACGTTTACAATTATATACATCCAGGTATGTGCAATTTAACTTTACTACTGATTAGGTTAGCATGTTATTAAAATTTAAAGATTGTGTCATTGAATAGAAAGTTCTTCTCACTGAATGAGTGTGTGTGTATTTGGATGAGCATGCCCACTGTTCTTGGACAAAATCCCATGTAGCTTATGACTATTTGTATCTCAGTTTAGTACTCATTTCTTCACCGTTTTATGAAAAACTAATTATATTCGTGAATTTATTACTGCTGCTGTACCCAGTAAGAAAATTCATTGTTTCGTATGAGTGCAGGAAGGACAGAGGCCGGTAGACGTAGCAAGGAGTGAGGAACATGCAGCTTGTGTGGATTTACTCAAGTATTATACCATGCTTACGACTGTTGGCGATGAAGAGGAAAGCCCTATGTACACATGTAGGTTTATGTAAGACTAAGAATAAACAAAATTAGACGATTATGATTGATGATGATTACAATAATAACAATAGTAATGGTGATAACTTTTTTTATGGTGATAACATTTTTTTATGAAATAAATTATAGACATATGTACAAACTACTTTTTTCCAAGTATTTTATTTTCTATTGAGCTTTGTTTTCAGAAACAGGACAAGTTATCCAAAGTCAGTATTCTCTATATTGTATGATCTCTCTCATGTGCTTGTACTGTCTCTGTATGGCAGAGGAGGATTCTATTATGGTTTAGAGATGTTACAGGAAGTTCTTTATTATAATTGATATTGAATTGATTTCACCATTTGAAATCACCCATGACAGAGTAATTGGAATTAAAGAGCAGTCTTCTTTTTGTTCAGTTGTTTTCTAAGAAATTGCCATTTCTAGGTATATGTACTGTGTCTTCTTTGCTACTGAACTTTTCAAGGCAAATCTACAGACTAACAAAAATAGTTTTGCTGTGCATGCAAGTTGGGATTGGTAATAAGCCATAATCATTGTATTTACCAGCTTTCTTTTTAAATGTTATCAAAGAAAACGAACAAGTATTACATGTATCTGATCCAAGTTCACTGAACATACGATCACTGAATCAGTCAGAATGCTTTATCAAAGATGCTACTGGCTTTGTTTTCAAAATAGGCCTCTAATTTAGTGTATTCTTGTTTGTTTCAGCTGAGCTGATAGACCTTACCCAGGGTGATATTGCATCAAGTGATGAGGCAAGCAGAAACAACCATCAGACTAGTGCCTGTCATGTACAGCCTGCTCCCTACGCAATTTACTACTCATCGGATGAAGAAGATCCTATCAATTTGTCTGGCCAGTACTGTGACGCTTTGTCACGTCGCTTGAGCCAGCTGCTGAATGATGGAAACAACGCTTGTCTTGATGTGACATCACCAGAATGTCCCTATATAGGTGACAAGCGTGCCAAGAGACATGGTGATGGGGACAAAACTATTCTTGCTGAAGGCAGCTGCTCTCACCTGCCTGACTGCAGTTGTTCAGATACCAGTGAAAATGATCCTGTTTTCTCTGAAAGTCCGACTGGTTGTCGTTGTCATAGCAACCATTGCTGTATTCATGATGAGGCAAAACATCCCCATCTTGGTACATCCAGTGGAACAGCTGTACGCTCTGAACAACATTACTTTGATAATCCAGGATCCCCAGAATGTTATGACCCAAAGGCCAGGTATGCCAGAAACGTAGAAAGAAGAATGAAACAGAAGTATTTCCCAGACTTTGGTGAAGCCACTGAAGTGCCAGACAGAAGGCAGGTACGTAATCTTGGAAATAGGTCAGCGGAGAATGCCTTCACACACTGCAGCCATTCCTACTTCAGATCTCTGTCTCCACAGCGAGCAACACATAGTGATGAAGGTAGAGTCAGATCTTTCTCCCCGCATACTTACTCTTCAGTTCATGGTCAGGATCAGATGTCTCCAACTGGCAAGGAAGCCAGACACAAAGAGAAATGTTATCATTCACCTTCTGTGTCTGATCCTTTGAATTCATTATCTTGTCATCATCGCCACCCGCAAAAACAACTCTCTTCACCACGCAGTATTGAGCACCAGAAACAAAGATGTTCATCACCAAACCAAAGGCAGTTGTGTTCGGCATGTAGAGAAGAGTGTCATCAAAAGCAGGGTCATTCACCACAAAAACAGCCATATTCACCTCGAAATGAACAATTGCGTCAGAGACAAAGACAGTTTTATTCACCTGAAAGAGGAATATCTCAGTCGGAATTATGTACATCACCACACCATAGAGAAACTTCCCATTTCAGCAGACTGAGCAAGCATGCTACATGTTCTTCTCACAGTTCTTGCAGATCATCTCGCTGTCATCAGAAATCTCCATCCCAGTCCCCATCATATAATGTTCTTCATCGATCATTTGGTAATCACAGTACACAAAATCATATGGAAGAACATCATACCTCTATGAACAAAGCCCTCAGAAAGCAGACCACATATCCACCAGCTGAAAAGTCCCATATTTCTGCTTCTAGATCCAGATCTCCTGTTACAATCATGCACGTACAGGGTGAACAGTGCTGTCCCCTGAGTGTAGGTTTCACAGTGATATCAGTTTTCCTTTCACTCATTCCAGCCCTGATGAAGGACAGCATGAATTCACCAGAATTTCTGCCAACCGCAAGAAAGGAATTCCTGTTGGTGGCTCCTGTAGTAGTCAGTCAGTTGACAGTGGTTACTATGAAAAATGCATCTATAAGCAAACATTGGAACCAGAGATGTGCGCAGTCTGTCCTGGATCAGGGCCAAAATCAACAGGGTCTAGCGCTCAGAAGAAAAACTCATCACCTGCATTTAGTTTTGAAAAGAAATGTGTTGATACCGGGCAGATGTTTGACATCTGTAACAGTAAAATGTCAGACAAAGAAATGACAGACAAAGAGGCAGCTAATCAATTAAAGAGGAACATAAAGATCCACAGTCAAGATGATTCTTATCAGCCTCCAGCAAACAAATTAAACAGTCCGGCAACACTTGAAGACGGGTGTAATATTGTATCATCCAACTTGAGAGGAAGAAATCACAGACCAGACCCACCTACACATTCCAAACAGGTGCGCACAGCTTGCAAAGAAGAAGGCAACGTGTGGGAAAGAAGAGAACCACCCAGACAAGAGGCTGTGATGGATCTTTCCATTTCATCCAATGACAGTTTTCAGACATGTGAAGAAGCTTCTGTTCATGAAACTGGTTTTGATATCAAATCAGAGAAAAAGTCACACGGGCAAAACTCATGGTCACAGTCAGATCAGTTGCCAAAAATGGAAAGGGGATTGAGTGTTTATTCACAGCCTGCAAGAAATACTGGCAGTAATGTTCAAAAGCATAAGAAGTTCACACCATATTCTGCTGATACCTTCAAGACTGAGAGTTTGGGCTTCAGTGTGTCAGGAGGTGTTGACGGCCAGTTTGATCCAGGTCTTCTTACTGATAGGAAGGACAAAAGTGTTTCCAGCTTTTTCTCAAAAAGTGCAGCAGAAGACAAGACTGGTGCTTATCACAGAAAAACAGATCGTGCTGCAAAAACATATAGGCATGAAGACATCCAAAGACACTGCTGCTTTATCAGCCTGTTCAAACCAAAGGCCTTCCACAAATGCAGATTGTTTGCAACCACGCCAGAAGTCTTGGATTCCACCGTCTGGACCTTTGCCAGAAGACAGTGATCTCTTTACATCAGATGAAAGCTTTATGACAAAACCACAAAGTGATCGAGTGAGTACTATACAGTCCAACAATGTGTCCAAATGGTTGCAAAATGTCTCTGCAAATACTCAACTAAAACTTTCGGATGGGAAAAAGAAAGAGAGCAGAAGTGTAAAACGAACATCAGATGAAAGCATCCTCAGTATTGCATCATCAGTTCAAGAATATATTTACCGTGACAAGGAGAATGGAATTGTTCTGATCGAACGCCATATTCCATCAGATTTTAGTGGTAGCAGTAGTCGGCTGTCCGTAGAAAGTGGTCTTAGTCAGGACACTGACGCAACAATGAGCTATGACTGGGCTGATTTTACCATCAACAGTGACTCATCTCATTCATCCTCATCGACTTTTGATATCACGCAGGCCAAACATTGAAATCTCAAGAGACGCTCATAGTAGACAGTGATGGATGTGACGAAGACTGTTGCGATGATTACAAAGACAGTGAGGATGAAAATTGCAAAGATAGTGATGATGAAGATCGGCAAGAAGACAAACAAAGCAAACAAAATCTATTAAAGAAAAGAAACAAAGACACTTCCAAAAAGAAGTCGGAAACAAACCCCCCGGAAACAAACATGGAAAAGTCAAACACTAGTTCCAGCAGATGGATGCCGCCAGTGCATCAGACCGCCCTGTCAGTTCTCATGAGATATTTCCCCAGATCTGGGCTCTTTGTCCAATGAAGCCATTGCTCAAAGCTTGAGAGATCTTGGGGAAAATCCTGGTCCTGTGGTGCCTTCTACTCGACAGACGTATCTTAAGTTACTGGCCAGTTTACAAAGTGGACAACGACGTCTGGCTTTCTCTTCTTCCAAGCCAGGTTGGTGTTATGATGCTGTCCTGTACATTTTGAATATTCAGAGTAATGTCTGTTTTCATGAAAACATATTTTATCCCCTTCCTTTCCCCCATCATTTCCTATGAAGGAAAAGTATGTTTAACTCATTTCTTTTGGAAATAAAATCATTTATTTGGGATAAAACTGAGCTAAATAAACAGACTTAGACTGAAGTTTAAGTAATGAGAACAACTTGAATTGATTTGAATCTGTGTAGCTGCCATTGCCATTTTTGACTTGTGTAATATTGCTTGATCCTTATTTTAAAGATCAAATAATCTAATGTCTTCATGAAAATCTTTTCTGATTATCAAAAACTTTTATTATACAAATATAAATCTATCCTGATGATAATGATAATGGTATGCCATGAGTAGAGTGTTCAGTTGTGATTTTCTACAAGCTTACTGTCAACAGAATTATCACATATGCCATTACTGTGAAGTTGTCTTGGCTGGTTGATTCATTTGTTCAGCATGTGAAAAAAATTGTTTCAAAATGTTCAGCAAGGACAGTTAAGCATATTAAATAGAATGGAAGTTGTATACAAGACTTAAGGGTACTGATACTTTTTGATGGAATTGCTTTGGAGTGAGGAATTTTATTTGTAAATTGTCATTTCATTTCTTGTCTTATGTTGCAGGTTACTCCTCAGAACTGAATCGTCTGCTGTCTGGGTCTTTAGACATGGAGGACTTGGCCAAAACAGAACTGCTGATGGTGGGTCAAATTTCAGGCAGCTGATGGTCGTACCTGGCGTGAAGGAACTATCAAGTCTAGTTTCAACTACCTACTTTTAGATCCGAGAGTCACAAAGAATTTGCCTCTGCGAGCAAAGACGTTAAGTAAGTCAGTGTTGGTATGATAGAATTTGTCTTGTAGTGGAAGAAGAAGATACAGCATACATCCAGTTTGACAACACAACCACAAAAGAACACTAATCAACTTAAAAGTATCAAAGGCTAGTGAGAGGATTGATAGTGAAATGAAACTGTGGTCTCCTTGCCATGGAGTCTCTCTCTCAGTCTGGTTACAAACTGACCAATTTCTGTTACTGATCTGGGACTTTGTAAGCAGTGTACGGGAGCAAGTATCAGAACAGGCACAGTTGAACTCAAAGTTACCTGGCTGCTCCGCAGGGTCTCCTCTGGTGTGTGGGTCAATGGTGGCTTGACATCTCTGTCGCTTGTGAGCTTTCAGGCACTGGAATTTACACTAAATGAACTTAGAGTTGGTGGTTTGAGAGTCAGAAAGAACGGTGTTCGGATCAACGCTACTGAGGTGGCACAAAAGTTGTGATAGCAAACAAACAAAAAAAGTAAGAAAAGAAAATACCTACTGGTGTAGAAATGTCAGGGAGGCAGGGGTGAGATATTAGTCAGCTGCAATAGATATGATCTTCAGAATTTACCAGATTCTGAATTAATCTGGTGCCTTGTGTTGGTAAAATTATTTGTGCTGGTATAAAATGGGTTGAAAATGAGAACACATGTGGTATTTATCTGTACAAAAATTACTTTGCACAGAAAGAAATGCATGTACTTATCCCAGATGTTATTTAGCCATTTCCATCATGTGTGTGTGTGTGTGCGTGCATTGTGTGTGTGTGTGTGTGTGTGCTTGATTTACCGCAGGTGACGCTGAAGCCTTTAAGACATTCCTGTCAGCGGTCTTCTACATTGGGAAAGGCAAGCGGTCACGTCCGTACTGTCACTTGTATGAAGCCATCTCACAGCAGAAGTCTCCAAAGCCAAAGGTAAGGTTTGAAGTTAAACAGCCACATATTTCTGTGGTGCAGCGTTCTGTTGAAGATTTTTTTGGTACTAAGAAAGAAAAATGTCATTGTCAGACATTTCCGAAGATGGCTTTTAGCAGAAAACTGGTTGTGCACAAGCTGGACATTCTTTTGTAATTCTAGGGAGTAAAACCAGTTACTATTGTCGCTTTTTGGTTATTGTCTCGGCACACATTTTTATGATGTTTCAATCACTGCAGTAAATATGAACACAGAGTTTTGTGGAGAACAACATCAAGGAAACACACATGCAAGAAATTAGTGCAGATTCATGATGATTTTACACTCAAGAAATAAAGTGCGGATTCCTTTGATTTTTTTTTCTTGTCCGTTTGGATTGTTGGATTCGGGTATGGAAAGAACAGAAATGTTTTTATGAATGAAAGGGAGCTTGGCAATGTGAGAAATATTACACAGAGATGAATTCTGTTGTCTTAGGATGTTTCCGTTTTGGGAACAAGATAAAAGAGTTCTTGTGTCAGGATGTTTCATTGACAACTTTCCCCAAAGGACATTGTCAGTAAATAGCAGAAGTGTACCTGTCTTTTTGTTCTGTTTGTTTATATTTGTTTTCATCTTTGATTATTTATTTGTTGTTTGTTTGCTGAAAGATACAAAACTGCTTTGTTCCATGTGCAGGTCAGTCAGAAAGTGCAGCAGATTTTGGACATTTGGTCAGCAGGCATGGGTGTAGTGTCACTGCATATTTTCCAGAATGTCATTCCTGTTGAAGCTTACACCCGCGAAGCCTGCATGGTGGATGCTATCAGTAGGTCTTGTTTATTCGTTTGTGATCTTATGCTTGACAGAGGCCAGTTGGCCGAAAATTTGTGCCTGTCTTGTCTGGTATTAAATATGCGTTCTGAATCTTTCTTTGTGTTTTTCTGGTTCTTGGTGCTTTTGTTTGTTTTTGCAGTTGTTTTAAAGATTTCATTTTGTTTCTTAGTTCAAGCTAGTGATCATATGCATTCCAAAGAGTGTCAGTGTGATTGTGTCAGTCCAGAGGTGTAGATAGAGGAGCAAAACAACTATACAATTTTCACTGGTGACCACCATTTTGTTTGATTGACATTAACAGTTACCACCTGTGGGGATGCTGTGGGCTCTTTCAGTACAGATAGTATCCCCACCTTCTGGAAATTCTGTGCAGAAATTTTCTCTTTTTTTGTCACTGTCTTTGTTTTTTCCCCTTTGTTTTCTGTCATTTCTTCCTATCAATTTTCATTTTCTGTCTTGCTGGTCCATTCACCTGTATGTGTTCGGTAAAGTCTTACGTACTTTCTCTTAGTATTGATAATTGGATATGTGTATTAAGTGTGTTTTTGGCTCTAGGGAAATGAGATTTGTGGAAGCAATTTTAGGTAATTTAGGCCCATTTTTTATATATGTTTTAGTGTCTGTAGTTATAATTAAATTTGTATTCAGGTATGTTTTTTTAATCCCCTGGGCATCTCCATAGATTATGTGCGCATATGCATTGATAGTATACTTAATTTTCTTTTCCTTATTTTCCTGTTGAAGTATTGTGTGTTTTGAAACGGTTATAGCCCTAATGTGGCTCTACGCAGTCGGCTGGACTTTAAACAAAAACAATAACAATAATCAACAATTAATATGTGCATGTGCTACAAAATCTGTGATGTTTGCATTCTTGGGTTATCTGCAATGGTATGCATGCCAGTACTTCGGCAGCTGCTCTGAGAGACCCATAGAACTTGTGCAGGAGGGATTACTGATCTCTCTGTCCACGTCTCTAGTTTGTGTGTAGCTGTGTGTTGTTGATGTCACAGAGTTTCAAAATGAATTTTTCAGTGTCTCGTTTGTTTTATTTGTTTATACACATTTTTCTTTATTCACAAAAATCATTTTTTTCTGTTTTCATTTGTTTGTTTATTTCTATTTTTTCTTCTTTTTTTTAACAATTTGTTTATGTTCCACCACCCAGTTTTCACGATTCATTTCATTTCATTGTTTATTTCTGTATTCAGGTTAGTCTTTTTTCTTTTGTTTTGATTATTCATATGCTTTCTTCTTGTTTTATTTATATATGTTTCTGTTTGACATAGGTTTAGGCAGACTGACAAATGTCAAGAAGGGAGACTACTATGGAGTTGCCTCCACATGGCCCATCACAAAGAGGCGCTGTATGGGTGCTTACCTCCTGCGGAAAGCGTATCAGATCTTTCTGTCAGAGGGAGAACGTCAGATCTGCCCTCCAGACATCCAAAAAGGAAAGTGAATGGTAGAACTCAACTAAGCAAGATCTGCCACCATTAACATTTTGCCTAAAGAAAAGGAAACCCCGTTCATTCCAGCAAGCAGTGGTGAAATTGTTATCAGGCAGCATTGTTGTAAGGGTTAAACTACGCATACTGGGTTACTTTGGTGTTTGGTTTGAGGAACAGAAAGGATAGGGTGTTTGTGTGAGAAGATAACATACATGACCACAAACAAACATGTACATACACATATGACAATGCACACATGCAAACAAGCTCACACGTACTTGCCAGTAACAAGCAAAACAAGAAATCAAAGTACCAGATGAACTTTTGCTTGAAGATCATAGCATCATTCTAGAGCAACTTTAAAAGCTTGTGTTGTCATACAAAACCTGCTTGTTTTGAGTGATGGATTACTGGCACAAAAGTTAAGACGTTGACTTCCAGTCAGAAGGTCCGAACTTGATCTTGCCTGGAGGGTAAAAGGAGATATTTTTGTTCTCCCAGGTCAACATGTGTGCAGACCTGTTAGTGGCTAACCACGTTCATGTATATATAAAAATACACGGCATGCACACCCACTAAAGACATATCATGCAGACTGCAGCAACATACTGCTTGCACAGTGTGGGCAAAACAACGTGCATGCATGCATTCAAGAAATATGGCTTTAAAGAAAATGGCTTTAAAAAATGGCATGCACACCCACGGAAGATATAGTGTGCAGACTCTGCAGAAGCATACCGCTTGCACAGTGTGGCAAAACTGTGCATACATGCATCCAAGAAAAATGGCTTTAAAGAAAAAAAGCGGCAATGTTTTGAATTTCCCAGGTCAACATGTATGCAGACCTGTTAGTGCTTAAATCATCATGTGTATACTCATGCAAGACATCAAATATGCATGTTCGAGATCCTATAAGTAATGTTAGTTTTCAGAGGTTTATGGAAACACGAAATACTCAGTGTGCATACCCACGGAATACATAGGGTGCAGCAATATACCACCTGGATAATATGGGAAAAACTATGTGTACACACATATGCATTCAAGAAAAATCACTCAAAAAAAAAAAAGATGTTTCGGATTTTGTTTATCAACATGCGTACAGACCTGTTAGTACATAAATCCCATGCTGCATATAGGCATGCAGAACATTGAACATCAGTTAAGCGTGTTAAAAATCCTGTAGGCCGTGTCAGTATTTGGCAGCTAATGGAAATATGAAAATACCTGTCATACCCATCAAAGATGCGTTGTGCAGACTATACAGCAACATGCTGCCTACTTGATCTGGGCAGAACCATGTATATATATACGCGTTGGAGAAAAATCACTTGATAAATAAAGGTGATGGAAAATTGGGGACAAAAAAATAAAATGGATCCTTTCTTCATGACACACAAATGATGCATGCACACAGACAACACCAACTACAAATATATGCATGAGAAGTCCCAAAATTGAACAGTTTGAATTTGCGGTTGTTTCTTATTTTTTCCCTTCCTATGAATGTTTCAGGTACATATTCCACTTTTGTTAATGTGATTTTTGTTGTTGCAAAAACTTGTTAATTTTTTCATTATTCCATGCATGTGTTCTGAGTTACTGTCTATACTTTTATTGTTTCTGTTGCATTTGAGCGTGATTATGCTTGAAATGGTCAGTCCTGTAATCTGGATGAAGGACGTAGTTTTCATCGAGTCCTTTTTGTTGCTCCCGAAGTTGCTCCATTTGGCACCATCTTGGGGATGCCAGGGGCTCTTTCAATATAAATAATATCCCCCTCCTTCTGGAAATTCTGTGCAAGAAATTTCTTCTTTTCTGTCACTCTCTTTGTGCCTTACTCCTTTGCTTTTATTCTTTTCTGTCACTCTCTTTGTTTCCGCCTTACTCTTTCACTTTCTGTCAGTTCTTGCTATCATTTTCAGCCTTGCTGGTTCATTCATCTGTGTATGTTCCATATAGCCTTACATACTTTCTCTTAGGATTGATAGTTGGGTACATGTATTAAATGCAGTATTTTTGCTCCAAGGAAAATGTGACATGCAGGAGCAATTTTAGGTAATTTAGGCTTGTTTTTAACATCTTCATCATCATCATCAGGTGCCCTGTCAATGGCGTTGGCGACCGTGGACTTCCATCCATCTCTATCTCTTGTTGCCCCCACCCTCCTCATCCCCAGCCACTCTGCAAGTCTGTCCAGCATTCTCTTCCTGGGTCTACCTGGTGCTCTCTTTCCCTCCAGCTTTCCCGTTGTGACCAGGTGCTCCAAATCCCCCTTCCTCATAAAATGGCCTATGTTTTTACATATAATGTTTTAATGTCTTTGTTTGTTTTACGTTTGTATTCAGGTTTGATTTTTTAAGCCCCCTGATGATAAATTGGATGGAGTGGTCAACACCAGGGGCATGAGTGCGATTGCATTGATATGTGTACTTAATTTTCTTTTCCTGTTTTTTTCTCCAATTGGGTGTGGTGTACTTTTCGAGATGGTTATACCCTGATATGGATCTACACAGTCATCTGGGCTTTAAACAATAACAGTAGCTCCATTTGGTCACTGCATTTAGTTTGATTTTGTAAAGTGTTTGTAGATAATTTGTTTACTGTGATGTCATTGATTTCTTTTTCATCTTGTTATTCTGTTAAGAAATCCAGCTGTTTCTTGATTGTGCCATATTTTTGGAATAGAACTGAAGGATGTTTTGGAAACAAAATTAACAAAATTTCCTACAGACCATGGGTTACTTAGTGCTTCAGACGGGAGAATACTTGAGGGGTACGAAAGAGAGACAAAAAGGATGGTCAGGTCATTCTAACAATACATGTATTCCTTTTCATGGAAGAATTAATACAGAACAACAAAGATTTTGTACGTATCAAAATCACCATGATTTGAAGAAGCTTCAGTTGAAACGAAGACAGTTGTACTTGTAGACTGTCACAAAAATGAAAACATGAAATATTGTTAGAAGTGACTGAGACTGTGAAGAGTGTTGTTCACACACCATCTTCAAATATCATTTCAGGCACCCCCCCCCCCCCCTCTTTTTTTTTTATTTGATCTATGTGACCTTGACACATTGTCATTTAAATTTAAGCATTCTTGACTCTTTAGCAGTTAATGCATTTGACCAAAATTTACAACTAATGATCCATCCACAAACGTCTGAGAAAATTTCTTACACATTTTGGTAACACAAACTGGATAATAAGAAACAAATCCCCCATAGGAAAAAAGGAATTAAAAAGAAATCACTTGTGGGACATTACAGATGTGGTTCCATTATCCAGTGTTTCTTTTGACCAAAGAGAGCAACATGACAATTCATCTGGATTTTGTATTACAAATTTTTTTTCTGGGCGTGGACAAAATCTTTACATAACAATATTTTTCTCTTACTGCCCATTATGCCATTGCATATAGGTCACCAAATAAAAGTTCTCTTCTGTCTGTTGTGGGTCAGCCTTTGTTTAGTACTCCTAGAGTGTTTCAGAGCCTTAACCCTTTGACTCCCTTACCCTATCCACCAGCATCTTGCTTTGTCAACCATGACAGCAAAACAAAAATGTAACCGTTTGACTCCTCACCCTATCCACCGGCTTCCTGCAGGAAGCTGGTGGATAGGGTGAAGGATCAAAGGATTAAACTTTTGGTGGTGGTGGTGGATGGGGTGCGGGAGTCAAAGGGTTAAAGTCTCCTGTTCTATTGTTCATTGCCAGGTGTTCTTGGGGCTTCCTCTTGCATCTTCCTTCTTGTGTCCAGTGAAGGGTTGTTCAGGTAATGTTCTCCTGTTTTTCTCGGATGTGTCCAATCTGTCTGCTTTTCATGATGATAATGCCCTCTTGATTACATTGGGCAAGCAGTTGCTGGTTGGAAATATTGTTGGGCCAGAAGATTTGCATGATTCTTTGGAGGTTATTTGCGTTGAAGTCAGTAGCTTGGTAAGGTCACTTTCTGTCATCCTCCAGCATTCTGAGCCATAATCTAGCAAAGTATGATAGGCAGCTAATTACTGGTTGTCAGTGAATAGATATTTAACTATTTGCTCCACATATGACATCCAGCAAAATGGGAAATGGTGACTGCTAAAGCTTGATATAAGTGACCCAGTAAGGAGTCAGAATAACTGAGCATGTCAGTGTATAGGCCCTAATCATTTTTTGCAAGAATTTCTCAGCTGTTTGTAATCAAATCTTTATTATAATTAGGACCAGATCACAACAATGTGTATCAAGATACTATCAAGTTAATGTATCATTATTATGCCCATTTTTCAGTCTCTTTCAAACTGATCACACACTAGTAGCTTGAGTTATACAGTGATGACTCAAAGTAACCCTATCCTACCACAGTTGAGCGTCTGTACCTTTGAACAAAATTAAAATGTCAGCAAGAAATGTTCAACTACCTTTTGGGCTGATCTTTGTTGCAGAAGATTTGGAATAAATTTCTGGGCCAGTTAGCATCTGCAAAGGCATGATTTACAAAGGGTGACTCCTCATTTCTGTTACCAAAAAATGTGAAAAGTTTTAAATACAGTTTCTTGTATCTTTATGGGCTGGTTGTACCAATGTTCAGTAGTATGAAAAACTCCTTGTCCACATTAGACATTCAGCTTCAGTCACTTCTTTGAAACCTGATCTTAGAATTCATCTTTCTCAATCATAATTGTGTGGTATGTGCATGTGTGTGTGTACATGTCTGTGTGTGTGTGTGCATGCACATGCGTGTGTGTGTGTGTGTGTGTGCCTCTGTCTCATCAGATGAGAAAGTATTTGAGTGTATGTGTTTATGCATATGTTCATACTTATGCATATTCGTTTCTATGGGGTGTGTGCAAACTTTGATAGGTTGGTTGACTGATTGACATATGGAAATACATATTTTATAATAATCATAATAAAAGTCAATTTTTATACTTTTACATTGCATTTAAGTATCTATTCATTACAGTTCATCTGTTGTGGCCATAGCAGTAGGGTTGACAAGTACTTGCTTTTCCTGTGTCTGCCTTCTCATGTTTCTGTGAAGTGCTTAGGACTATTGTGAGATGAAACGCACAAGTTGTTATTATCATCATCATCATCAATATCATTTATCATATGATTATCATTATCATTATTTTTATTACTGTCATCGTAACTGCTCAGTGACATCTCTAACAGTAATCACCTGTCTCACCTGTCGGTGTCACCGGGTTCGGTGTTGGCCGCTGCACATCTGGATGCCACCATCTCCTTCCAGGCTGCTCTGTTTTGACTTTTGTGGACAAATCATTGAATATTTAGGCCACTGAAGTTGGTTATGTTTTCGATGTACGAGATTGGAGGTCTGCCTTTCTTAACAGATATTTGCCAACATGTTTTGCCCAATTTTACTTACGGTAACAGTAAACAATTAAAATGGCCAACCCTTCAAATCTACAATACAAATATGTTGAGATTATAATATCTAAAAACATAAGCGTTGTAAGTAGGCTATATAACTTTAGTACATCTTAGAGTACTGCATCAGCGTAAGTCTGTGACAAACAGATTTGATAAGGTTTAGTTTAATTAAACCATGTTTACCATAAAGTAAATGTGTTACATTCAGACCTATTCTACAAAGAGTATTTTTGGTAAGCTTATGCCAAAGCTTTCAGCTGATGTGAGATTATTTCTATGGGTTTCTGACTTGAGGCAGTATACTGGCAACATAACATTTCCACAGAAATCCAAATTAAAATGTACAAAGTTTGCATTGTTTTGTTGGTGTGTGAAGTGGAATTGCTATATGCGTTTTTGGTTTTGTTTGTTTCAGATGAATGGAAGTTTCTTTTTCTTGGAAATGTGTGTTTAGATCACACACTTATCACATCCAGCTTATCCAATCTAACTTATGCAATAAGGTACAAGATTCCTTATCACATAAGTTGGATACAGCATAATGTATCACACTGTAAGAGGATTTTTTTCATTTAAATTTTTGTTTAGCAATACGCTCAACATATCCAAGTTATACTATAAGGTGCATAAGTGAGCAAGCATGCACATAACTGCATAAGTTGGGTATGGTATGGTAGTGTATGACGTTAAACACTGCACGTGCAGTGGACAATTTTTGTGTTTTGTTTTGAATGAATCATGTTTTCAGGAGTGTATCTTACTACTCTTTGCGGCTAAACTGTTCAGTGATCCACAAAATATGGTTTGACAGCAGTGTAACGGTCTCCACTGGCAGGTGACCTGACATTGACTTTACTGGCAAATTGAACTCATGAATTATGGCATGTGAATTGCAGCGGAATGTATCTGTGTTTTTGGTATGATAGGGGATCAGAGGTAAAGTCAATAAAGCAAGGAAAAATCAGAGTAAATATATTATTGATAAATAAGTGAAGCCTCAGAATGAACTTGATAAGAATATGAACAAACATGAGCAGGTATATACAAGAACACTTGCACACATTAAGAACATACATATGGAAACAGTGACTTTGTACTGATGTTTTAAACTTTCTATTTGGTACTTGTGTCATCACTTAAATTCAACACACACCAAAACATTTTGTTCAATCATGACTTTTAAATCTCTTGTTCAGCTATCACTATGTGGTTTAAAAGAAACAAATAGTTGAATACACACACAAAAGAAAGAAACCAACTTGAAAAATGAAGTAATGTTTCATATTGGTTTCACCTCTGAAATCCATCATGATTTAAAGCATATTCGCCAAGCTTATTCAGACTAAAGCATCTGAAACACCCTTGTAGCTCAGACATGATTCCAATATGATAAAAATCGGAACACGAAAACATGTATGACAATATCAAATACTATTAATGATAAATGGGCCATGCTCAAAATATTGGTGTTTTGGTGACACTGGACTAATATGACTGATTATGTAAATATCAAACCATAGATGCCGAGAAACCACAGCTGATACATTCTTATTTTCTGTCATTTGGGTCATGCTAACTATGCAGCCCTGAATTTTTACTAGGCTGAAATCCATCATTTTGTTTCTGATAAACATTCACCTTAAAAAGCTGAGAAATTCTTGCAGCAGTTTCATTTGGCTTCAGTCCGACATATTAAGTAGGCCTATATAGCCAAACATGTATTTAGATTAAAGTACTGCTTTTAGTGACACATGCAAACAGACACCAAGTCCTGCATGCAGAACAACTAAGTCAGCCCGAATTAAAAAGCCATTAATAAATAACTGTCACAATGCACAGACTCACGTCAGGCTAAACCAAAGGAATGTAAAAACAGCTGGAACATCCACCAACATTTTCGTTTAATTAATTAAAGCACAAAATATAAGCCACACTCAATAATTGAAATTCCATAAACACACAGATCTCATGATCTATCAAGAATTTATTACTCTGGTTTATAAAATGGATTTTCACATCAGTTTAATACAGTTAAGGAATGAAAAGAGCCAACTCGTTTTATGGCCACATGCTGTGTGCACAAACTTCTTATACAATACTTTTTTCCTGGACATATATACTTATTTAAAAAAAAAATCTGGAAAATAGCTTGTAAAGCTGGTGGGTTTCTTTTCTTCTCATTAACTTTTGTTCCTGTCTGGAGAGTTGTCAGCTGAAATGTTCCGTTGTGATTGGCTGTGGTCTAAACTATTCCATCCGACATCCAACACAGACCTCAAAATTGGATGAAAAGCTAGTAGAATCAAGAAAAAAAAAAGAAAAACAAAAAAGCACCACTACCTTTGCAAGGTAACCTTTCTATTTCACGTCAACACTATGAAAAATCAGGAAATATTCCACTTGTCAAACTAAAATAATCTGGTAACTGTAACGCCCTTTTTGCCATTTCCATCTTTGCTGAGACTCTAAAATGACTTGTATTTAGCCAACAACTAACCCTTAGAATCCCGCAACCTGTCCACCAGCATCCTGTATTGTCAACCATGCCAGGATAGCAAAAACTTAACTCTTTGATTCCTTCACCTTATTCATCAGCTTCCTGCAGAAAGCTGGTGGGTACGGTGAGGAAGTCAAAGGGTTAAGTTTTTGCAGTTGATGAATAGGGGTGGTAGTCAAATGGGTTAAACAAGGCATTCATATGATAAATGTAAGCAGCTCATCATCATTCTTAAAGTTCATTTTCATTTTCTAATTTGTGTCTTTTTAGTTGTTCTGGTGATGCAAAAAGTGAATATCATAACTGATTCAAAACTCCTCCGTAACATTTCTAGTATTTAGAATGCACTTGTGACTTAAACTGTAGATTAAGCTACAGTTGGCAAACACATTACTGCTGATGCAATTCTCACACATTCAACAACTGCACGCTTCCCATAAAATACTAAAATTGAAAGATGCAAAATAACTAAAAACAATTGCAAAAGTGCAACAAGTCAAGAATATTTTGTGAGTGTCCAAATGCATAACAATTTCCTAAGAACATGCTGATAAATAATAAAACAACATATGAGCACTAAAAACATGCCTGAGAAGAGCACAGTACATTTCAATGAAAAAATGTTAGTCTCAGTAGAGAAATCAGTCTAGCTTTAAAAACTTCCTGTTTTCATACTGATTTTCAGTATGTCCATCCTCTACAAATAAAATTCAGTCATTGTTCAACACAACAAATATGCTACCCTCATTGTAATGAAAACACCCAATATCAAAAGTCAAAACAGGCAATTCATTGTTAATAAATAAGTGAAGGAAGTACTGAAAGGTGGACTGATGAACATCTACTGAAGCTAACATAACAGATGAAAAATGAATAAACATATTAATTGGAATACAATTCTACGTGTTGTGTGCTGAATATGGTCACTACTGTCTGGCCATTAAGTACCTTGGCTAAAACTGGAGAACACATATTTCAAAGGCAAAATTCTAGCCATCTTTAAAAGACAGCCAGGTCTGCTGCATTCCCCATACTGACAGCCCAAAGGTACACACTCATGAAAACCTTGTATAGTATGAAATGTTTGTGTTATGTGAGCATTCTGAGACCATCATGAACTGTAATGAAAACGCTTCAGTCATATATAATTAATTAATGAAACAATGTTATCCATCTTTAGTACTTAGCTTCACATTAACATACTTCAGTATTTAACTCAATGCAAACATATACATTCTTTTCTGATAAGATACAACTGTCAAATACCAATGACAAGAGCCAACTGAAATAATACTACAATGAAAACACAGTTGTTTACTGCCTACCGCTACTTTAGAATCAAAGAGGTTTGACGACACTTGTTTCCACCGAGCTTGGCCACTGACTGTATTACATACATTTCCAAGATAAAAGTCAAATATACTGACATGACAATATCTAATCACTGCAATCAAGAACACTGAACTGTCATAAGATGTTCAACATCTGCAGCAATCTGCTGAACCATTCTGTCCTGGTCTTCAGTCCCATCAAAGTACACTGAAACATACACAGTATAATAACAGTTAATTCTGTATTTCCATGAACGGTAGATAATCACCTTACTTTACTTTTTCTGTCCACTTGTACTGGGAGATATTGCAGGAAGGTAAGCTAGCGGTCTGCAGCTAAACAGAGTCAGTTCAGGTCAATGACAAGTTTATTCCCATCAGTTGGAAGGGAAATGCCTGGTTTGCACTCCGTGAGCTGTACTTTAATTAAAGTGTTCCTCTTTTATTTACAGTATTAAAAATTGTTCACCTCTCTTCTTATTTTGAAGCATTTTTCAGGTTAGGAAACCTGATACAGCGTCTAGGGGGATAACTGTAAAGGGGTGCGTTGTGAAGTTACGGACAATCCCATAACTGGCCGTCAGGTTGTGCTGATCACTATGAGCACATCACTTAAATGACAACAGTCCCCCTTCCCTCCATGAGCCATGATCATGATGTGAATTCATCTTAGGCACAGAAGCAGCCGAAGAAACAATAACAGCAAGAACAGCCGCAGAATCGGGGGTATTTTCACAATAAGACAATTCATGAAAATGAGGACAATACTGATGATGCTAAAGAGTTCCATCGTGGATTGAGAACGTGTGACAGGACTGTACTCTATGCTTCATTTCATAATATATCCTGGGGGTGAACTTGGTCCAGGAGATGCAGACACCTGCAGTTTTAATCAGGTAATTTGTCTGACAACAGATGAATGTCCATGACAGACAGTACTACAGTCTCCAGAACATGTTCTGCAGTTTTGTCCACTGCTCAGAAATAGATGAATAAAGCTGTGTCATGATGAGGCAACTCTGGAAGAACAGATTTTGGCCAAAAAAGATGATTTGAAGATACCATATCCTTATCCAAGCCATAAAACAGACCACTTTGACCACAGTTACCCTCAAACTTGTAAAAATCATCAGAAAATTTGAGCAGCACCCTCAATGTTGCATTCATGAAGTAGATGACTCAATTCTGTGGTCCTAGTTTTTCCACTGAGCCCACTGAGTTTGGGTAAAAGCTAGTTGGGGCTTAAAAATCACACCATGATGTAGACCCAAAGGATTCAAATCCCTACTTTCCAATCATCAGTCCAATGCACCATGGCAGTGATTACAATACAATATTGGATCAATGGTCGGATGAAACAAAAAGTCACAGGGCTTGAAAAGGAACATATTTTGAAAATAATAATAATAATTACAATATTTATATAGCGCAAAATCTTGATAAAATCAAATCTAAGCGCTGAAGCAGACACACACGCAGGCACGCACGCTCGCACACACACACACGCACACACACACACACACACACCCACACACACGCATGGCTATAAATGGGGAGAAAGAATAAAAGGAATAAAAGCAATGGAAAATTATAGAGAGCATAGCATACAATTATATATTATAACCATGTGATTCCCTCCGAGCGGAGACAGGCTGCAGAGGGGAGGGTTGAGTGAGGTTAGGATTTTATGCAGGAGAGAAAAGGTGAGTTTTGAGAGCGGACTTGAAGGAGACAAAAGTAGGTTGCTGACGGACTGAGAGAGGAAGTTTGTTCCAGGAGAGTGGACCAGAAACAGAGAAGGCTCGTGGACCATAGGTATTGAGCTTAGTGCGTGGAAAGCGAAGAGTCAGAGGATCAGAGGCAGAGCGGAGGGTACGTGAGGGAACATAGATCTCAAGTAGGCTTGACAGGTAATCGGGGGCTGCGTTATTGAGGCTTTTGTAGCACATGGTGTCTAGTTTGTACTGTATGCGCTTTGATACAGGGAGCCAGTGAAGTTGTGCCAGGAGAGGAGATATGTGGTCAGCTTTTTTCTTTTTGAGTACAAGGCGTGCAGCATTGTTTTGAATGCGCTGTAGGATGTGAATGGTGGAGGCAGGAAGACCAGACAGGAGTGAATTGCAATAGTCAATGCGAGACATTATGAAGGAGAGAACGAGTTTTGCAGTTGTTTCGACAGAGAGATACTTCCTGATCAGCTTTATGCGATGGAGATGATAGTAGCAGGATCTGGCAGTTTGAGAAACAAAGTTGTTCATGGAGAGGGTAGAGTCAATGCAGACACCAAGGTTTTTAGCTGAATCAGAAATTGGGACTGATGTGTTACATAATGGGAGAGAAAGAGGAGGCAGCTGAGAAAGTTTCTGACGGGTGCCAATGAGGATAGCTTCTGTTTTGTCGTCATTAACCCTATTCGTACCAAGTAAAAAAGGGGAAAAACACTCCTCACGCCCAAGTAATTTTTTGTTTTTGACATGAAAAGTTGGGTTACCCAAGGAAAAAAATTGTAAAAAAAAAAGTAGTTGTTTGTTTGCTCTGAAATTTTGAATGTTTGTGGCAAAATGTTTGTTTCATATGTTACAGCCTTTACAAATCATAAAAACTAAAATTCTTGCAATTCTAATTATTGAAATCAACAAAACAAAAAAAAACAAAAACAGAAGCAAGTGAGAAACAACACAATACAATACAAACAGTTTCTAACCTGGTTTCTTGTTAAGCCCATAGTAATCCATACTAATCCACAGAAGATTATAATCCAAATTGAAAAGAATTCCACACAGAAAACACACTGTTCTTGGCAGAAATTGTCACTCTACAGCTGACGCGAAAGAAACAAATTTCTCAAAGTTTGTTGAAAGTCCACACAGCAAGCACAATTTACACACTACAAGAAAAAAAGAAAAAAAGCTATGTACACATCTGACTATCCTTTTTCTGTTTTCAGCTGTCTCCTCCCTCATCCACCCTGGGTTTTTTGAAGGCCACATTGGTGTGGTAGCGCTCAAACATTCCCCAAGGCAGAGTCCCTTGTCGCACTCCCGACACTCATATCTGGATTCCTTTCTCCTCTGATACCCCTTCCCCTTCTCTTTTCTGACAGAGCACACCACACACACTCTGGTTGGATACTGCTTGGTGGCTGTTGCAGGCACTTTAGTAAGGAAGTGCTTTTCCTTCAATCTTGCTGGAGGGTCAGAGGGCCTACGCTTGAAGGCTTTTGGTGGTGGTGCGTCTGCCAGCATAGCACTTATCAGATCCATGGTGAATTGAAGTTGGCTTGTTTTCTTTCCTGGATTGTTCATCTTGTAGATGAGGTAGGCTTGCACTTTGGCCAAATGCAGCAAATGAAAACAAGCCCTCTTCCACCATTTCCAGGTTTTTCTGTTGAATGAATAGTACTGAATATTCTGGTCAAACTGATCCACCCCATTCATGTTGTTGTTGTATTGGTGGACCAGCTCGGGGATCATGATGGGTTGGTTAGTTTCCTTGGCCTTCTTGCCACTGTCAATCAGCTTGGCAGTGCTGCAGCTGGATAGCAGGGTGACCATTTTCTTATCATGATATTTGACCACATGGAGAGCAGCACTGGTGTCCTTTGGGTCATCTTCACATGGCGTGATGTTTGCCTTCATCTGCAGAGCCTGACCCTTAGGTATCTTCTGTTCTCCAAGCTGCCTGGGCAAACCTCGCCTGTCCTTGCGGATGGTACCAGTGAGAGTTGTGCCTTTTTCTCTCAGATCAGTAAACAGATCAACAGATGAAAAAAAACTGTCAATAAAAATAGTGTGTCCCTTCCCATGAAAATCCTCTGACAGTCGTTTGACGACATTCGGCCCATGGTCTTTCTCTCTTTTATCCCCCTTTCTTCCAGAATAAATTTTCGAAGCGACTGACATAAGATGAATCACTCTCACAGCACATGTACATCTTGATGCCGTACCTTATAGGTTTGCTGGGGATGAACTGACGAAATCCAACACGCCCACGCCAAGGCATCATGGACTCATCGATCGCCAGGTTCTGCTTCGGGCTGTAAAGTGAAGCAAACTTCTCTTGCAGCTTGGTGACAAGAGGTCTTATTTTGAACAGCTTATCATGAGCTGGATCATCTCTTGGCAAATTCTGTGTGTTATCATTGAGATGAAATGCCATCAGAATTGCTTCAAAGCGGTTCCTGCTCATAGTGTTGCTGAAGATGGGTGTTTCGATGATGGGGTTTGTGCTCCAGTAACTCTTGATGTCCGGCTTGTCCACCAGGCCCATGGTGAACAACAAACCCAGAAACACTTTCAGCTCCTGGGATGTGAGCTCCTTCCAGTCAGCAAGCAGATTATGAGGCTTGATGGCCTCTCCAAGGCTTGCTTTGTACTGGGCAGCATACAAATTGGTTTGCTGCACCATCTCATCCATCAGGTCTTCACCGACGAACAGATTGAAATACTCCCAAGGAGAGGCATCAGGACTGATATCCACTTGAATACCAGGCTCACCTGTTACACACACACACACACAAAACATTTTTATTTTCAAGAAAGGTAAGTGAAACCATGGTCTGCACTATCAGCACCTGGAACAAAACTATGCGATCATGATGGTGTGTGTGTATGTGTGTGTGTTGTGTACAGTCTGTGTATACTTGCATGTGTGAGTGTGGGTGGGTGAATGTGTGTATGTTTACATCTAAACTCAGCCAAGTGTGATTTGAGTACTGATAATAGACCAGTTCTGCTGTAAAATGCATTATTGTTGACAACAATTTCGGTGTACTGAAACCATTTCATACTGACACGCCCACCTCACACACCCACTTGGACACGTCGGCACACACATCCCACAAAGTGACAAACACACAAATCACATGAAGCTTTGCTTACCTGTGAACTCAGGTGTATGAGGTGGAACATCAATGCCTTCTTCTGTCCAGAGAATGTCAGCCTGCTGCCTTTGAAGCTGGGGTGCACCTCTTCTGGTCGGTCTTGACAACGGACCACGACCACGACCCCTTCTGCTCCCCCCTCTAACATTCACGCCGGTCCCTCGTGAAGTCGATGGCTGTGGTTCTAATTCAAAAGCCACATCAGCCACTTCACTGCCTATTTCTGACGATTCACTGGGCGCATAATCGTCAGAACTCTCCTCAAATTCTTCATGTTCCGATTCGCTATCTGAATCGAGAACAACTTCATCTTCACGAACTTTGGGGGGTCGAGAAACTCGCTTCGACATCTTCTTCGGCGATCAAACTACGTCGAACAAACGTAAACACGTTGCAGAGTGATCTCCCTTCACAGCTCATTACTATTCATGAGCTAATGGGTGGTTATCTGCACAGCAGAGGTACAGAACTGAAAGTACCTAGTGGAAACGAGAGTCTCTCGTTTGCGGTCTGCCGTGACGTCATACGGAAAACGAGAAACTCTCGTTTGCGGTACAAAATGTGTTAAGCTGAAGTCTATTGTGTGTCATCCAGTTCTTAATGTCCGAGTAACACTCAGTGGTGCGAGTCAACAGGCGCTGTATATTATCAGGTGAGTCACTGTCTTGAAGTTGGGTGTCATCAGCATAGAAGTGGTGTTTTATAGAATGGGAGTTGGTGATGGTGGACAGGGGGGAGGTGTAAAGAGTGAAAAGAACAGGGCCAAGGACAGATCCTTGTGGAACACCACAGGTCAGGTATGCAGGTTGAGAGTAAGTGCCATTGATGAGAACGGTTTGTTTTCTGTTTGATAGGTATGAAGTGAACCAAGACAGAGCAATGTCAGAGATGCCAAAAGTATGATGAAGTCTAGAAAGGAGAATACCATGATCAATGGTATCAAAGGCTGCAGACAGATCAAGGAGTGTGAGGAGAGAGACTTTGGCAGTATCAGTTGCAAGGAGGAGATTGTTGAGAATGTGTAGTAGGGCAGTTTCAGTGCTATGGCACTGGCGGTAGGCTGACTGGAAAGGATTGAGGAGATTGTTGGCAGACAGGTGAGAGTTCAGCTGGTTGAGGACGACTTTTTCAAGGAGTTTTGACAAGAAAGAGAGATTAAAAAAAATCTAATGTGTGTTTTACATCATTACTCGAGAAAAACATACAGAACAGAACAGCTTACCAATATCAGTCATAAGCTCCATCTCCTGTTTGTTGACCAAGTACATTGGCCATACCACCTTCTCAAAGTAACCTGGCACATCTGGTGGGTTGTAGCACCGGTGTCTGTTACACACACAAATAAATAACAATTTTTTCCCACTCCCTGAAATTTAACATGCCACCCAAACATGTAAACTGTAAATCCTCTGTTTTCTTTACCTCTGTAACAAGTGTGATACACATTTGTTCATAAGCAGCCATTTCTATTTCATTTATTTTGCCTCTGATCACCAATCTCCCCTACGCAAAAAACAAACAAAAAACTTAGATGAAAAAACCAAGGTTTTTCTAAATGGGTTACATCTTTTACAACATTAATGAGTTCACACATAGGCACTGCAAAGAAAGCCTTACAGAACTTTCTCTGTACTTTCCTGGTCAAAGTAACAGGAGGATTTGGACCATACCTGTGACCTCATAATTATCCTTAACAGAGTTCTTAATGGTCTAAATAGCTGACAAAAAGTTCAGATCTGCCCTTAAACACTCATGAAGCTAATGATGATTGTTGTATAACAAGCTTATGGTTGACAAATAGTCCAAGGGATGCCACCGATGCAATCTGGTCATTTTGTTAATCAGATTACCTCCCCTCTGTTTGATAACTGACAGCGTATGCGAACAAAATAACGGTCTACATCTAATCCCCAGGTCTAAAACAGTCACCTCGCCTGTTTGGTACCACAATATAGTCAATGCCCACATCCACACGTTATCCTAATACAACCGATAAATTAAATTAAAATTTTTTTCTGCAACTGCAACCTATGAATTAAAGTCTCCCTTCATTTTTCATTAAGCAAGTATAACTTAAAACTAACAGAGCAGATCTTCCATCTGCTTTTCGTGAAAATATCCATCTCCATTATTTTTAGATACATTCTCCACAGGCACCATGCGCACACACACTCACACACACACCACACACACACACACACACACACACACTCCCTGTGGCTGCTGTGATTTCTCCATAACCCCTTTCATATAAAATAAAAACTAAAATACATCTGACTGGAAAAGCCTGAAAAATATAAATGTATTTCTGATTAAAAAAATCTGCAGATGCAATAAATCAAAGAGCAGCACTGTCATCTATTTCACTCTTTTAAACTGTTGTTGTTTTCTTTTTCCATTTTCAATGCTTCAATACAATTACATTTGAAATTTGCAGGAAGCTAATTCATTTAATTTCATTAAATAAGCACTTGCATTCTATTTTACTGTGCCACTGGTTTTGATCACCTAAAAATAAATACTACTGATCAATGTGACAGTCTAACTAAACAACAAGAACAATCTACACAAGTACTTTTCATGTAATGATATAGTTTCTATGTAAGAAATAACTATTGTATCATTATTTTTGTTTAAAGCCCAGCCGACTGCATACAGCCATATCAGAGCTAGAACCGTTTCAAAACAGACACAATACTTCAACAAGGAAAAAAAGAAAAGAAAATAAAGTACACATATCAATGCATTCGCATGATATCTTCAGAAATGCTCCTGGCACTGACCACTGTGTCCAATTTATCACACAGGGGATTTAAAAAACACCTGAATACAAATTAAAACACAACCAAGGACACCAAAGCATATATATACAAACGGGCCTAAGTTACTTAAGATTGCACACTAAAATAATCTATAAAAACTATATACATTTTCAGTTTAACAGACTGGTTGGCTCTTGTAATGAAGTCATGAACTCAAGATCTGATATCTCAAGTTCAATCCCAGCCCACAACATAAGAACTGGCCTGTCTGCTGCCCATCTTAATGCTTCAATCATTCTGGTAGTGTTAGCTTAGAGTTTCAAAGACCTGCCCCATCCTCCCCCTTTCGATATCAAGACCTTTGTGGCGCGTAAGGTTTTGTACAGGCTCAAGGATCCTGCCAATTAACAGATGGCAGACTGGATGGAGCATTCGGGAAATTAGTTGTGGATGGAGCATTTAAGAAATTGAGACTAATGAATCCTTGAAAAACTGCAAACTTCAAAAACGTCATTCCTGCCAAAGTAGATGGCTGAAAAAAACATTACATGCATTTATTTTTTCACACTGATCAAGAGCAGAAGCAGCAGCAGCATATGATCATCATCATCACCGTGTGATACTTTTCTAAATGGTCTGAGCGCCTTGTTCAAAAATCATTTCTATGTTCAGTTCACAGTTATGCTTTTATTATAAGACTGGTGGGGAGGGAGAAGTTAAGGCTAATTGTTTCCCTTCTCTCACATATTTCATCTTTACAGAAAGGATAGCAACTGACAGATACCAATGCTGCAGCTTTAGATTTGAATGATTTTTAAAGTGCTCTATCTTATCTTACTTAATCATTAATGACCTATTATGCAAGGTTCAGCATAAATCCCAAACATAAATTCCACGAAAATTAAGAAAATCTATTATAAAATATAATAAACCAATATTTTTACCTTTACTGACAGTCTGCATTTTCCTGGAAATGAACAAGAATGTCTTACCTCCTCCTTTCAATGCAGGTCTCTTTGTCAATGGTCAAGAAGTACTTTTTGTGAAAGTAATTTTTCAACACACTGAAAAGATAAAAACAAAACAAAAAACAAACAGAAATTAAAAATTGCTATATACTCCTTTCATGACTGAAAATAAGTAACAAATTTGAAAACTTTTTATTAAAATAAAAAGGCTTGCATGCTATAAGTATACAGAACAAGTACAACTAAGTCATAACAAAGATGGATACAACAGAAAACTATCAAACCACATAATTACAGTAAAAAGATCACCCCCCAAAAAATGTTTCTTTATCCAGCATATACCTTTCCATCAAGCTTTTCATCAGTACTTACTTTTCTTGTTTTTTAACCCTCTGACTCCCGCACCCTATCCATCAATTGCAAAAACTTAACCCTTTGATTCCCTCACATTATCCACCCGCTTCCTGCAGGAAGCTGGTGGACAGGGTAAGGGAATTGAAGGGTTAAGTTTTTGTTTTGCTAGCATGGCTGGAAATGCATGATGCTGGTGGACAGGGTGCAGGAGTCAAAGGGTTAAATCATTCCATCAGTCCATGTGGCTGTCTACTTGTGTGGACACTGGCATAGGCATTCAGATGTATGCAATCACGGCTCTTAACTTTAGAAAGTTGCACTGTTGTTGTGACATTCTGCATTCAAACTACCATGCAGATATATTTAGGGCTATATAGTATATACAGCCTACTTACACTTCACAGACTGGCTGTATGTGTATCATGCAATACAGAAAGTTCCCAAGTAACTCAGCTTTGCTTCATTCATAAATGAGATAAAAATGGTGACATATCAAAGTGTGTTTGACACTGCAGGCGAACCAAATTGTTGATCAGTCAACTCTAAACTCAAGATGCATTTGTAATGCTTAGAAGTGAGGGGTCGGATATCAATAACAATAATAATGACAATTATAATGACATTCATAAGGCGCCAAATCTGGATATGAGAAAGAAACCAAAGCACGCACTCTCACCAAAGCAATCGCCCAACAATGACTAAAATCCAGAGTACACAGCACATGCAAACTGAGAGGGGAAGAACAGGAAGGGGATGGGTCAAAAGAGTAGGCATGCAGAGGGGGAAATCACTGCTGGACAAAAAGCAAAGTCTATGTCTTTGAGTTAAGACTTGAAGGAAGAGAGTATGCGGTTGTTGAATAAATGGGGGAAGATCGTTCCAGTTGTATGGACCAGATATAGAAAAAGAGAGGCGACAGACTGTGGGACATCTGTATAGATCTACGAATTTGTAAACTAGCAGTATCAGAAGCAGAAGGGAGAGCTGAGGCAGAGGTGTACAAGTGGGGGTGGTCACAAAGATAAACAGATGCAGTACTACTGATACACTTGTAGTATAATGTATTGATTTTACATGAAATTCTTCAAGAAACAGGCAACCAGTGTGCGAGGCCTAAAAAGCAAAGTAATGGTGCACCAGTCTTCAAACAATAGCTCAAGTCAGAATGCATAAGTTGGTTTTCAGCACACAAAAAAAAGAAGCCTAGCTCAAGATACACTAGTATGATAACTGTACATGTGGCCTCCCATGGATCCACAAAACTGTGAATGAGTATTACTTGACCCATTTAGAGTTAAGGGAGATAAAGCAGACAGGTGTAAGTATGCAGCCTAAACACAAAGCCAGCCTCAGAAAAATGATACTTCTACCACTTGAATCCTTGATAACCTCACAGTTATAAGACAACCCTCAACACTGTACAAGTATATCTATTGATGATCAAACTTCACAACAAATAATTCATGACTAAATGTATGCATAAGTAAAAATTTTATAACTATAACTTCTTAGAATACAATTTTACCACTCAGATTTGATAAATTTACCTGTGGTTAAAGATGAGAAAACCTTCAATGATAAGGATTGGTACATCATTAGAATCACAGGATAAGCACTGCTCCTTCCAGTTTTCGACATCTTCAATCATACGATCCATGTCAAGGGCACCAAATTCTGGAGGAATAAAAATCACATACGCATCTTACCAAGTGTCATGACATTAAAAACAAAAGGTATAAACAAGAGAACTATTAACTACTGAATTATTCAGGAATAAGATTCTTTATACTAAGAGTAAGATATTATTTTACACAAACTTATGCTAAGACATTTATTTTGCAACTTGCTAAAAATAAAAATGGACTATAACGCTGATGTAAAGTTCTAGGCAAAATCAAAATTCAGTCCATCAGATCATGGGATATTGCCTAAAATGTGTACATCTAAAATCATCTGCAACTTACACAAATGATTATTGTACAAATAAATTTTAATCACAAAATGCACATATATTACCAGGCTTACTTCTGAATCACAAAGGAGATATCCAGCAACAGATACATTAGAATTTGTATACAAAGTAGTAGTAGTTGTACTGTAGTGACTAAACAAAAAAGTGAGCTGTACTCACGCTCCCAGTTCACATGATTGACCTCAGGAACAATGTATGGCTCCAGTCTCTTGTCATCAGGTTCCTGAATATATTCCAAAATACTGAATTGTACAGGATAATTTATTAGAAAACGAATATTTACAACACAAAACATTACTACTGTAAGAATTACTAACATAATTCATTATAAAATGAATATTTGTTACACATTATATTGCTATGATTGCAAACAAAAGTACATAAACTGATAAAGCATTTGACTGACTTGGATACTGTTTTTTGAAAATACTTGAGTAATTAAAAAAAACAGTTACAAATGTTTATAATTCAAGTGAGAAAGAAAAAAAAAAAGCATTTACAGGAGTAATTTTATTCAATGAATAAACTTTTGTAAAGCTACACATCTTAAAATGTATTAAGTTTTAAAGAAGTATTTTTTCAAAAAGTATACTGCATTTGTGTTGTAAACTAAACTATTCTCGTTGTGTTTATTTTCACTTCCAAAGACCTACATGCTGTACAACACCACATATGCATGCATTTATTGTGAAGTGGAATACGACAACAACACAATTAATTTAATAAATTCATACATATATATACAATAGTCTACATCAGTATGTGATTATAAAACATATAATAAAGATTGCCAAAATTATGTAAAGATTTACCAAAAAAAACAACAACAAACTATTCATAAATTCTTACTGCTGTTAGCCTACTATTATTCAAGTTAAATAAAAAAAACAAAAAACAAAACATTTTTAACCAACTTACGAAGAAATAATGATCCTGGCATATTGTGTGAGCCCTAGGGAAGAGTTTCTGTAACTTGGTCACTAGTGTAGTTTTTCCTGAATTGGTTGTCCTGTTATGGCAGAAAAGCACAAGACATCAGCCATTAGTCACCATTGATTAAATATTTTGGGTTGATGATTGGCATACTGTGGTTTTTAAAAAGGGAGACTGAAAAATTATTCTAGTCATAATTCATGACAGCTGTGCTAAATAATGTACCTCTTAGTCTTATTATAGTTTTAATTCTCTCTACTTATAAGTTATATAGTATTGTTCTTGCATAGTTAGGTTGGTAATCAGGTAATTAGACTATCACTGCCTGTATAAATAATTTACTCATGGACATGACAGCAAAGTGGGTCCGGATGTCAAGACTTCTAGTTTGTCAGCAGTGAAGTGGTTTGGATGTTGGACTTAATCGGAAGGATGACGTTCAAACCTTGCCTAATCAGTTCCTGGTGAGTAAATGGTGAAGATTTTTCCAATCTCCCAAGCCAACATATGCACAAACCTACTAGTACTACATCTACTAGCACCTGAATCCCCTCAAGTGCACACACACACACACACACACACACACACACACACACGACACACACACACACGGCTATAAATGGGGAGAAAGAATAAAAGCAATGGAAAATTATAGAGAGCATATTATATACAATTATATATCACAATGTGATTCCCCTCCGAGTGGAGACAGGCTGCAGAGGGGATTGAGTGAGGTCAGGATTTTATGCAGAGGAGAAAAGGTGAGTTTTGAGAGCGGAATGGAGACAAAAGTAGGTTGCTGACGGACTGAGAGAGGAAGTTTGTTCCAGGAGAGTGGACCAGAAACAGAGAAGGCTCGTGGACCATAGGTATTGAGCTTAGTGCGTGGAAAGCGAAAAGTCAGAGGATCGGAGGCAGAGCGGAGGGTGCGTGAGGGAACATAGATCTCAAGTAGGCTTGACAGGTAATCAGGGACTGCGTTACTGAGGCTTTTGTAGCACATGGTGTCTAGTTTGTACTGTATGCGCTTTGATACAGGGAGCCAGTGAAGTTGTGCCAAGAGAGGGGATATGTGGTCAGCTTTTTTCTTTTTGAGTACAAGGCGTGCAGCATTGTTTTGAATGCGCTGTAGGATGTGAATGGTGGAGGCAGGAAGACCAGACAGGAGTGAATTGCAATAGTCAATGCGAGACATTATGAAGGAGAGAACAAGTTTTGCAGTTGTTTCGACAGAGAGATCTATACTTCCTGATCAGGCTTATACGATGTAACCCTTTGGTTCCCTTACCCTATCTACCAGATTCCTGCAGGAAGTGGTGGACAGGTTGAGGAAATCAAAGGGTTAATTTTTTGCAGTTGGTGGATTGGGTACAGGAGTCAAAAGGTTAAACAGGACCTTTGTGAAAAGCTTGGGTCAGCAGGAACTAAAACTTAAAGAGCTACAAAATGAAGTCAGGTTAACCCTCTGATGCATTCTTCCAGATATCCGTTAGAATGGATAGAACATTAGAAGGGGAGAAAAAAACAAAAAAACAACAACAAAAAAACGTATATACACTACGCACAAAAAGTTAAGGATCACTATGAGAAAACAGGTGCGTAATAAACTCAGTTCGCTACTGTTATTTATTTCTCAGTCCAGCCAAATTGTTATGAATTCTTGTTCAGCTGTAAGTGGGCGATGTTGTGTTAGTGTGAAAATTGCACGGGATTCTCTACTACTGAGCTTGGCCGCAAACGGAAAAGCGGAAACTTGCGAAAAAGGATCTTGTTTTGGACCGTTCTGCCTGAACACATTGCACAAGCCAGATGGAAAAACCATTATGCACGTGCAAGCACTGCTGTTTATGTGTGAGATGCTGTCTCTTGCTTGGCTTTATAAGAAGACATTCCACCAGTAGTAGGCCTGATCTGACAATGCCTCCACGACGAAAATTGAGCGAGTTTGAGAGGGGACGAGCTGTTGCATGGTTCCAAGATGGTGTTCCCAAGCGAGAAGTGGCCAGGCGACTTCAGGTGTCCATCTCTGTCATTGTCAGACTGATTCAACGCTTCACAGCCACTAGGAGGGTCCATGAAAAACGCAGATCTGGTCGACCGAAGAAGACAAACCCACGTGAAGATCGTCTCATTGAACGACAAGCCCTGCAGACAAGAACAGCCTCTTCCAGCATCATTCGAAGGCAGCTGAGGGTGGCTACTAACATCAACATCAGCCAGCAGACCATACGGAACCGCCTTCATGGGTTTAACCTCCGTTCTCGTCGCCCAGCTGTACGGCCACGCTTAACTCCAGCCCATAGGGCAGCACGCAGCATCTTCTGCAGACGTCACGTGAGGTGGACACGTCAGCAATGGTCCCAGGTCCTGTTCAGTGATGAATCACGCTTCACCATGAACCACAACGACGGCCGACTGAGGGTCTGGAGGCGCCCAGGGCAACGCTTTATTGACACCACTGTCCAAGAAAAGGTGGCCTTTGGTGGAGGTTCTGTAATGGTCTGGGGGGCCTTCAGCCTTCACCACAGAACACCCTTGTATCATGTACAGGGTAACCTGACTGTCCTCCAATACCGGGATGAGATCCTTCGACCGCTGGCTGTGCCTACACTGCAGCAGATGGGACCGACGGCTGTCTACCAGGATGACAACGCTCGCCCCCACAGGGCAAGGGTGGTCAACGACTTCCTACAGCAGTCTGGAGTCAACAGAATGGAGTGGCCAGCATGCAGTCCCGATCTCAACCCAATTGAGAACCTCTGGGATGAGCTGGATCGCAAAGTGAGGAGCAACCACCCACCTCCCAGGGATGCCCAACACCTCTACCAGATGCTGCAGGCTGAGTGGCAGGCGCTTCCACAGAGGATCTTCACCAACCTTGTCAACTCGATGAGGACTTGCTGCATCGAGTGCAAGAACAGCCATGGCGGTTACATGCATTACTGAACTTTTGGGAGCATCAGAATGCCCTGTCTTGTGATTTCAATGACTTTGGGAAATCAAATTTCGACACGTACCCACTTTGATCAAATGTACACACCAAACGATTGCTCGAAATTGAAAGCAATTGTGTATCGTTATCACTAAAGCATGGAATTAAATGTTTGCCAAACTTCAACGCATTGGCTTTCTTATTTTGAAAGTTATGAATTTTTGTGCAAGTGATCCTTAACTTTTTGTGCGTAGCTTATTAAGACCAACATTCATTTTCTGTCTGTATGCCAAAACAATGGAACTTGCTCCTTCAGATATTTGTCATTTGCAATCTTTGTCCTTCTTCAAAGAGTGCTCTAAAAATTGATCTCTTTAAACAATATTTACAAATAGTACACTAGTATCATTATCTGTCTCATCTCTTCTCTTTTTCACCTGCTGTCCATTACTTACTAATAGTAATACAGTAATAGTTATTTATAATAAAAGAGAAATGATATGAATAACTAGAAGTACTCCCATACATTCTCTTCTCTCTTCTTCATCCTGCTGTCCACTCATGATTGACTGTGTTAGAAACTATTTTTGTAAACTTTCACTCACATCAGTTTGTTTGCAAGCCTGTGTCAGTGTATGTCACTATGTGCACTCACCAGCCTGAGTCCCTGCCTCAGTATCTGTGTGTGCATGTGACTGTATGTGCCAATGTGTGTGTGTGTGTGTGGATATGTTCATATGGAAAGAGTGATCTCATTACTCATATCACACACATATCATGATATGGCTTTCTTTTCCTCATTTGTAGACCTAGGCCTATAGATATATGACAGCATGCCTATATCATTGATTTAATGTACCGTTGTTTTTTTTTTTTTGTTGCTGATAAATATCACTGATTTATGGTACTGTTGTTTTCTTTCTTCTGTACTGTAGGTCTATGTATCATATATCATGCTTCTATCACGATTTACTGTTTATGCACATTTTCTGTAAATAATATGTATAATGCTTGGGAGCTTGCTGATCAATCTTCATAATTATCACTATCTTTTGCACTCACCCACTGATACCAATGATGAGAAGTTTAGCGTTTTCCTCCATTTTTCTAGTTGCAGATCTGCAGTTCGGGACAAGTGACACACCCTTCACAATGCTGCTAGATCTCAGTAGCGGAAATATTCTACCGAAAAGCTTCAGTTTGATCGATTATAATAACGAATACGCATCAGTCTTTATAATCCTGTTCTTCAGATTCAGGCTGTTGGGCCTGTTCCGAGCACTGTTGTTCCGTCGAAGACTGCAAACCGAATGCTACAGAGTTGTCAACCGTGTTCAAACGATCCAGAAAAGCAGTCAATAATTTTTTGTTCAAATGATCAGTCTGCGTCAATTTTCGTTCAGGTTGTGCAGTGTCTCCTGTTGCTTCGTTTTGGGTTTGATCGCGTCAATATTCTTGATTTCGTTATTTATTTTGTCCAGTTCTATTCCATGCGCATTTGGTCTGTCTCCTCCCACTCCCAATCCGTCGTCTGCCATCCTTCCAACTTGGAAACTGATTGAAGGAAGCGGAAATGGAGTCATTTAATAAACGTCTTTTTACTATAATATTACCAAAAATTATTTGTGAAATGGGTAAGTGATTTATCAATAGAATACATGTTTTAATGTGACTAACTGTACTTCGTTGTGATGCGTACTGTTAAATGAAACTGTTTCTCTTGCCATTTATATGTAATGTATGTAATTAAAGAATATTCATTTGTTCATGGATCGATTTTAGCTAAATTTGGACAGATTTGGAGTGCACATGAACCCAGTTTGGAGTCACAATTAATGATTTGTATCTATATAAAAAAAAAAATAAAAAAAAAAAAGGCCTGTTGGTATAAACTCTATGGCTGTTGGTGACAGCTGTCAATTAGATTTCTATTAGCTCTCTACTTTCAGAACCAGTCTGAAAAAACAAAACAAAATGGCCTGTTACCATAACTTTATGGCTGTAGGTGGACAGCTGTCAATCAGATTTCTATTAGCTGTTTACTTTCAGAACCAGTCTAACTTAATGAAAAATTCACTATTATGAATACAATTATAAAATACATAGACGGAGTTAAAAAGAAAAAAAAAGAGTCAGCGCATTGCACACTCTTCAAATGATAATAAATAATTTTTTTCTAATGCGTCATAAATTCAACACAAATTACAAAATAAATGTACACTTCCTCATCTTTCTATATTTCCTCATGTCTATTATATCCAATAAAGATGAGGAAATTTACATTCACTTCATATCTTCTGTTAAATTGTCTGTACAGAAAGGAGCATGGTTACCCTATGAAATATCAATAACAATGGTACACTTCCAAAATCTTGTTTAAGTGATCTAAAAATTGGGAAGATGTTCTATGGAAGAAAGAATGTACGAAAATTCATAACAATATCTATGAAAATTCATAAAATACAAGAAGTTAAATTGAAATGGTTACAGATACATGTTATACATGTAACCACTAGAACTAATGTGTCTTAACCCTTTGACTCCCACATTTCCCATCCACCAATTGTAAAAACTTAACCCATTGACCCCCTCACCCTATCCACCAGCTTCCTGGTACTTGTAAACAGTTTCTTCTGTGAATTTTGTTCTGGTAGGAAAGATAATATTAATCATATGTTTTGGAGCGTTTACATTCAAAACAATTCAGGGAAAGGATTGACGAAATCTTGAAATCAGAAGGTGTAACCTGCCAAAGTATTAGGAGTTTGGAATTTGTTCAAGAAGGATTTGTTACACTGACCATTCCGTATGTCTCTACCCAAATCTGCTAGCAGTTACCAGAAAGATTCCTTAAGTCTGCACAAAACCCTATGTGCTGGCAATGTCTTGAAATGGGGAGAGGAGAGTGGTGAAGGCTAAACACATGGTATTATTTGGCATTAATGAAAATATGCACACATTCAGTATTTCATTATCTTTCTCGGAGAAAAGTACATTTACAAATGTAAATTTGGAAAACTCTATCACATATCTCTTTTAAAAGAATCTCGCCATATAATATTGCTGGGAAGAATACAAAAACTGATGTGGAATGTGTATGTCTTTAAAATGAAATGGCTACTGTATTTACCAACAACCAAAACATGATATTGCGTATTCAATTTATCATACACATTTTGTCAATGTCTGTAATGAAATATGACAGAGTCTGACTTTTTAACAATCAAGTTGTGTGTGCTGACAGACTCTGTGTGTGTGTGTGTGTGTGTGTGTTTGTGTGTGTGTGTGTGTGTTTAATCACCAATATTTGTTGTTATTGTTCATTATGCTTCATGTATGGCTTGACCATATTTCAAAATAAATCTTCCAAAAATTAAAATGGGAGATTATTAGGCCTACCATTTTACATGCATACACACAAAGAGAGAAATAAAATGGAAACACTGCATGTGCATGTGCGCATGTGTGTGTGTGCGCGCGGCATGTGTGTGTGCCTATGTGTGCATGTCCATGTGTGAGCGTGTGTGTGCACGCACACGCATGCATGCATGTGAGCGTTTTTCAGCGGGTGTGTATGCATGCACACACCTGTGAGCAGACTTACATCAGCAAACATTTTTCAGCTGTTTATAAGGAAATCTTTATCAAATCTGAGTAAATGCAAATATTTAGAATGAAAAGCTCTAACTTCAAGGTCACATTAACTGCAACAGAACCCAAATTGGCTCCCCGCCCCCACCTTTTTTTTTTTTTTTTTGAAGATACGTGTCTTCATTTTGCCTCTATAGAGCTCTTGCTGCTGTGCATGCATGACAGCCAAATTTGCTGTGCTGTACGCACTGTGTGTATGCGCCCCTGTCCAATCTACTCATTCAATGCCAACTAAATTTCCAATGAAAATGTTGCTGTTCAGGGTCTACATCAAGACAATAAAATAGCAAACCTTCACACATCAGGTGCTGCGTCTGCAGTGGTGCAGATCTTCAGCATTCAAATCAAATTTGGTCATGATCTATAAAAAGTTGAGAAAAGTTTGCAGAATTTTTGTCCAATAAAATAAACGATGGATGAAGACATCCCACCAAGTGAAAAAGACATCTTTTGTCCTAAGAAAGAACAGCAAAGACATCCATTCAACTAATTCTAGATAATGTTTATAGTAGAAAATCAAGATGCAATGAACACCAACCACCTGCTGTAGCACAGTGGTTAGTGCACCAAACTGATGACTGGGTTTAAATCCTAAGAATCTAAATCATTCAGTATTCTTTTCGCTCCAGTCCATGCTTGAATGTGCTGTGTGCTCAGCTGGGGAGAGAAGGACAGTACCCAGCTGACAAAAACTCTGGAGTTTTAAATCTGATCCACCTCACAGATCTGTCACCGTTTATAATTTTATTACTAACATTTCCTTATCAGTTATGCAAGTGACTATCTTTTGTTGACAACAGTATATGTTAGAAAAGGAAAGACAGAGTAGGGCCTACACAGCCCTGTCATTCTGACTATCCATAAGGAAACTTCACAGCATCATCGTTGACTCCCCACTCCCTGGAATCATCATAGCACTGGAAGTGTGTGTGTTGTGAGTGTGTGTAGGGGCAGGGAGCTGGGGGAAGAGATTCAGTTGCCCGATTTCCTCTGATCTTGTGACACTGCAGTGTCACAGCGAAACTCTAGTTGAGGTGTTAGGTGTTGATGGTTCATACAGATTGTCATTTGGATGTGATGATGATGGTCTCCATAACAGGGAACGCTCTGCCTGGCTTTGCAACTGAGTGATAACGTGTGTTGATAGGAGGCTTAGCAGGCAGTGGCCAACAAACCCTGAATCAGAATAGACACTTCTTTACTTCATAGTAGTGATTCAGCAGCAGTGCAGTCTCTAACAGAGGTGACCTCATGGTGTGATGAAATGACATTTATAACTTGTATGATACATGGGAAATTCAATTGAATCAAACTGAACTGAATGAAACTGGATCTGGTGATGTGGAGGCAATGTCAATGAAGCAGTATGGAGAGATAAGGGGGATGAAAATACCAATGCCCAAATTTAACCCTTTGACTCCCACACCCTATCCACCAACTGCAAAAACATAATCCTTTGATTCCCTCACCCTGTCCACCAGCTTCCTGCAGGAAGATATTGGATAGGGTGAGGGAATCAAAGGGTCATGTTTTTGTTTCGCTAGCACGGTTGACAATGCCGGATGCTGGTGGACAGGGTGTGGGAGTCAAAGGGTTAATTATTGGGAACAAACCACACACACACAACACACACACATAGTCAGGTAATTTTAGAGTTGATAGAAACTCCCTATCCAGTGGAACTTTCTCACCATCCCATAAAAAACATGAAAGCAAAAAATATTTCTGGCCAACACTTTATTTCCTCAGGCAGACACACACGACATGCACACCAGGGCCAGAATCAAGAGCAGCAGGATAACCTATGGCTCTTTTATATCAATAAACTCTTAAAAGTTCTGAAGTGATTCTACATTCTTTAACACATTCCGTACCGCATCACAAGATCCTCGTGACTCAGCTTTCTCTCTCTGTGGACCGCGTCACGAGGATTTCGTGCCCTGAACCATAGTTTCAGTTTCGAGTATATAAATAGAAAATGACCGCATTGCTGACGTGATTCCTTTTCCGGCAAAGGGAGTATACTCTTGTCATTTCCTTTCTGTGCTTACATGATGTTTGAGGCGGCAAAAATGGCAAAAAATAGGTGTACATGTAATTTGAGTGTTTCTAAAGTCTCTCTCCTAACATTACGTGGTCAATACTTAGTACAGTGACCTATTTTCTTGGTAGGAAAAGGGTTAACTGAGCACAGCTTGGTCCATGCAACAGAATGTGTCCATGAAAAATGCAGACACAAAGCTACTGTATCATCAAATGAGGGATGATATAACAAAACATGCCTCCTCTCATTTCATTACACATTTCAAAGGCTTTCACGTCTCCTTGGCATACACACATATACAGTTGTCTACTGCGCTTGGAAGCCAACAAAGTTTGTAAAGAATGGGCTGAGCATTATAAAATTTGCGAGCTTCCAATACTAGTCTTGCAGCAGAATTCTGAGCCTTTCACATTTTGTCAGGAATGTATTGTGGGCAGCCAGAAGAGAGGCAGAACTGCAACAGTCTAATTTAGACAGACATACCCTCACTACCTTCAGGACATGTCAATCCTGGAAATAGAATTAGAAATGCGCACCATGTTACAAATGGTATAGGCCTACATGTAAGGTCCAGGCAACAGAACTTTTAATGCACACCATATCACAAGTGGTATATCCTGCTGCCATTAATTCAAACCCATACTTTTAGAAAAAACAGAGGCAAGATCAGTCATCAAACAAGCAACACAGCGTTTATGCAGCCATCATTTTCTGGGTGGTTTGTCACCTGGGCAAATTTCCCTGAAAAGAAAAAAAGAACATAATTCAATCAAACAAGAAATACTGAACAAACAATTATTCAATCAATCAAGAAATACCGAAGAACAGAACAGCAATTAAATCAATCAACAAATAATGAACAGATTACAAAGAATTGCAATTTCACACAGTGTAAGTTTCAAACAAAACACACATACACACACTTGTAGATATACATTAAGAGAAAATTTTTACAAAAATGCTTCCAAAATCAATGTGACAACAGTATGTCCTTCATGTCTTCCCACTGGTTCTCTTTGTAATTAGACTGATTTTTAACCAGATCATAGACACACTGATACTACATGCTCAACAGTAACTTTGAAAATGTGATTTTTGTTTTACAATGGCATTTGTAAAATCTGTGTGGTAAGAATTTTACTTCGATGGTACATAACACTTAACAGTATTAATGAACTTATCACACAAGTAAATGAACTAACCACACATGTAAATGAACTAACTTACACATGTAAAAAACTAATTACATCATGTAAATGAACTTATCACACAAGTAAATGAACTAACCACACATGTAAATGAACTAATCAAATGTAAATGAACTAACCACACATGTAAATGAACTAATCACCATGTAGATGAACTTATCACACAAGTAAATGAACTAACCACACATGTAAACGAAGTAATCACACATATAAATGAACTAATCGCACATGTAGAAGAACACACATGTAAAAGAACTAATCACATGTACATTAACTAACCACATATGTAAATGAACTAATCATACATGTAAATTAACTAATCACATCTAAACACTGAAACATAGCATAAAAATTTCAACAGAAGCTAGGACTTGGACCACTTTATTCAGGGTAACAACATTACTTTTTTTTAACCTTACCCGAATCACCAAAAATTCTGCGCACTGTACATTGTGGATATATAATAACCATACATGAAGCCTAACATCATGTATGCATGCATTCACACGTGAGCGTGATCAAACGCAAATTTATCAGTGTTTGTCAGTGTACCTGGTGTATAAATGCCCAGAAATTTGTTGGGGGGGGGGGGGGGGGGGGGGGGGTTGGATGTCTGGAAATGTTCGTGGGCTGTTTTAAGGTACCTTGGATAGTTTTACAGATGTTTGTCAGTCTGTCAGTGTGTACTTCATACTGTTTGAGCTACAAGGCAAAATGCATGGGTGTGGATGATTTCACATCCATGTCATGTGGGAAAGGTTAGTACCTTCAAGTATGAAGCAGATACACACAAAAGCAGAATGAGACTGAATACTTAATTCACAAAACAAGACGGGAGCAAATTTTTGGTGGAACATACACAAAAATCAAATACACAAAACTAAAGCAAAAACAGTGGCAAGACTTTCCTGATGTTTTGTTGAAACATTAGGGAAGTTTTGCTGCTGCTCCCCCCCCCCCCCCTTCAAGTTTTGCATTACTTGTTCTTTGTCATGTTTTATGTGGCTGGACAAAGACATGTTGGCTGAAAATTTGTGACTGTCTTGCTTTGTATATCAAATGCACGTCTTTAATTTTCATGCATTTCTGGTTTCTGTTTGCTTGAATGCTGGCTGTCACTTTGATTTATATTTTTTTTATTTCAAGTGTACAAAGTCATGAAATAAAATATCATCATCATCATCATCATCATGTGCCCTGCCGCATGGCGTTGGTGATCATGGCCCTCCATATGCATCTATCCCTCATCGCTGCAAGTACATTTTCCACCCTCTCTGTCTTCAGCCATCCTGCAAGTCCGTCAATATTTTCTCCCTGGGTCTACCTGGTGTTTTTCCCTCCAGCTTTCCTGTTGTGACCAGGTGCTCTAATTTCCCTTTCCTCATAAAATGGCCTATAAATTTGCTTGTGACTGTCTTACAAATAAAATATGGCAAAAATGATACACAAACTACAGAGATAGGACAATTTGTGGACACAAGTATCTGCCAACTTGAAAGTACTGTTAAACTACATAACAATCTTTCTGAAGATTCCTTTGTGCATGATGCATATTACACCATCATAAATCAATACAATATTCTGAATAAGAGAAACAAAAAAGTAGGTGCGAGTGTGCATGCAACACAAAGAAAGAGAGGCTGTAGAGTAGAGTGTGTGTGTGTGTGTGTGTGTGTGTGTGTGTGTGTGTGTGTGTGTGTGTGTGTGTGTGTGTGTGTGTGTGTGTGTGTGTGTGTGTGTGTGTGTGTGAGAGCATGCGTAAGTGTGTGCTTGACCATGTATATGTGCATTGCTCTTGCTTATACACTGTTCAAGTGTATGAACACACAAAATGTTAACAAACAGATTAATGTGTAAATAGATAACATGCAGACTAAGTTTAACTTGAAGAACCACCAGGCTGGTGGCACTTACCCCAAACCACTTTTCCAGACTGTGTAACCAGACCTAACTCGCTGATATTGACCTGAAAACAGAACCAGTCACAATGTACACACAATGCACTGCTCAATACAAAACACACAGAACTCAGCATTCTTATCATTTTTATTCTTATTGTTGCTTAAAGCCCAGCCGACTGTGACTCGCTTCTTATCATTTTTATTCTTATTGTTGCTTAAAGCCCAGCCGACTGTGACTCGCTTCTTATCATTTTTATTCTTATTGTTGCTTAAAGCCCAGCCGACTGTGTACAGCCATTTCAATACACACACAGTACTTCAACAGGAAAAAGAAAAAAGAAAAGAAAATTAAGTAGGCCTACACATTTCAATGCATTCGCACACAAAATCTAAAAAGGTACCCTTGACGCTGACCACTCCTTATCACAACAAGATCCAGTAACTAGAAAATAAACAATCAAAACAAACAAAAAGAACAGCGATGACACTAACATGAAAATGAAAGTAACTCAATACACACCTACCCATCCAGTCAAATATACTCGCTCACTCACAGAGATACACATACCACCCACCCATCCACCCCACTTACCCCCACCAATCATACACACAAGCCACATCAAACAAATAGCTTAGACTACATACCTCGATAATTGTTCCCTTGGTGATCACACCTAGGAGGTGTACATTGGTGAAGTGGGGTTCTTCTTCACACCCAGAATAGGTAGACAGAATGTGGCCTTCAGCTCTGGGTGTGTGACATGAGCTTTCTTGAAACGAAGGCCCTGCACAAATCAATTTTCATTAGTATTTCATAGTTCATCTCGAAAATGACTTAATAAAAGAAGGAAGCTGTTATATGCTACCAATTTGAAGAACAAGGTCTCCCAACAGTGTAAAAATCGCTACTCACAGTTCGTAGCTTTCGATAAGGAAGCTGTTGTTTACGTTAATAATAATAGTAGTAGTAGTAGTACTAGTAGTAGTAGTAGTAGTAATACGTAGTAGTAGCAGCAGCAGCAGTAGTAATAGTAACAGTAGTAGTAGAAGCTGAAGTAGCAGCAGTAGAAGTAGTAGTAGTAGCAGTAGTAGTAGTAGAATTGGTAGTAGAACAAGCAGTAGTAGAAGTAGCAGCAGCAGTAGTAGTATAGTAGTATAAGTAGTAATATTTACAGGACACTAAATCTTCATGTATAAATCAAATCAAAGTGCACACTCTCATCATTCATTCAAATATTCACTCAAATGACAAACACAACCTGAAAGTACAAAGCATATGCACACTGGAAAAGGAAAGAGGAGAAAGACAAGGGGGGAAATAAGGAAGGGATCGAGGAATGGCAATATCACTGCTGGACAAAGAGGTATGTCTTCAAATTAGATATACGGAAAAAGAAATTTGTAACTGTCTAAGAGACAGGGGATGCTCATTCCAGTTGTATTGACAAGATACTGAAAATGTTCGACTGTGAACACCGTATCAAGGTGTATCTACCTATCTATCTATCTATCTGTCTGTCTGTCTGTCTGTCTGTCTGTCTGTCTGTCTGTCTGTCTATCTATCTATCTATCTATCTATCTATATCTATCGATCTGTCTATCTTTCTATCTCCCTCCCTCGCTCCTACCTACCTATTATCTCTCTCCTCCTCTCTATTATCTATCTACACACACACACACACACACACACACAGTCCACATGCCACGCACACATACTCATACATGCACACAAACACACACATGCACAAACACATACACACACACACACACATGCGCACGCATACACGCGTGCTGAAGCACAAAATCACTTGTGAAAACTTTTACATCCAATACGATAATCAATACCACTCACCATAGGTCGGATGAACCTTTCGAATTTGGCTGGTTTCCTTGTGAAGCCCTCGCCAACACAAGTTACTTTGTCACCATTCGTTTCCAAGCTTTTCCTGAGAAGAAGAAAAAAATATCACTAAGTACTCTTTCTGCTTCGAGTCTAGTTTTGACTGACATTCACACTCTGTTCACCAACATCCTGCATTGTCAACCACGTCAACAAAGCAAACACTTAATCCTCTGATTCCCTGCAGGAAGCTGGTACTAGTGGTAAGAAAGTGTGAGGGAATCAATCAAAGGATTAAGTTTTTGCAGTTGGTGGATAGGGTGCAGGAGTCAAAGGGTTAAAACCCTTTGATTCCTGTACCATGAATGACACATGTGACAGACTCTGTACTGTGAGATACCTATGCATGTATCAGGTATATACCAACTTTTGTCATCAATTCACTCCGCTCAAAGTGCATACTCCAAATTGACTTTGAAGAATAAAACTTCTTGCTAATTTTCATCATATTTCAACAGACTGCGCTTTCATCAGTGGTTTTAGATTGCTAGCTCCCATGGACTTCTGGTACTGGGACTTTGACTGAACGAACTTCAGGATTAGAGGTAGTTCGAGAAGCCGGTATGAGCAGTGTGGAAGGTTGTGTAGTAGATGACCAAAAAAATCCCCCCAAAAACCAAAAACAAACCCCTCCCCAAAAAAACAAAAACAACCCCCCCCCCCCCCAAAAAAAAAACCCCACCCACCAACAACAACAAAAAAGTACACTATAGGACTACACGATTGGAATTCACAAATAACAATACAAAGAAAACAAACAAACAAAAGACAAACATAAAAGACAACTGAAGTAACAGCAGACACACTGTGCACGAGGCATCTCAAATAATGCACACTGAATTAAATTGCTGACAGTAAGAATTAATGGAATACAATGTTTGTAAATTTATATGTTTCATGTGATTCTGTGCTTTATCTTTCATTCTCTTTCAGCAAGCACAAAATGCTTTACAATTTACAACTTATAATTACACACACACACACACACACACACAGAGTGACACACACACTTACACAAATTCAACATGAGACTTGTGATACAATCATCATTTTATGCGCTTTAAGTAACAGTTCAAGAGATATACTGCAGGTGACACACTATTCAAGAGATGATATTGCAGGTGACACACTAATCTATACATGTACAAAATAGCAAAATATAGATAATGCATCCATGTATGTACGTGTATATAAAATATATATATGTATGTATCACAAACTGTTCTGTGTCCTTGTATTTTCCGATATATATCTATATACTCACGTTTTGACTTGCCAGATTTTACCACTTTGAAAACTTCAGCCTCACTCATTGCTTTCACTTTTGGCAGTGGAACATCCCATTTACCCTAAGACAAGAGAAAAAACTCAAAATAAATCTTAGTAAATAATATCATAATTAGAAAGGTTTTATATACATTATACATTCTAGTTTGAACATGTAACGTACATGTCAGCTCTTTATAACTGTATGTTATTTTCAGTAAATTCTGTTAACGTGTTAAAGATACGTACATTCTCTTTAAATTCATTACATTTTTCTGTGTGTTTAAATCATTAAATGTACATGTCTGACACCACCATGCATATATAAGTTACAGATGCATGTATGCATGAGTCAGAGAGAGATAGAGAGACTCAGACTCAGAGAGAGGGGCAGACAGACAGAGACAGAAAGAGAAAAAGAGAGGTAGACAGAGAGGTAGAGAGAGAGGAGAGAGAGAGAGAGAGAGAGAGAGAGAGAGAGAGAGAGAGAGAGAGAAAGAGAGAGAGAGAGAGACTCAGACTCAGAGAGACGGGCAGACAGAGTGAGAGAAAGAAAGAGAGAGAGAGAGAGAAGAGAGAGAGAGAGAGAGAGAGAGAGAGAGAGAGAGAGAGAGAGAGGGACAGCGAGAGACAGACAGACAGACAGAGAAACAGAGTTCAAACATTACCATGCTTTATTACTCAAGGATAATAACGTCAGTCCTTGCTGCTGTACACATATATTTTATACAAGTATACACAAAACACAACGCCAAAGAAGTTATAAAAAGGAATTATAATAACTAAGTTCTTTATATCTTAATATTTTAATTGGTCATGAGCTGTACGAAAACATGGAAGACAAAGGCAGACACATGTAAGCAAATACGCGTCAATCCCTAACAATAACAACAAAAACATAAGACAGGCAGACAGAGAGCAAGCAAGCGAGCGAGAGAGAGAGAAAGAGAGAGAGAGAGAGAGAGAGAGAGAGACAGACAGACAGAGCAGAAAAAGACACATAGAGAGAGACAGAGACAGAAACAAAGAGAAAGAGAGAGAGAGTGTGTGTGTGTATGCACACACAAATTTATCCGTATATTGTGCATGTATGCATGCGCCATCACCACATGTATAGATCATTTCAGTCTAATAAGCATGTTTTATCATGTTATTGTAAGCTTGTGTGCGTGTGTGTGTGCATGCAAAAGACTAAGAGAGAGCACTAAAAAGCAAATACAGTTGTCTGCCTCTGACTTTGAGAGAGGGGGGCCTAAAAAAAACCAAAAGCACTTGTTACTGACATCAAACATACTTAAATTAAAACCAAGGAAGAAAATGGACAAAGAATATCTCGCAGACACTCACCGCTTTTTCTTTCCGCTTCTGTTTGATCTGGTTTGAGAGCACTTTCGCTCTCGTCTGTTCTTCTCTGTCCAGCAGGTAGCCTGGCTCCGCTCCCTGGGGACACTTCTCCTCCGCCTTCTGCTTTTTCATCTTCTGCTCATGCATCTTGAGCGTTTTCTTCATCTGTATCTTCTCATGATGACGCTGTTTGTTGTACAGTTTGGCCTTTATTCCCCTGAGTTTCTTTGCTGTTTGGGACTGTTTGTGAGGCTCTCTGGCTTCCCTCTTCCTCTTTCTTTCCTCGTAATCCAAGCGTCGCCCATGACGCTTTCTGTGCAGCTCAATGTGTTCGTTCTGAGGCTAAAAAGTAAAACAAAAGCAAGCAAAAATAAAATGTCACTGATGGTTCATTTCAAAAGTGATTTCACGCTTTCTTCTACACATGTATGCCAAACCCTGAAATGCTAAGATACAAGGATTCATACATAATTCAAGACTAGAGGTATGGTTGGAGTTATCAGAGTTACTGGACTTGGAGTTAATTTAAATTAAAAGGGATTCATCGCACGCAAACAGCTCCATATACGCTCCACCCAAATTTAACGGCGATTATCTGACAGACTTCCTCAGCCTGCACCAAACTATGTGCTGGCAAGGTCTTGAAACAGGGAAAGAGGAGAAGGGACCTATCCAACACTATGGTTGGCATAAAGGTGCTGCACAAGTCTGGACAGGCAAATATCACACCAAAGGTATTTTGTATGTGCACGCAGCCTCTGATCCACCCAGCTGTGAATGGGAATATAATCCTCTCCAGGGTTGATGAAAGTAAAGCAGCAACACAGTGGAGGCAGACCCACCCTAAAAAAGCAGACTTTATAGTACTTAGCAGGATCTCCACCACCTCATTCCCCATACAACCTGGTTTTGGGTCAAAAGACAGATCTCCACCACCTCATTCCCTTTACAACCTGGTTTTGGGTCAAAGGACAGATCTCCACCACCTCATTCCCTATACAACCTGGTTTTGGGTCAAAGGACAGATCTCCACCACCTCATTCCCTATACAACCTGGTTTTGGGTCAAAGGACAGATCTCCACCACCTCATTCCCCATACAACCTGGTTTTGGGTCAAAAGGACAACCACAACAATTATTTTAATAATAATAATAATAATATATTTTATTTATATAGCGCAAAATCTTGACAAAATCAAATCTAAGCGCTGAGCGTATACATGCATACATACCTACATACATATGAGCGTATACATGCATACATACATGCTTACATACTTACATACATAAATCTAAGCTGAGCGTATACATGCATACATACATACATACATAAATCTAAGCGTATACATACATACATACATACGTACGCACATGCATACATAATAATTACAACATTTATACAGCGTAAATCTCGACAAAATCAAATCCAAGCGCCGAAAAGACACACACGCACGCACGCACACGCACGCACGCATGCACACACACACACACACACACACACACACACACACACACATGCATGGCCACAAATGGGGAGAAAAGAATAAAAGCAATAAAAGCAAGAATAAAACCAATGGAAAACCACAGAGAGCACATCATATACAATTATATATTAAAACAAAGTGATTCCCCTCCGAGCGGAGACAGGCTGCAGAGGGGGGTTGAGTGAGGTTAGGATTTTATGCAGAGGAGAAAAGGTGAGTTTTGAGAGCGGACTTGAAGGAGGCAAAAGTAGGTTGCTGACGGACTGAGAGAGGAAGTTTGTTCCAGGAGAGTGGACCAGAAACAGAGAAGGCTCGTGGACCATAGGTATTGAGCTTAGTGCGTGGAAAGCGAAAAGTCAGAGGATCGGAGGCAGAGCGGAGGGTATGTGAGGGAACATAGATCTCAAGTAGGCTTGACAGGTAATCGGGGGCTGCGTTATTGAGGTTTTTGTAGCACATGGTGTCTAGTTTGTACTGTATGCGCTTTGATACAGGGAGCCAGTGAAGTTGTGCCAGGAGAGGAGATATGTGGTCAGCTTTTTTCTTTTTGAGTACAAGGCGTGCAGCATTGTTTTGAATGCGCTGTAGGATGTGAATGGTGGAGGCAGGAAGACCAGACAGGAGTGAATTGCAATAGTCAATGCGAGACATTATGAAGGAGAGAACGAGTTTTGCAGTTGTTTCGACAGAGAGATACTTCCTGATCAGGCTTATACGATGGAGATGATAGTAGCAAGATCTGGCAGTTTGAGAAACAAAGTTGTTCATGGACAGGGTAGAGTCAATGCAGACACCAAGGTTTTTAGCTGAATCAGAAATTGGGACTGATGTGTTACATAATGGGAGAGAAAGAGGAGGCAGCTGGGAAAGTTTCTGACGGGTGCCAATGAGGATAGCTTCTGTCTTGTCGTCATTAAGCTGAAGTCTATTGTGTGTCATCCAGTTCTTAATGTCCGAGTAACACTCAGTGGTGCGAGTCAACAGGCGCTGTATATTATCAGGTGAGTCACTATCTTGAAGTTGGGTGTCGTCAGCATAGAAGTGGTGTTTTATAGAGTGGGAGTTGATGATGGTGGACAGGGGGGAGGTATAAAGAGTGAAAAGAACAGGGCCAAGGACAGATCCTTGTGGAACACCACAGGTCAGGTATGCAGGTTGAGAGTAAGTGCCATTGATGAGAACAGTTTGTTTTCTGTTTGATAAATACGAAGTGAAAAAGGAGAGAGCAATGTCAGAGATGCCAAAAGTATGATGAAGTCTAGAAAGGAGAATACCATGGTCAATGGTATCGAAGGCTGCAGACAGATCAAGGAGTGTGAGGAGAGAGACTTTGCCAGTATCAGTTGCAAGGAGGAGATTGTTGAGAATGTGTAGTAGGGCAGTTTCAGTGCTATGGCACTGGCGGTAGGCTGACTGGAAAGGATTGAGGAGATTGTTGGCAGACAGGTGACCTGATTAAGTATATAACTACATCCGAAGACTTTGTGTAAAACTGTGCTTTACTGAAGTGAAATAATGACAATGTCAGAAGACTTCGTGTAAAAATATGCTTTACTGTCAAACTCAAAGTGAAATATGACAATGTCAGAAGACCTCGTGTAAAAATATGCTTTACTGAAGTGAAATATGACAATGTCAGAAGACCTCATGTAAAAATATGCTTTACTGAAGTGAAATATGACAATGTCAGAAGACCTCATGCAAAAGTATGCTTTACTGAAGTGAAATATGACAATGTCAGAAGACCTCATGTAAAAATGTGCTTTACTGTCAAAGTGTTATATGACAATGTCAGAAGACCTCATGTAAAAATGTGCTTTACTGTCAAAGTGAAATATGACAATGTCAGAAGACCTCATGTAAAAATGTGCTTTACTGTCAAAGTGAAATATGACAATGTTATGATCAACTTTCTTAACCTAAGTCTAGAGATACATATTTTAAACACCTCATGTCAAACTGTGCTTTAGAGAAATACTCACAAGAAACAACATGCACACAAACTAGTTTCCAGTGACAAATTTTGCCACAAAAACACAAAAAATCTGGTGCAAGGACTAAATGTGCTGAATAATTACGTTCAGTTAAAAAGAAGAATTGCATTGCATTTGGAGTACGTGCCTCGTTTAATACCACTGTATTAAAGTTAAAGTATTACTTTGTTTTGGATTGCAATCAATTTTTTTTTTATTATTTCTTTTATTAAGAATCAAATAAAATCATGAACCTGTTGCATACATACACACTTGCATGTGACACACTTACTCAGTGACAATTGTACACAAGACACAAAATGACACACATACATATGCAGGCGGGCGCTCACACACACACACACACACACACACACACACACAACACACAACAACACACCACACACACACACACACACACACACACACACACACACACACACACACACTCACTGAGATTGACAAACAAATGAAATGACATGCATTACCATGCACAAATAAGCAGTTGTAGAACCTTTTGATAAGTACTTCGAAGTTCAAAACTAACTGAGGTAATTTCTCAAACAGTCAAGCATCATTGTGAGGGTGGTTAATTTTTTATGGATACTTTTTACCCCCAAGAAATCAGTATGACTTCCAGCTTAATCTAAGTAGCTCATTTCTTCTTCTTTTTAACCTTTTGACTTCCTCACCCTATCCGCCACCTTCAAAAACTTAACCCTTCACCTCCCCTTACCTTATCCACCAGCTTTCTGCAGGAAGCTGGTGGTTAGGGTTAGTGAGTCAAAGGGACAGAAAGAAGAACCAATGAAAGTGCCCTGGAAGAACTTGATACCACCAGATAATTATCAGCACACATCAACAAAACTGGACTAAATACACTGGCCATGTGTCACATAGCAAGAAACACGGACCTCATGACAGCCATTTTTCAAGGACAAACAGAGGTAAAAAGGAAGAAAGGAGATCTCCAATCTCATACGTCCAGAACATGGCCATCATCAGCAGCCTAAAATTCATTCAAGAAGTTGTCCACAAAAATCAAGACAGACCCATTTGGAAGCACATAGCAGTGCTACAGAGTGTAGTGGCCAATACTGAACCCAGTGATGCCAGCAGGTGGCAAATAACATGTGATATTATTATGGTATACATCCACTATAAACATACTTTGACTAATATGTAAGCTATACTTTAATGGTTATCCAGTATAAAACACTAAGTTTATCAAACACATAAAAATAGTTAGAAGTTTTGTTGTTATTGTTCTTGTCTTTTGTGTATGCTTGACAAAAGCCAGTTGGCTAAAAATGTGTACTTGCCATGTTTTGTCAATCTACACATTCTCATTCCATCTTCATGTGTTTCTAGTTTCTATTTGCTTCAGATTAAATACCCCATGACTAACATAACCTGAAACAAAAACTTAAATTTGAAAGAAGCAGATTCTGCATTCCCCTTAACTCACTCGCTTCCACTGTCCATATATATAATGTGGACATCGTACGACGAAGCGTTCGCGACCAAGGTCCGCATATAAGGATTTGGATTTTGAAAATTCGCGCTGTCCGAGTGACGCATCGGGTACGAAACTCAAGAACTGAGATGATTCCTCAGTTATCCCCTACCAACTTTTCATTCACTTGCAAACCGCGTGTGATGCGTGAATCACTCGCTAGCCAATGAGAACAAAGAGCACTGTTGGTCAGCTCTGCTCCATGATTGGCAAGATGGGTTGCGACAAAGTGTTCGACACAGTGGGATGGTGATTTATTAGTTAGCGTTGAAGACGCACTGGAATTGATCCATACTGAAGGGTCAGACGTCGAAGAAGACATCAGTGAGGAAGCAGATGAAGTGTGCCAGCACATAGGCCTCAGCAACAAGCGTCTGATTCAGACACTGACACTGAAATCGGCGAAGAAGTTGACGATTTTAGGGTTGTGTTAACCGATGACTGGACTGACAATTTAGATTTCTTTCCTCTCGATCATCCTTTCACAGTGTCACTTGCCATGAGCTTTTTCACTCCAGGAAAGACTACAGCCAGTGATACCTCACCAGTGTTTTGTATACAGTGAACTCTTTTTTTTTCTTCTGTACTTTCACTTTTTTTGTATTTCATGTTCTCTATCACCTGCTTGTGATTCAATATTATATCTCCTGTATCTTCAGTGACTCAATTGTGCTAGAATATAATGCAGAACATTTCTTAGCTGAAAAGGAACATTTGAATATAAAATATTATTTTGATAGCTGCGAAAGTGCTAAAAAAAGACAAAACTTGGATACCCTTTTTACCACCAAGATGATGAGTAAATTACTTATTTTCTTTCAAGTATACACTAATATGCATTGCATGCACTCACTAAATTTCAAGTGTCTGTCTGCTCATGTATTAATTGTTATAATTTTTTTCCTAACCTATACAAACCCTGGGTATTCAGGGATCAGCAAGGCGAAAAACTCATGGCACGGAGTGAGTCAAAAGAGTTCAGTACATCTCATTACCTCTTCCACTATTTCAGAAACAAAGAAGAAGAAGAAGAAAAAAAAAAAAAAGAAAAGAAATGCAGCTCTGGATTAATGCTGAAAACTTTTCAAAGTCCAGAATTGCTGCATGGATGTGATAGATCTCTCTCTCTCTCTTTCTCTCTCTGTGAGTGTGTGTATGTACACATGTGTGTGTGTGTTTAAGGAAACGAAAGACTAACAATTTATCAAATGATTTACACATTTTTCTTCCTTCTGTTATAGCTTTTCTATGTGAACTAGCTTGGTACTTAAGCTGACTCCTGAGGAAGTCTTCTGTACACGAGTTCGATTTTTTCTTAAAGATTTTTAGTTTGTTATTTATAATCTACTTCCATCCAGGTAGTTGTGTTCTCAACAGTGTTCTTAACTTCATTAGCACTACTATGCCCTTCCAACGAGTAGTCAGTGCTCGAGGTGTCTCTAGATGAACTTTCTAAACCATCAACCATTATGGTGGAATGCTCCAGACTGTTTGATAAGAGGTAGGCACGTCAAGTGATTGAAAATACATTATGGACAGAACAGGCTCCAAAACAGAAAACTGTAGGACATCATAATGATCATAGTTCAGCAAAGACTGAGCTGACCGATCACATCTTGATGAGCTGATGTTTTGATCAGCCCATTAGGCCTACTGTGTTCTATTTTACTTTAGTTGTGTGCTTAACACCGTTAACACGTGGTGGGAACAAATTCACTTACACTTTACAGGCACATTCAGTTCCTAAGACAACAACCACTGTCATTCACTCTTGTAGAAATGTCACTACCAAACCAGTCAACAAACAAGCATGATCTTCTTACCATTGTGTTAAGACTGGAGCTGTTTTCCTGTGCAAATGTGGACAACCAGTCTAATTTGTCTTTCACAACAGGCCTACGAGCTGGCCAAACAGGAAATGACCGAACGTCTTGTTACTGAAATGGCATCACAACAATACGATGTAACGGTACCATAACCAATAAAAATGATCAATGCTAAAATGATGCGATGCTAAATTACACCAATACACATGCTTATCGTAATTTTTCTCAAAATGCTTGATTTTGAGCAAAATTAGTCTATTCTGTTCACCATATCAAGAGTTGCTGTTCTTCATTTCAAGGGAGGCTACTGTCTGAAAAAAGATGGCAGCGAAAATAATTTACTGTATAATGTGAACCGAACTTGTTTTGTATTCTTTTGTCCGTCAGGTTTTAGATCAGTTTTTGTTTGCCATGGCAACATTAAACACAAGTAACAGTACAACTCAGGAGCCACTGGATGACAGGTTGAGGCAGCTGCCACCCTTTCATGCTGTGTTTGAGGCAGGTGGACCACCGAATTCGTCTGCACTGCAGCTGTACCTGGCAAACCTTGACAACACTCTTGAAGAGAATTCCAGACAGTGAGTATGCCGCTGCATTGCAGGAGTGTAATGCTGAAATCAGATTGTGGCATTATATGGACTTATGTCTTTAATGCTAATTTGTTTTAGAAGATAGCACTCCTACTGTCCTAGCCCTACCTCTGCAAGACCTGGGGAAGTGGTCTGGGTGCTAGTCTTTCAGATAAATCGATAAACTGAGATCCTACGTGCAGCTTGTACTTGAATGCAGCACAGATTATAAGACCTGTGGCAGCAAAAAGATTTTCTGCAAAATTCCAAAGACATACATCTATATTGATCATTTGATGGTAAATGAAATAAAACCAAACTATAACAAAATAGATTATAGGCCTAGCCTATGAAAAAAAAAAAAGTAATTTTTTTAAATATAAATAAATAAATAAAATAAGAAAATATGAAAAAAAGAAATTAAAAAAAAAGAAAAAAATAAACAGACAATAATTATGAACAAGCATAAACAGCAATGAGCAATAACTACAATAAGTAAAAGTTAATTGTTGATATTGTCAAAAGAAGAGAAGAAAGGTTAGATAGCCCTTGAATTTTTTGCCTTTTTATCATCAAAAACACAGATTTTATTGAGTTTTTTTTTTCTTGTGTGTGCTTGAAATGATATATTAAAGTAATTGCAGCAGATCAGTATAAGGTAAAATCCAAGAAAAGTATCTAAAATTTTGGAATAGTGTTTCATTCTCTACACATGTATACATGCATAATCATTCATTCATTGTATACATTGTTGGAGTTTAGATGTGACACTAAATCAAATGATTGTATTACTGCTGTGGAGTACATACATGTTGCCAGTGAATAGCATCTGCATATGATGTGAGAAACATACATAAAAATATATATTTAATAACATATACTATTCCATGAATCATGAATGCTAGTCATAATTCAAATCCAACAGCTGTTAGCTTTTTTGCCCAGTGAAAGAAAGAAGCTGTGCTGTTACCCTTGGAAAAAAGAGAAAGAAAGAAAGAAGAGAGAGAGAGAGACTCAGAGAGAGAGAGAGAGACTTTTTCTATATATGGGTGGCAGTCCAATGTGCATGCACTGAGTCTTCCTGTTCCTTCAGCATCCACATCTTTTGCCATGTCTTGAATTTGCTCAGCTAAGTTTTCCCACCGCCTTTCACTTTCCAGTGTGTCACTGTATTTGTTTTGTCAGTATAATATGTTTTTATCTGAGGGGAATCTTACATAGCTAGATTTAGAGGCAAATCTCACTGAAGTTGAAGTGCATCCATTTGTCTCATCTTCCTAGCCAACCTTTTTCTCTCTTTTTTTTAATGTATTTTTTAATGGATCTCTGTACCTGTCATTTATTATCTATCACTCATTCATCAGCCCCCTTGGCTGCTCCTCCAATTGAGATGGTAGTCCTAATTCTGCTTCAGCAGTTACAAGCTTGCATCCCAAAATGGTCAGTCCCATTGCGCTATAAAAGTCAGAGATGTTGGTCCTTTCAATATAAATGTATAATACAAGCTCGACTTTGTCAGGACCATCAGGTGTTCACCTTGACAGGGACTGTACTTCTACAGTGCCTTTTGATCCAAAAGTGCCAGTCTCTGACTGGAAAAAAGGACTGCACCAACACTGCTTTCTGAAACATTTCAGTCATGGCCTCTGCCCTGGCACTGCTTGGCTCATGACTCAAGTCTTGATATGTTCTATATGTCATCAAGTGCTGCACAACTTAGGGCCCCTTGCCTGTCTACTAAGCCCTCTGCCAAGGTTTAAGGGCCCACTGTTTCCGCTCCTTTAGTAGGGACAGTGACAGTGGTTCCCGACATGGGTTGAGCAATTGCAACTATGTCATTCGTCACATCCACATACACAAATTTTTCATCTCCAGTCCAAGGGAGAAAATTACATCTGTATTGGCACACCTGCTCATTACTGGTTCACTTACCTCCCCTAGCATGTACCACCCATTGTTAGCAGCAAAGTAGCCCACAGGCCCAGACTGGCCTCCCCAGCCTACCTGCATCCCCACTTATTGGCCTCCATATACTGATATAGTGTGGCCACTTGGCCAACCATGCCCCGAAGCAGCCAGTACCTAGGCCAGCCCCTGAAAATAAGCCCACCCAGTATGAGTATGACTCACCTTGGATCTGCCAACAAAGGCTAACTTTCTCACCATATCAGAGCATGGGAAGCACTTCCAGACAGCAGGTATATTCTTTGGGAGATCAGATTGGGACATCATTTTGCTTGGGCCTCCACCAAGGCTCTCCAGATTTCCTCCCAAACTGCATTTTGACCTCTTGCTGACTCCCAGCCACTTATCAGCCTTAACCAGGCGGTAGCCTCTGATCTGCACAGGTGCATGATGGTGGAGATCCCTTCACGTTCCTCCCCTGGTTTTTATGGGAGGGTTTTCATTGTCCCAAAGTTCACAGGGCTGGAGGCCAGTTTCAGACTTTTTGCCCTCTACACATTCATCACAACCTCTCCTTCAGGATGGAAACTTCAGCGTCTGTCAGGGATTCAATCCACAGTCACTTCTGTAGACCTTGCAGATGTTGACTTCCATATCTGCATCCATCAACAGGTTTTTTGATTAAATGATTTTGGTTAAGTTTTTACGTCAACACCCATCTCTGGTGATATGGCCGACGGGGATGACCATCCCAGGGAAGTAGGGGAAGGGGGACCTATCTAATCCTATACTGACTCCACCAGAACAACAATAATGTTAAGATGGGACAGTGAGAAGGCCAGTTTTAATGTAGCGCACCCGGGGATTGACAGCAGGATTGGCAGCAGCTCCCTTTTGTTTGGCTTAGTTCCTTGTCCTCTTCTTTGGCCTGGCTCCTGCTTCGTGGATTTTTACCGAAGTGGCTTGGGAGCTCTGTATCTCCCTTTGTTAAAAATGGGTTTGCGTCAAGATCTATCTGACAATGGGCTAATCTAACTTCTAAGTCTCCTCAGTCAAGATCATCTACAAACACGGGCCTCGCTGTTCTCTTCACGTACACTTACTACAAGGCTCTGGGCTTCTGCTCCAACTGCCATAAATTGGATCTATCCCGGACCCCATCCTAACAGTTTTACTTTTGGGGGCATTCACTTCAGCACAGTCAATTGACAGGTGCACCCTACTGACTGAATCATCATCATCATCATCATGTGCCCTTCCACATGGCCCTCCATATGAATCTATCCACTGTCACTGCAAGTACATCGCCCACCCTCTTTTGTCCTCAGCCACCCTGTAATTCCGCCCAATGTTTTCTACCAGCTACAGGGTCCTCAGACTGGATTGTTACATCTCACAACTTCTCCAACATTCCAGCACCTGACCCAATCCTCTGGTCTCTTTCTTCAAAGTGTCATGGAATTACTTTCTCCCTTGATTCTTCTATCTTGCCTCCACAAACATTGGCCAGAAAGGGCATTCCAAAAGAGGTGGTCTCAAACCCCAACAGTCAGGGGATGAGATCATCCCACTCAGCCTTTGATTTCAGCAAGCGATTGCCTAGTGGTGAGTGTTGTGGGTGTTCCGTTTATTACACTCCTGTGTCCACAGGCAAAAGTCTTCACAGACCTGTCTACGAGGGGCTGGGGAGCTCCCTGTGAGAAGCAGGCCCTCATAGCACATCAGCCACCTTTAGTCAAATTAATGTAAAGTGGTTTACCTGTATCTTCAGGAGTTTCTCCCTTCAGCTTGGCTCACATGTCCTCAACATGGATAAGATGATGATAATATCTTTCATAAACAAGCAAGGATATCGCAAGATCCTTTACCCTGTCCAGAAAAATCAGACAAATGCTTCTATGGTGCAGAGATCACAGTATCGCTCTGATTGTCAGTCACAGTCCAGGAAGGCTGAACATTTTAGTGGACTCTTTCATCACCACCTGTCTCACCTGTTGGTGTCACTGGGTTTGGTGTTGGCCGCTGCACACCTGGACACACCATCTCACTCCAGGCCACTCTGTCTTGATTTTTGTGTTTATGTTCTCGGTGTATGAGATTGGAGGTCTGCATTTCTTTTTTTTTTGCCACTGTTTTTCCTTGAAAGATGGTTGCCATGAGGTCTGTGTTCTTGTTGCATGACACATGGCCAGTCATTAGGTTTCTTTATTCTCCACACAGATTGAACTCTGACTAGAGAGTCCCTGTCCCTGTCTGAGCCTCCTGGTTTTGTCTTCACATTGATTATTTGATATCTTTGCTCATTCATAACATATTGAGGAAATTAACAGGTACTTTGCATGTTTTTCAGGTTGGATTCCTGTTTGCAGAGCTTACTGCGATTTACCAATGACTTGCTGGTGAACGTACATTCTCTTCACCAAAGGATGGACTTCTGCACTGTACAACAGTCACGTGTTAGAAAAAGACTCCTGCTATGATCGAGACAGAGGAAGCTATCATCATTTTGGATGCATTGGTACAGCTAATTTGGTTCTTTATGTGCTTGCATGTCCTATTATTGATTGTTCCAAGAGACATTTTAACACATGGAACTTAAAAGTGACAAGCATGCTACTCATCTGAAGTCATCGATAACCATAATACCCACAGCAAAAGAGAAGTTCTGTGTTTAAATATAACACAATGATAAAAGGATGTAAACTTATTGTTATGATAGGTATTTCTGGGAAAGGGACAAGAGTCAAGTAGTCGAGTCATACTATTAATCTAATAAATTTTCTGTGGAGCTCTTTTTCTGTGTTTCATGCAATAGTCATGCCACACTATCAGTCATCTGTGGGACTCCTTTTGCCATGTTTCATGTAATATTTACCTAAAATAAAGCGTCTGTAATAAGCAGCTTATCTCATTTTTTCAGCAGTTACTTTCACAATACCATTAGAATGGTCAAAAGTGTGATTTGAATTCTATTCGAGTCTGTTCAGTAAAAACTTAGGTATAAAGAACTTACTGTTAAGAGGTATTTGTATGGGTACGTTTTTTTGCTGTTTTCTTTTGGGTGTTTGTGTCTATGTATATGTGTGTGTACACAGTGTGAGTATTCTATATAACTATGTTTGTTTTGGTAAATTTTCTAAGTTTCTTGAGACATGACAACTATGTGTGTGTGTGTGTGTGGTGTGTTGTGTGCGGTGTGTGTGGTATTGGTTGCCATTGGTGATTGTAATATTCACTTACGGGATGTGGTACCGTTTGAGGTGTGCATGCCAGGTGGGGTGTTGGTACTTGGTTTGGGACCTAACAAACTGTTGATGTATATTCAGCTTCAACGGCTGGAGAGGAGCCTCGGTAGTGAGGAAGATGTGCTGCAGGAGGTGCTGACCTTGGCCTCCTCTGAAGGTCTTCTGCTGCCTCTCAGAATGATGGGCTGGAATGCTCCAGACCCTGCCTGGTCTCCAGTGCTTTTCTGCATGCATCATGGATTCTAGTGATCAGGTATTATTGAAATTATTGTTGTGTGCCATTATTATGTGTGTAACATCCACTGTGGAAGGAGATGATTCACACGCTCAGTGTGTCTCTCTTGTGTGTACATTGATTTTCAATAGTGTATTGTTTAACTGATACAATGTCATTACGATTTGATTGAGTTATCAGAGATGTCAAAAGTTTCAGGTTATGGTCTTAACATGGTTGACATGAATAATACTATGAATAGATTGTTATCTGAAATTGTTTTTCAAACATTGGCAAACCAATTATATTACAAGCATCATACCTAATCTCTAAACCATCCTCCACCTCTGATCAAAAAAAAAAAGGCACAACAACACACACGATCATTAATCTGCCCCCACGACACACACACACACACACACGACACCACCACACACACCACACACACCAATTTCTTCCTCATTCTCCTTCTTTGATTTTTGATTGATTTGATTCAGTTTTTACATTGGCACCCACCTCAGGAGATATGGCTGATGGGGATGACCATTCCAGGGAAGTCAGGGAATTGGGACCTATCTAATCCTATACTGACTCCACCAGAACAACGATGATGTTAAGATGTGACAGTGAGAAGGCCAGTTTTAATGTAGCGCACCCTGGGTTTCAAACTCACAACCATTAGCACATGAATCCGACATTCAACCAACTGAGCTACTGGGGCTCGCATTCTCCTTTTTTGTTTTTTCTAGTTTAAGTTTGTTTGATCTGTGATTCAAGTAAAGCCCAAACACTTCACATTCCAAGTTGCAGGAGTCTGCATAGTGTTACTTTTGTGACAGTATCACTGTTTGTTTGATTGGTGATGGCTTTTGTTATTTCACTCATTGTGGATTTTCGGTCACTTCCTCAAACTGTTCTTTTTTTAAGTGACACAAGAGCTGTGCAGAAGACAGGGAAAAGAAAAAGAAATAGAAAAAGAAAAGGGAAAGAAAGGTATTAAGGACCCATCAGAAGAACATTAAGTTCAGCATCCATACTTTTCTGTGAATGCAAATACAAGTTACATTTGATTGACAAATTTCAAATGTTGGCAGATCTATACAATTAGCTCCTGAGAGTTTTGAACATTCCCAAAGTTTGTTTTTATTGTTTTACATGGATAATGCATTATATCATAGCACAATAAGGTCAGCTTTGTTTCCCACCATCAGATCATTGAACAACGATGGAACAGATTGGCTTCCCAGCTAAAGAAACATCTCAGTGACCAGCTGTCACAGCTTCCCCTGGCTTCCCCAGGAATAGAATGCAGTACCTTCTGTCTAGATCGTCGTATGGAGCTGGTGGAAAGCCTTCGTGTCCTGTGCTCTGACGACAGTGTCTGGCTCAAGTACAAGGCTCTGAGGGTTCAGGAGCTGGAGGACATTTTTGCCAAGCTTATGCCAGAGGTGAGACACAGTTAGCTTAGTTTCAGTTTCAGTTTGAGTTTCAATTCCTCAAGATGACGTCTCCGCGCAATGAGTGAATTCCATATGCACTAATGTCACAGGTGCCATGTGATGGAGAAGATCCAGAATGATCACAGCTCGAGCTTAAGCCTGCACATAAACCCATGAGCTGGCCTGGTCCTGAGGTCCTACCTAGATAATGCCATAACCCTGGGGTTGTAGGGGAGTGAGATGGTGGAGACCTCAACTTTTCCAGGGGCCAGCACAGTTTGTTATTTGTGTGTGTGTGAGGGTGTATGCGTGTGTGTGTGGTGTGTGTGTGTGTGTGTGTGTGTATGTGTGTGTGTGTATGTGTATGTGTGTGTGTGTGTGTGTGTGTGTGTCTCTGTGTGTGTGTGTGTGTGTGTGTGTGTGTGTGTGTGTGCGTGTGCGTGCGTGCGTGCGTGCGTGCGTACGTGCGTGTGTGTGTGTACACATGTGTGTGTGCGTGTACACATGTGTGTGTGCGTGTGTGTGTGTGTGTGTGTGTGTGTGTGTGTATGTGTGGTTGTGTGTGTGTGTGTGTGTGTGTGTGTGCGCATACGTGTGAGGGTGTATGCGTGTGTGTGTGTGTGTGTGTGTGTGTGTGTGTGTGTGTGTGTGTGTGTGTGTGTGTGTGTGAACAATACGATGTATAGATATATATATATATGTATGAGGGTACATTTGCCTGAGCGTATGGGGAGTGTGTGGGTTGTTGGGGGTGAAAATAAAGTGTGTTAATGTTTATTAATTAATCAGTGATCGTGTTGTAAATATTGCCTTGGTTTCAGGAACATATTTGCCATTATTGTTTAAATACAATTTCTCTTTGTTAATCTCAGGTGGAGGAGGAAGGTGTGAGCTACAAAGACTTTGCCAAGAACTGCGGAACTGTGGCTGATTCTGTCATGGCCATGATCGACGAGGATTTCATCATCCTCAGCAGTGGCATGTTTCGTAAAGTCACAGGCGTCTTCAAGGCGCTCCATGAGCTGTACCTGGAGAAGTTCTCAGATGAGATGTCATTGCTAGTGGATGAAATTGGAGATGAAGTTGCCAAAAACTCGCAGCGTGTATTCAGTCAGTCTGCTAGCGATGGCCTGCATAAAAACAATGTCATGGGATCGTCCAGTAAGGCCAAGGATGCCATTCATCGCAACAGTGTAGGAGGTGTGTTATCTGTCTGTGTCTGTCTGTCTCTTCTGTGATATCTTTCTGTCCCTCTCTTTCTCTCTTTGTTTTACTTTGGTTCAGTTCAGTTCATATTGCTTATAGCCCAGCCGACTACTAGAGCCATATAGGGCTAACACCACCACATCAAAAAGCGACAACCCGTTAAGATAAAAAACGAGTAGTTAAAAACCATGCTCACCGTTAACCTTGCAAGTCTAAAATGCACTTAAAGAAAAACAGACGTAAAATCATATCAGGTGTTTACTTTGATTATAGCAAAATGCTAAAAGAAACAGTAGCAATGCCGTGCGAACCGAAACGCGACGTCAAATTTGTGGTACCAAAAACTGGGGAAAACCGGGGCCGGCCGCAAAACTGGGGGGGTCTTCGGTTCAATCAAGTATTACTGCCTCTTTAATCGGTGTTTCATTCTTATTTTTTGTCTTATGTGAATAAGAAATGAATAAAGATTTGAATGATTGCCTTTTTATATACTTAGAGCGAAAATGGAATTAGTTATTTGATGAGAAAGTCGAAAATCCGCGCTTCGGGCGCAATCGCGGATATGGTATGCATTTAGAATCGAAGTTTGTTCGGGATGCTTCACTATTTCGGTCGGTACGGCTATATTTGTGAACCAATCACATTGTAATTTTGCAGCCAATGAGAATTAATGTAACAGAATGATATATCCCGACGACACCTATGTGTGCCAGTTTCGAACAGAGATCGACGCTTCCAAAGTTTTGCTTTTTTTCATCGGAAAAGTTTGCAGGCAAGTCGCCATTTTTGGAACTTGTCGTCGGCGGGATTCGATTTTTACATGCTTTTTTCCATATATTAGTGTAATATGAAATCAATTTGATTTAAAATACGGCCGTACGCCAACTTTTTACATGAGGATCTGTACCAGATCAACGTCGGAATGTGCCGACGCCAGTAGCCTGAGTAGGCCTACAACGCGAAACAACGCTGTGCAAGTTTCAGCTCGGCAAGTTTTGCGCTGTCAAAGACTAGATCTAGCAATCAACAGATCAAGTTCTGTTTTATCTGTAGCATTGTATTTTTCAAGAAAAGGACTACTGCGTTTGAACTCGATTCGGAGTTGTTAGCCGAAGCTTGGTTTGTCAACCATTTCCTTCCCGAGGTCATGCTAATTCGCATGTCGCTGTGTAGACCTGCTCACCCCACGACGGGCGAGCTTACTACTAAAAATACTATGTGATCGACGGGCTTCGCGGGGCCGTGGAAAATGGGTTTGCCCAAACAGAGGGATAACCCGCCTCCTCCAACTCTCTCTCTCTCTCACTCAAATTTTAAATGAATGAATAAACAGATCTAAATAATTTTTTTTTCAAATCAACAAACAGTTCTGTGCAAGTCATTGTACTTTCCTTGACACGAATCTCTCTCTCTCTCTCTCTCTCTCTCTCTCTCTCTCTCTCTCTCTCTCTCTCTCTCTCTCTCTCTCTCTCTCTCTCTCTCTCTCAGAGAACAAAAAATGAATAAATAACAAAAAATGAATAAATAAGTAAATAGGCCCCAGTACATTTATATCCAACTTCCAAGTCATTGTTAACAGGCATGATCCTCTCTCTTTCTCTCTCTCTCTCTCTCTGACAACACACACACACACACTAATACACACAGAGATTTAGAATGGCACAAAACAAAATCTTCTGTTCATTGTTATAATATTCTTTATTTAGGTTTTGAAACTGAATAGAAGGCTATGAGTTGTATTATTTGTAAAGTAGGCCATCCATTAGCTTACGTAGTTGTTTCAATTTGTAGTCAGTATCTGGAAAGGATATGCCTATTGTCATTAATGTTTTAACGGGAAGATTGCATCTTATTTAGTAGTAGCCTATTATTGATTCGTATTAAAGGGCAAGAGTACACTGGAAACACTTAGCAGGATTGCTCTGCTTTAGTGGATTTTTACCAGTAATATGCTAAAAATCAAAGTCGTGAGTTTGGGCTTAATGTTAAAGTAATATTGATGTGGAGACTATGCATTATGATTTCCTTTCCTTTCCAGTCTCAATGAATAGTATATATTATGCAGAAATTCATATATTTCTCTATTGTAGGAGTTAAGTGACCTGTTCCTGAATGGCGAGTGGTCCCATATCCTTCCAGAAGTTTTCTTTGGCTATGTGTTCGGGAACTTGACTCATCCACAGTCAGTCTGTCAGTTTTCTAAACACTGATGAATAAAATAAAAATCAAATGTACTGTGCAAAAATCTTGTCTGATATGTTTTCCTCTGTGTGTGTGTATGTGTATGTGTTGTATGTGTATGTGTGTGTGTTTAGTTTTTAGTAGAATATTGATCAGATGATATTTTTGGATAGCCTGCAGCATAAAAGCATGCAGTAATTTTTAATATTTCAACTATTTAAGTGATTCCAGAAGTCATTGATTCTCAGATTTCCTTTTATATGTACAGAAACTGATGAAATATTACAAATTATTCATAAGACTACTGAAGTAGTGAGTCGTGACTTTTTTTGGTTTAATTTGCAGTAATAAGACACTTGAACGATGAGCAAAATGATTTTATATCTATCTCATGAAATGATTATATATCCTTGTTTTGTTTCTAGCTTCATTTTTGTCTGTTATTAATACAATATGGGCAATTATTAATGAAAAACAGATAAAACATGCCAAATATCACATGTTTCCTGTAATAAGACAAAAATGGCTCGTCGCAGAGTTACGATAATGGTTTCATTCAATTCGGCATACAAAAATACATCAACGATCAAAATTTTATGACATTTGGTCCTGTCTGTCTCTCACAATTACAAAATGAATGTCATTTCCAGCAAAATCAGCATACCATGCCATTTGATGGGTTTGTTCTGTGACAGCTGGTCCTTCTTTGTCCCACTAAAAGGTGGTACCAAAATTTAAGAAATTTTTGGCGCTTCAAATTCGAATATCTCGTGAACTAATAGTCCGATTTGAAAAATTTAAACTGCTTTTTACTCAGAACAACAATATCTTCAAAACCATATATAAATCTTTTAACTCAAAACCCAATTTCAATTTTTCATGCGGCATTGCTAGAAACAGTAATGCATAAGCACTCCTTTTTATTATTATTATTATTTACATTCTTTAGTTTTCTTTTTTTTTCTTCTATTTCTTTCTTTGGTTTGTTTACTGGTACAACCCTTTCCTGTTACCCATAAAAGTATGTACTACTTATGGATTGTTTTCCACTTTTTCTTGGAAACAGAAGCACATTAACCCTTCGACTCCCACACCGTGTGCACCAACTGCAAAAACTTATTTCTTTGACTCCCTCACCCTATCCACCAGTTTCCAGCAGGAAGCTGATGGGTAGGATTAGGGAATCAAAGGGTTAAGGTTTTGCTTTGCTAGCATAGTTGGCAAGGCAGGATGTTGATGTATAGGGTGCGGGAGTCAAAGGGTTAAATCTTTCACTGCCAACCTTGGCTATAGCTGGTCCTTTTAGTAATATTACAGTTGGAGGTCTGCAGCCATTTTTCCTGAAGAACATAATTATGTGCTTTCAGGCAAAGTTTAGCTCTAAATGGTTTTATGGTTGTTGGTATCAGCGTAGTGTTTCATCGGACCCCTTCTCTCCTCCCCATTTCAAGACCTTGCCAGCAAGTATGGTTTTGTACAGAGTCAGTGAGTCGGCCAAATCAACACTGGCAGATTTTGCTAGAGCGGATCTAGACTTGTCTTGAGTGCTGTGAATCCCCCATGAAGAAATTCAGATTCTACTTCTATATTATGTGAACACAGAACCTTTTTTCTGTGTGGTTTTTGACTTTTCACTCACAGTCACTTTTTTCCAACCTATTTTTACAGCATCCACAAGAAGTGAATGTCAGCCCCAGATATTGCATTAATCCCATCGTTACACTGTTGACTGTAATCCCTAATCCCTTCATGTCACAGGGCTAAGCAACACAAAAGAAGGGGCAGCAGCTGCAGTACGTTCTCAAGGCCACAGTCTGGACAGCATGTTCTCTGTGTCAGGCACCACCTCTGGTGCTACCACCACTACCACTGGCGACCACCCCATTGCAGAACCCCCAAAGCGCCGCACGACCTTTCCAGACGATTGCATGCAGTCGCTGCTGAGCATCATCCTGGCCCTGATGCGATTGGAGGATCACATTGATGGATTGCTTCGCTCCGTCACCTGGGACATCACGGGCCTCCCGCCCAAAAAGTCCAGACGCAAACCCAGCATCAGGGGTCAGTTTGAACACCTACAGTTTCTGTATATGTCAACCACTGTTTGAGTCACACCATACTAATATACCATTTATGCTGTACTGTCAGACCATAACCCATAGTAAAGAGAAAAACACAGGGTTTGTTTACTCAAGTTCTGTATCATGATCATCATCAAGTGCCCTGCCGCATGGCGTTAGAGATCATGGCCCTCCACATGTATCTGTCCCTTGCTGGTGCAAGCACATCTTCCACCCTCTCTGTCCTCAACCACCCTGCAAGTGCTTCTAATATTTTTTCCCTGGGTCTACCTCATGCTCTCTTTCCCTCCACCTTTCCTGTTGTGACCAAGTGCTCTAATTCCCCTTTCCTCATGAAATGGCCTATAAATATTTCCTGTCTTTTCCAAATCTTCCTAATGAATGACCTTTTTGTGTCTGCATCCATCGGGTCTGTCTCTTCTGTATATATTTATAAAATTCTGAAGATTTCTACTCTTTGACTGAGTGAGAATCGGACAATATTTGAATACTTTGGTCATCTGCGAATTCACAACACAAAGTTGCCACTGCTTTGTAAATGTGTTTTGATGCAGTTTTCTGAGTTGATGTAGTGTTTTGCTTGAACACCATTGTACCTCGAAAGCAATGAAAAAAATGGGAAGACGGGTAAACCATACAACTTGACAAGTATGAGTTTCATAAATTTTTGTTGCTTTTGTTGTTGTTGCTTGTTTGTATCTTTTATTGTCAGTTTGGTTCTATTTCTCAGCCATTTTCTTAGTATTTAAGTGTGTGTGTGTGTGTCTGGTGTGTGTCTGTGTGTGTGTGTCTGTGTGTGTGTGTGTGTGTGTGTGTGTGGTGTGTGTGTGTTGTGTGTGTGTGTTTTAATTTCAGTTGATTTAATGTATTTAATTATATTCTCATTCTTTTGTCTTGAAATTAGTATGCAGCTGTTTCAGGAAACAAAATCCATTCATTTTCATCTGTAAGTGGGTTTCATGAACCATGTAAGATTAATGGAACCTTGGATTTAGTTCACTCACTAACGTATCTTTATTTGTTTTTTTTCATAATACATACACAGTTAGCCTCTCTCGCATTGGTCTCTACAGTCAAAGGCGACGCTGCTTGGACCAAGCAGACAGCCCATCTAGATGTACTTTGTCCATGGTCAGCCATGACCGAGGGAGGCCTACTACTACACAGTTAAAGATGGATGAGCTTATTATAAAAATGCAAGTTTTAGACCAAAAAACAACAACAAGAACAACAAAAGAAAAAGGAAAATGACTGAAAAATGAAAAGAAAATGAATGATTTGAAAAATAAGGCCATTGATAGGTGTGTCAGACATTAAAAAAACAACAACCAAAATATGAAAAAGAAAAGAAACTGCACAAAAAAGAACAGGTGTTCTGCGTACCTGGGTTTTTAATTGAGGCCTATTATCCAAATATGGATGAAAAATCTTGAGATCTTGATATTTTGGTCAGTAGTGTGAAGTGCTGCAGGAAGCTCTAGTAATAATAGAATGGGCACTTTTCCATTATTGGAAGCCAACAGAAAATCATTTACAAATTTTAACAAAGCAGTTTCTGTACTATGGCCTTCAGGATAGCCTGACTGAAAAGATTCAAGGAAATTATCGGCTTCTAGTGGCTCATCAGCTTTGAGAAGATGGCACACTCAAGGATCTTGGATAAAAATAGGAAATTGGAAAACAGGTTGATAACTTTATTTTTGAATCATGAAGGTCTAGATTAGACTTTCTGAGCAGAGGAGTGAATAAGATATATTAACCCTTTGATTTTAATCATGAGGATCTAGATTAGACTTCGGAGCAGAGGAGTGAATAAGATATATTGACCCTTGACTCACGCATCCTGTTCACCAGCATCCTGCTTGTCAACCATGCTAGCAAAGCAAAATCTTACCCCATGACTCCCTCATCCTATCCACCAGCTTCCTGCAGGAAGCTGGTGGATAGGGTGAAGGAATCAAAGGTTTAAGTTTTTGTAGTTGGTGTATAGGGTGCGGGAGTCAAAGGGTTATAGCTCTGTGACACAACACCTGTATTCGAAGAAACTTACATGAATTCAGTTACAGTTGGAGACATTTCTTCAGTATATCCAAACAAAATTGCATAATGTTTTTATTTTTCAGTCATTCCAAGAATAACTTTTGTCATTTGATCAGACTGAAATGATTTGTTGAAATGATCTAAATGGAGGGGCAGACACTGAAGGAGTGGAGTTGGAGATGAAATTTCTTTGTATTTCCTCTATTTTTTCTTTGAAGAACTAGTTGAACTGGAGTGGTTGGCCCGTAATGTCACAGGTGACGGAGTGAAATGATCCATCAATGGACAACCACCTGGCAAACAAACATGGAAATCAAGATTGTTAGATATACAGTGTGTATTATTACACATGGTGGATCCTGTGTAATGTTCAGGTCTGTTGCATGCAAGCATGTTTAAATGAACAGATGAAAAAAACAAATGAACGATGAACAAAGAAACAAAACCAGCAAACAGTGTTTCTGATCACAGCGTCAAGGTCGTTTTTCTAAACTTGCCATTTGAAATATTGAAACAGTTTCATCCTTAAGAATCCACAGGGTTTGCCAGTTTCTGTTGACCCCAAATTTTCAACCTTATGTGATGAACGTTGAAAGCATGTGATCAACAGAAGTGGTTGACAAACTGTGCCGATAAAATTGTCTTATTAATCTTATTAGTCTTTCTGATGTTAGGCCTTATGGGCCCTTTGTAGTAATTTTCAGGTGTGCTGAAACCCACTGGTTGTTGTAATAATTTTCAGGTGTGCTGAAACCCACAGCTGCTTTTTGTAATACTTTTCAGGTGTGCTGAAACCCTCAGCTTTTTGTAATAATGCTGAATTCCACGGCTTGTAATAATTTTCAGGTGTGCTGAAACCTACAGTTTTTTGTAATAATGCTGAATTCGTGGCTTGTAATAATTTTCAGGTGTGCTGAAACCTACAGCTTTTTGTAATACCTTTCAGGTGTGCTGAAACCCACAGCTTTTTGTAATAATGCTGAATATCATGGCTTGTAATAATTTTCAGGTGTGCTGAAACTACAGCTTTTGTAATAATGCTAATTCAAGCTTGTAATAATTTTCAGGTGTGCTGAAACCTACAGCTTTTTGTAATAATTTCAGATGTGCTGAGTCCTACAGCTTTTGTAATAATTAGGTGTGTTGATTTCAGGTGTACTGAAACCTAAGGCTTGTAATAATTTTCAGGTGTGTTGATTTTCAGGTATGCTGAAACCCACGGCTTTTTGTAATAATTTTCTGGTGTGCTGAAACCTATGGCTTTATGTAATAATTTTCAGGTGTGCTGAAACCCACGGCCAGCCCTGAAAATGCTCGCTATTCCTCCCACTCACTTCAGTACCAGCAGAGTGGCAGTTTCAGTAGCAGTGACACACAGCTGGACATGTTTCTCAACAACCCTCATGGGGAGATGGTTGCTGCTCCCAAAGGTATGTCACATGTGCTAGTGTGCATGTATTTATGTGTCTTTAGGCATTGATGCAGTCAAGTTCCAGTGTAGGGACACTGTATTTGTTTTCAAGATGCTATAACATTATCTGTTTGTCTGGCCTCCTGTTTTTCTCTGAAACTGTTTAGGATTTGCATTCATAAGGAAATTGTGTTTGATGTTGAGATATATTGGTGACTTTGCTTTGTGGTTGGAATGGCATTTAATGTCAATAGTTACAAAATATAAGTTGTAATGCTTACATGCTCTCAGTGTTTACTTTCAAAGTTAATGCTTACATGCTCTCAGTGTTTACTTTCAAAGTTGATGTAACATAGTTTGTACATATCTCATATCACCCCTACTACCATACCTAACCACATACCAGTATTACTATAGCATTACCTGCAGCCACATCTGAAATCATCCAAACCCAGTATATTAATACATGTACCAGTTTCAGTGATTTTTCTGATATGAATGATGATGATGATAATGATGATAGCTGTGAATGACAAAACAATGATGATGATGATGATGGTGATTATGTGGCAGTGGTGGAGCATAGTCGGGTGGAGGAGAAGTTCCGCTGGGAATGGAAGCTGGTGTTCAAAAAGCTGTCGACAGACCTCAGCCAAGCTGTGGAAAGCCTGCTGTTGGACCAGGTGCAGAGGTCATTGGCAGCAGAAAGCACTCTGTGGGACAAACAGCACATCATTAATGTGGTGCCTGTGGATGCTGCTCTACAAGGAGGCAGGCTTGAGTACCCCAAGGTCACCTCTTTGGTAAGTGGTGATTTCTGGTTTTCTGTGTTCCTTCATTATTTACTGCTCGCAAAGGGTTTATAATCGCCTCTTTGATAAATCATTATTATACTTAGGTAGTTAACTCTTGATAGTGGTTTGTGAGATAGTTTGCTGAAGTTTCACAATACATGCGAAAGCAAGACACTTATTTATGAAGTTATGATTTTGTTAGTCTTGCTTTCCTTCAGTACTGATAATGGTTTTTAAAGGAGTTTGCTTCCCTGTGGGGATACCGGGAGTTCTTTTAGTATCCTCACCTTCTGGAAATTCTGTGCTAGAAATTTCCTTTTTCTGTCATTCTCTTTGTTTCTGCCTTGTTCCTTTGCTTTCTGTCATTTCTTCCTATCATTTTCTGCCTTGCTAATCCATTCACCTGTATGTGTTGGATAAAGTCTTGCGTACTTTTTTTTTAAAGATTGATATTTGGGTACACGTATTAAGCACATTTTTGGCTCTGGGGAGGTGAGATATGGAGAAGCAATTGCGTACATATGTATGTATGTATGTATGTATGTATGTATGTACGTATGTATATGCTTAGATTTATGTATGTATGTATGTATGCATGTATACGCTCAGCTTAGATTTATGTATGTAAGTATGTATGCATGTATGTATGCATGTATACGCTCATATGTATGTAGGTATGTATGCATGTATACGCTCAGCGCTTAGATTTGATTTTATCAAGATTTTGCGCTATATAAATAAAATATATTATTATTATTATTAAGCAATTTTTGGTAATTAATGCCCGTTTTTATGTATGTTTTGGTGTCCTTAGGTTTGCTTAGATTTGTGTGCAGATATATTTTTTTCATTTTCCTTGTGTGATAAATTGGACGGAGTGGCCAACGCCAGGGGCATCATTTTAGATTATGTGTGCGAATGCATTGATGTGTGTACTTTTCCTTTTTTTCCTGTTAAAGTATTGGATGTGTATTGAAATTGTTACAGCCCTGATATGGCTCTACGCAGTCTGCTGGGCTTTAAACAGAAATAACAACAATAACAACAATCGTGAGTTAGTTACAAATCAGCTGGTTCATCGTTGGCATGAACTAAAATTCACTGTTAATGATCCTTTAGGGTTTAAGCATGACTTATGTTTCAGGGTAGTCATCAGTTCCTTGAAGTATCAAACCGACTGTTACCACTGGCAAGAGTGGGCTGTGATGGATGCCTCATACCAGTCAGGACCTCCTTCATAGACACTCTCTGCATATGTCTCAAGAACTTTCACGTACAGCTTGTCAAGGTAATGGTTTGGTGTACTGAATAATGACAATAAATCATTGTTGTATAGTACTTTCTCTAAACTCACTTGAACTCTGTGTGTTACATATTTTACAAGACATAGAGTATGAGAGAGGATGGGAGATGTACTTGCAGCAACAAGGGATATATTTGTAGAGAGGGCCATGATCACAAGTGCCATGCAGCAGGGCACATGATGATAATGATGAGAGTGTGCTGCATCATACATATACAGAAACATTAGAATACACACATTAATCCTTTCAGGGCCAGACATTCTCAGATGCAGAAACACCCAGCGCCAGGTGTTTTCTGCCCGCTTTAGCAGTGACCACAGTCACTGCCTTTAAATGCTTATAACTTACCTATTTTTTTAACCAATTGTCGTGCTGAAAAGTTATGAGAATCCCCTTGCCATGTACAAAATAGGATATATTTTCTCTCCCATACAAAAGAGCGATTGCCACAAGAGTACTGTCACATGTACTCGTAACAAAAGTGCGACACTGATGATGAGCCAGGTGGTCGCAAAAATGTGACATAGGCGCCGTAAGGATTGATACACATGCACAAATGAATATATGGCAACAGTGTTTAACCTTACATACACATATATCTGGGGTCATAAACAAATATACTTGAATAATTACACATGAAACATATTGCCATATTTAGTCATTGATATTAGTAAATTCGAGTTCGCAATACTGTTTCATTGATTCAAAAGCTTATGTTTTTGATGTATTGATGTTTTTTTTTCTGAGACAGCATACTGAAATGTAAGAATCAAATAAAAAGTTAACTTACTTGCATATTATGATAACCAAGATTTGTGCATTGTTTGTTTAATCATATGAACAACTGATGAATTTGAAACTGCATATATAATTTTGAAGCTGTTTGCTAAAAAGTCGTCAGAAAGCAAATGTAAACTAATGATTTAGAGGACAGTCAACTTTTAGGTAAAGCTTTACTGTACTCTTTTTTTTTTCAAGTCAGTACCAGTAGGTCTCTGAGGTTAATATGACTGTTGTAGGCTAGTTCATGTTGTACATTTACTGGTGGTCAGAGATGTGCCTTACAGCAACACACTGTTATCAACAATCAGTTATAGTTGGTATTCTTTTAGTATTGATCTGATTTTTAAGAAGTGGAATTGGTGGTTACTGTAAATGGGATTTGTGAAATGTAGGATTTACATACTGGTATTTTGGTGTGGTGTGTGTGTGTGTGTGTGTGTGTGTGTGTGTGTGTGTGTGTGTGTGTGTGTGTGTGTGTGTGTGTGTGTACATACTGGTATTTTGGTGTGGTGTGTGTGTGTGTGTGTGTGTGTGTGTGTGTGTGTGTGTGTGTGTGTGTTAGTTATATCTTTTAACATTTATTTATATATATGCTTTTAGACAAATATGTGTGTATGTGTGTGTGTGTGTGTGTTGTGTGTGTGTGTATGCGTGTGTGTGTGTTTGTGTGTGTATGCGTGTGTGTGTGTACATGCATGTGCATGTGTGTATGTGTGATGCTTGCATATATCCTGGATCCTCTTCCAGGTTCTCTCTACTCTGACTGTCTCCCTACGCTCCTCCCATTCATCACTGACATCATCAACACTTCTCTCCAAACTGGAACTGTCCCAGATTCTTTCAAGTCTGCTATTGTTCACCCTCTCCTCAAGAAATACAATTTAGACCCAAATGAACTGAAAAATTACCGGCCTATCTCTAATCTCTCTTTCTTGTCAAAACTCATCGAAAAAGTTGTCCTCAACCAACTGAACTCTCACCTGTCTGCCAACAATCTCCTCAATCCTTTCCAGTCAGCCTACCGCCAGTGCCATAGCACTGAAACTGCCTTGCTACACATTCTCAACAATCTCCTCCTTGCAACTGATACTGGCAAAGTCTCTCTCCTCACACTCCTTGATCTGTCTGCAGCCTTTGATACCATTGATTATGATATTCTCCTTTCTAGACTTCATCATACTTTTGGCATCTCTGACATTGCTCTCTCCTGGTTCACTTCATATCTATCAAACAGAAAACAAACTGTTCTCATCAATGGCACTTACTCTCAACCTGCATACCTGACCTGTGGTGTTCCACAAGGATCTGTCCTTGGCCCTGTTCTTTTCACTCTTTACACATCCCCCCCTGTCCACCATCATCAACTCCCACTCTGTAAAACACCACTTCTATGCTGATGACACCCAACTTCAAGACAGTGACTCACCTGACAATATACAGCGCCTCCTGACTCGCACCACTGAGTGTTACTCGGACATTAAAAATTGGATGACATACAACAAACTTCAGCTAAATGATGACAAGACAGAAGCTATCCTCATTGGCACCCGTCAGAAACTTTCTCAGCTGCCTCCTCTTTCTCTCCCATTATGTAACACATCAGTCTCAATTTCTGATTCAGCTAAAAACCTTGGTGTCTGCATTGACTCTACCCTCTCCATGAACAACTTTGTTTCTCAAACTGCCAGATCTTGCAACTATCACCTCCATCGTATAAGCCTGATCAGGAAGTATCTCTCTGTGGAAACAACTGCAAAACTCGTTCTCTCCTTGATAATGTCTCGCATTGACTATTGCAATTCACTCCTGTCTGGTCTTCCTGCCTCCACCATTCACATCCTACAGCGCATTCAAAACAATGCTGCACGCCTTGTACTCAAAAAGAAAAAAGCTGACCACATATCTCCTCTCCTGGCACAACTTCACTGGCTCCCTGTATCAAAGCGCATACAGTACAAACTAGACACCATGTGCTACAAAAGCCTCAATAACGCAGCCCCCAATTACCTGTCAAGCCTACTTGAGATCTATGTTCCCTCACGTACCCTCCGCTCTGCCTCCGATCCTCTGACTTTTCGCTTTCCACGCACTAAGCTCAATACCTATGGTCCACGAGCCTTCTCTGTTTCTGGTCCGCTCTCCTGGAACAAATTTCCTCTCTCAGTCCGTCAGCAACCTACTTTTGTCTCCTTCAAGTCCGCTCTCTAAACTCACCTTTTCTCCTCTGCATAAAATCCTGACCTCACTCAATCCCCTCTGCAGCCTGTCTCCACTCGGAGGGGAATCACATTGTAATATATAATTGTATATAATATGCTCTCTATAATTTTCCATTGCTTTTATTCTTTCTCCCCATTTATAGCCGGTGTGTGTGTGTGTGTGTGTGTGCACGCGCGCGCGCGTGGTGTGTGTGTGTGTGTGTGCGCGTGCGTGCATGTGTGTGTGCGTGCGTGCGTGCGTGTGTGTGCATGCGTGCGTGTGTGTGTGTGTCTGTTTCAGCGCTTAGATTTGATTTTATCAAGATTTTGCGCTATATAAATATTGTAATTATTATTATTATTATTATTATTATTATTATATGTGTGCGCTCACATGCAGGTGTGTGTGCTACCTTGAAAACACAAAATATAAAAGAAAACAACGACAGTAGCAGACAGATGCACAAACCAATAGGCAGACAGGCGCTCAGGCCTACTAAACAGACAGAATGATGGTTTAATTACATGACTCTGTGTGTGTGTGTACAGATGAGCAAAGACGTACCAGGCAAAGCTGCACTGAAACAGCTGTACTTGATGCAAGCCACCAGCAGCATGATACGCAACCACTTGATGCACTATGAGAACCTGCTGACTTCAGATGATGGAGGGTCAGTACCATGTAGTCACTAGAACAAAGATGAGCAGCAGACTTTGTACATGTACAGAGAGACACTTTGTGACAAATATGTTCCCAGGGCTAATCAAAACGAAAGGACTGAGGACGTGAACAGTGCTTATGTATGAATTAAAAAGAGAAAAAAATCAGAACAAACGAATGGTAACAGAATTAAACAGAGAACAAATGAAGCAAACAAACAGTAACAGAATTTAATAAAAAACAACAACAACAAACCCCCAAAACAAACAAACAGATAAGTAAAAGGTAATTTAATTAAAAAGAGAACAAATCATACAAATAAATGGTAACAAAATTGAAAAAAGAACAAATGAAACATACAAATGGTAACAGAATGAAAAAAAGAACAAATCAAACAGTTACAGAATAAAGAGAGAACAAATCAAGAAATTTTATGACCATTGTTTTGTGAAATTATAATAGGCACAATCTTATTATAATTTACACATATATCACGCCTAAACGAATATTATCCATCAAGGAATTTCACTTACTTTTTGTTAGGCCTGATCGGTTCAGCGAACCCTCGTCAGACTTAATAAAAATTAAGTAACGCCTATATGGCTGAAACAAGAAAACTCTCAGCATGAAATCAAGAAATGGTAATAGAATTAAAGGAAAAAAGAAGGAATCAAACAGAGAAAAGGTGAGAGAACATAAACGTTGGAAACAAGTATGGAACAAACAAAACTAAACACATGCACGCACGCACGCACGCACGCACGCACGCACGCACGCACGCACGCACGCACGCACGCACGCACGCACGCACGCACGCACGCACGCACGCACGCACGCACGCACGCACGCACCACACACACACACACACACACACACACACACACACACACACACACACACACAGAGAGAGCTTTTGACTGTTTTAATGCCACCTACCGAGTTCTATACAGCACCCAGTTCGTGATCTCTGTTGTTACGTATTTATTGATTTATTATGTATTGTTTGCCAGTAAAAATCTAGCATCGTGCCAGAATATTAAGTCTTTGACATTTTGTTGGAAGTTCCTGTATCATCACCCCTGTGGGAATGCTGGGGGTTCTCTCAGTATAAATAGTATCCCCACCTTCTAGAAATTCTGTGCTAGAAATTTCCTCTTTTCTGTCACTCTCTTTGTTTCTTTTTTGCTCCTTTGCTGTCTGTCATGTCTTCCTGTCATTTTCTGTCTTGCTGGTCCATTCATCTGTATGTGTTCGATAAAGTCTTGCATACTTTCTTTTGGGATGGATGATCGGGTACATGTTTTAAGTGCATTTTTGGCTCTGGGGAAATGATATATGCAGAAGCAATTTTAGGTAATTTAGGCCTGTTTTTATATATGTTTTAGTGTTAGGCCTGTTTTTTTTTTATATAATGTTTTAGTGTCCTTATATTTAAATTTGTAGTCAGGTATGTTTTTTAAATCCCATGTGCTATAAATTGGATGGAGCGGTCAGTGCCAGGTCCATCTCCTTAGATTATGTGCATGAATGCATTGATGTATATACTTAATTTCCATCTCCTTTTTTTCCTGTTGAAGTATTGTGTATGTTTTGAAACAGTTATAGCCCTGATATGGCTGTACTCAGTCAGCTGTGCTTTAACAAAAATAACAGTAGCAATCCTGTATCATGCAGTTGTCTTGTCATGTTACACGCATTTGAAGTAGTACTGTATGTGTGTACAGAAAGAAGCTGTTTACCACACTGGTGCGTCAGTACAGTGAGCTGTTGGATGCCCTGATGAAACAGACAGTACAACTTCACAGCCAGACAATAGCCACCAGTGTGTTGATGGACGCTGACTCCACAGACTGGGCCAACATCAAGGACTTCTATGAGGTATGCATGCATGCAGCTGTTTTTTCTGTTGTTTTCAGTCTGTGTGTGTGTGTGTGTGTGTGTGTTTGTGTGTGTGTGTGTGTGTGGTGTGTGTCGGTGTGTGTGTGTGTGTGTGTTGTGTGTGTGTGTGTGTGTGTGTGTGTGTGTGTGTGTGTGTGTGTGTGTGTGTGTGTGTGTGTGTTGTTTGTAGCATTATGATTTTTCTTAGATGCATATGTGTGCACCTGTTTAGCCCATGCTTTGCAGGTGGTATGTTAATGCACAGTCTGCATACTCTGTCTTTGGTGGGTGTGCATGCTGAGTGTTCTTGTGTTTCATAAACCACTGGATGCTATAGGATCTTTACTGTGCATACTTGATGTTCTGTGACTGACTATACACACTAAAGGGGTTTTAACAGCACAAGTGCATAAGCTGAGCTGATGTGAAACACCATACTAACTGCAAACTGTTTGACCTACTGGTAAAAAAATCAGTGATGTAACGGGAAAATGCACATGTTGACCTGGGAGATATAAAAAATGTCCATCCTTTATCCACCAGGCAGGAGATACCTGGAAGAATAGAATCCCAGACCTTCCATTGGAAGTCTGAAGATTTACCCACTTGACTACTAAGCCCTTTGTACTGTATATGTATGTTGATAATGGAGAAGATTGTCCTAGAGGCAGAGTTGCTACCTTCCAGTCTGACTGTGCAGGTTCTACTCTGGGTCAGGAAAAACTTGATGCATGCATGTCCAGTCCACAAAGCTTTCAATGGCTACCTGACTTTGTTCAGTATTGTGAATGGTAAAGCAGCAAGGTAGAGGAAATGGGCTTTGCCCTGATAATGCTAAACTTCAGAAAAGTTTAGGTTTTTACCACCTTACTTCCATATGACCTGAGGGTTATGTCTGACTTTTCAGAAATGGGTTGGGAAGGGAATTCAGTAGACATCCCCTCTCATTTATTCTTTTTTTTTTATCTGATTGTTTTGTTTAAGTTTTCTCTTCTGTTGTTTTGATGTTAATGCATTATTAGTGCACAATTCTGTTTGAATGGAGTATCGCCATCCAGATTTATTCAGGGATGTATGATATTTTTTTTCTGTGAGGTATTTTGTTTGATGCTCAGTTTGCTATACCACTTTACATTGAAAAACAAAACAACATGAAGGAAATATTAAATCTCTTTATAAAACATAAAGATTTGTGCATCAGTTTCAGATTTATGCATGTAGATGCATGTTTCCCATGCATATTAAGTAGATTTACATCAATGCTTCATTTATCTTGTTATCATTCGAAGAGCTCAGTTTTACTTGTAGAAATGTTTAAAATAGTTGAAACATTCAAGATACATTTTACAGAAGTTGGAGTTATGCAGGTTAACTTTTTTTCAAAAAGCAGTAACAGATAAATGGGCTGCTTTCAGACTGTATGTTGACTGTGTGTTGTTCAGGATGAGCGATGCTCCTTTACGGTACAGATGTGGAATTTTCACCTGCGGGGTTTACGCTATGATTTGTGGACGACTTGTCCCCCTAACCTGGCCCAGGGCATATTCAGTTCTGTCCTGCAAGACTCCCTGCTGACCCTCATGCAGAGATATGTGCGTGTACAGCCCAGCTTCCGACGAGTGAAACAGTACAAGTAAGTAATTACTGTTATTTTTATTTTTGTTTTAAGCCCAGCTGACTGTGTAGAGCTATAACTATTTCAAGATTATATATATATATACGATACTTCAAAACAAAAAAAACCAGGAAGAAAAATTAAGTACACATATCGATGCATTCGCACACATATTCTAAGGAGATGCCCCTGGTGTTGACCACTCTGTCCAATTTATTGTACAGGGGATTTAACACAATTGTGACAGGCCCTGCCTCTGTCTGAACTTCCTGCCAGCCTGAGTCTGCCTCCAATAAATTTCCAGTAGTTGTAAAAAAAAACCTCTAGCAGGCCTGAATGAAGTCCAATTGTCACCCAAATTTGTGTACTTAATGAAAAAAGGATGCTGAGATTAGCTGTGCTATTTATAAAGCTATTACTTAAATAATTTTTAGCCGCCATCCAGTTCTGTACCATATATCACCGAAATGACTTTTAGCGCAACCCGGCAGTAGGTGAAGCTAGGTGTTCATGTCCCGTCACGGATGTGTTAAAAAACATACCTGAATACAAATTTGACCATAACTAAGAACATCAAAATACATATAAAAGTGGGCCTAAATTACCTAAAATTGCTTCTATGTATCTCATTTCCTGGAGCCAGAAATGCACTTCACACGTGTACCAATTCTCCATCCTAAGAGAAAGTATTTAAGACTTTATCGAACACATACAGGTGAATGGACCAGCAAGGCAGAAAGTAATGGGAAGAAATGACAGAAAGCAAAGGAACAAGGCAGAAACAATCAGAGTGACAGAAAAGAGGAAGTTCCAAGCACAGAATTTCCAGAAGTTGGGATACTATTTATACTGAAAGAGCCCCTGGCATCCCCATGGGGGGAAAGTAAGTAATTACATGCATAACTATTCCATTTTAGTTTTACAAAAGAAAGATAACATTTTCAGTAAAGTGTTATTGAATTTGATACATTCAGTAATGTATTATTGAAAGCTTGTTTACAGAACACACAATACTTTGTCAGTGAATGCTGATTATGGTAGTAATTCATGTTTTCCGTGATCTTTAGATTATAAAATGTTTAAATTATTCTCTGTTCCTAAGCTGTGTGTATTTTATGTTGTGTCTTCTGTATGAACAGAGTGCAATTTAGAACATCATGATTACTGGTTCTTGGCATTGGCTTTGTTCATGCATATTTATGATTAATTGTGCTCAACAAACATTCAGATCAGTGCAATACCTCTCTCTGAAAGGAAATTCCAGTTAGAATCAAGCTTTGGTACAGAATTGAGGTAATCTTCCCAGGTGGAGTTAGTATCTTAAACCTTTGACTCCCGCAGACTGTCCACCAACTGCAAAAACTTAACCCTTTGATTCCCTCACCCTATCCTCCAGGAAGCTGGTGGATAGTGTGAGTGAATCAAAGAGTTAAGTTTTTGCTTTGCTGGCATGGTTGACAATGCAGGTTGCTGGTGGACAGGGTGCAGGAGTCAGATGTTTAAAAAGACCTGACAAGCAACACTGATGGTGAGAATTCTGTGTGGCCTTGTGATTGTAGGTATGATGTGATGGCCATCTTGCTGTGTGTTCTGGACCACCTGCTGTGGGCGTGTAATTCAGCGTCCAAACTGCTGGACCCTGGCCATGGTCAGTTGCCTCACTACAGCATCCATAACCTGTGTTCGAATCTCATGGCTGCCCTTGCTGTTGTTGCCTCACCGCTTGATGCTGTCTACAGGTACATTGTGCGTGTGGGGAGGAAGGCGTATGTGTGCGTTTATGTGTGTGCGGGAGGGTGATGATGGTGTGTGTGTGTGTGTGTGTGTGTGTGTGTGTGTGTGTGTGTGTGTGTGTGTGTGTGTGTGTGTGTGTGTGGGTGTGTGTGTTTATGTGTGTGTGTGTGGGTGTGTGTGTGTGTGTGGTGTGTGTGTGTGTGTTGTTTGTGTGTGTGTAGGGTGTAGAGTGGTTGTTGAAATGTGTGTGTTGTGTTGTTTGTGTGTGTGTGTGCGTGTCTTGGATAGGTTGTCGGTGGATGGGTGTAGATGGCTTGCTGTGTGTGTGAATGTGTAGAGGGGTTGGATAACTGGGATGTGTATTTGTGTTAATAATCCATGTTTGTTAAGATGTAAGACTAATATGTTTGTTTGTCATTGTGTTCCAGTTTCAGGTGGATGTTTTATTGTCTCAAAAAATAAAGATATGAATAAGATACACCTTGAAAATGTTTCAGCTTGAATACTGTGTAGATCTTTTTGGATTGATTTTGAGTATATTTATTACATTAACATAACACACACACTATCTGAGTATCTCTCTCACACACCACACGCACACACACACACACACACACACAACACATACACAACACATACACACACACACACACACCACACACACACACACACACACACACACACACACACACACACACACACTCACTCACAACACACACACACACCACACCACACATACACACACACACACACACATGTATACACACACACCCACATGTAACACACACATACACACATACACGCAGCACATACACTCTGTCTCTTTCCCTCTCTCTCACTCTCTCTCTCTCCTCTCTCTCCTCTCCCCCCTCTCTCTCCTCTCTCCTTCTCTTCTCTCTCTTTTTCTATCTCTCTGTCTCTCTCTCTCTTTCTATGACACTACTGGAAAGTATTAAAACTCAGCCAGTTTAACCAGCCACCCACAGAACACACAACTTAGTATGTTTTAGGTAATGATGCACTCTTGCATTTAGCTATTACTGAGCTTCCATATTTCAAGATGAATACAGCAATGTGTTATTCAGTAATTAGATATCTTGTTTATTTCGATGATGATGTCTTACAGTTTAGATATAATGCACCAGCTGTAACTTCTTTCTGCTTTGTCTTGAGAGGTTTCAGATGATGTTTATTTTGATGATGTTATCAGATGGTATGTTAATATTGCAAAATGTGTGTGCTGTGATCCAAAACAAGTGCGACTGCCCGAGCCCAAGCAAACAGGAACCAGAAGAACAAGAAAACCAATGTAAGTGCGTATTTAACAAAACAAGACAAAACAAGCACAAATTTGGTCCCTTTTTATCCACTGGACGAGCGGCAGGGAAGTTTTTAGTCCTGTTTTTATTATCCGTTATTTCTGTTTGTGACCGTGCGTTCGCGCTTGACCTTGGCCGAAAATTTTCGCTTGTTTTGTCTTGTTTTGTTAAATACGCGCTTACATTGGTTTTCTTGTTCCTCTGGTTCCTGTGTGTGCTGTGTTTTACAGAGGGTTTCAGACAAGGTTTTGATATGTTATCAGATTGTGTAGAAATATTGCAAAGTGTGTGTATGTTGTGTTTTGCAGAGGTTTAGGCATGGTTTTGATGATGTTAATAGATGATGTAGAAATATCGCAAAATGTATGTACTGTGTTTTGCACAGGGTTTAGGCAAGGTTGTGATGATGTGTAAATATGATGTAGAAATATCACAAAATGTGTGTGCTGTTTTGCAGAGGGTTTTGGTGAGGTTTTGATGATGTTATGAGATGGTGTAGAAATATTGCAAAATGTTGTGGTTGTGTGTTTTGCAGAGGGTTTAGGCGAGGTTTCTCAGTACATCGGGAAGAGCTGTGTGCACAGGAGGGCACGTCCTACACAGGAAACACTCAGTGGATGCACTTCTTTTGGCCAGCACTCTTTCCCACAGGCCACAAACAGTGAGTTGCAGTTAGCCCTTCCCTACCTTGTGAAGTGGATTCCACAGAGCAAAGAATGCATATTGTGTGCCAGTTTCTTGTCAAGAGTAGAAAACATTGATTGGAAGGAATTTTGTAAACTGTAATAACCACTGGCACATAACACTTTTGAACATGTAGAAATCACTGTTCTTGATTTCACATACATATTGTGACTCAAAACAAAAAAAATCTTGCAAGCCTTGCATATTCCTGTTTTGATGGATCTTTCCCACTATGACTGTTAGCTCGCCTCTGTACGTATCAAAACATCACACACCTTGCGATCCTGTAAAGAAAAGTTTCTTTAGGAGCCAAAATGCAGTCTTAAATCAGCTGGTAAATTTACTTTCAATTTCATCCTTCCATTTGTTTGGAACTCGCCGTCAGCTGAACTGAGAGCTGTGCCCACCCTTTCGCACTTCAAGTCGCGCAGTTTAAGACTTATCTGTTCACCCACGCCTTCTGTTGTTGATATCGTAGTTGCTTATCCTCCCCCACCCCACCCCCTACCCCCAAGTGGGGATGCCAGGGACTCTTTCAGTATAAATAGTATCCCCACCTTCTGGAAATTCTGTGCTAGAAATTTCCTCTTTTCTGTCACTCTCTTTGTGTCTGCCTTGCTTCTTTGCTTTTTTTTTATTTCTTCCTATCTAATTTCTGCCTTGCTGGTCTATTGACTTGTGTGTGTTTTATAAAGTCTTACATACTTTCTCTTAGGATTCATAATTGGGTACATATGTTAAGTGTATTTTTTGACTCTAGGGAAATGAGATATGTGGAAGCAATTTTTGGTAATTTAGACCTTTTTTTTATATTTTTTTTAGTGTCCTTGGTTATGTTTAAATTTGTATTCAGATATGTTTTCTTTTTTTTTAGAAATTCCATATGTCATAAATTGGACGGAGTGTCAGCACCAGGGGCATCCCCTTAGATTATGTGCACAAGCGCATTGATATATGTACTTAATTTTCTTTTCCTTTTTTTCTTGTTGAAGTGTGGTGTATGTTTTGAAATGGTTATAGCCCTGATATGGCTGTACACAGTTGGCTGAGCTTTAAACAAAGATAACAACAGTATCAGTTGTTTATCCACCAAATATATGCACTTCCATTTCTAACTGCTGATCATCTTGCATTGTGCAATTTTTCATGTATGTATATTTTTATAACATAACCATACATGTTTACGTATGTATGTATTGTTGGATTGTTTTAGTAGGTGTTCATCTGTACATGTTTACTAATGTGTCTGTGGAAATTGTGTGTGTGTGTGTGTGTGTGTGTGTGTGTGTGTGTGTGTGTGTGTGTGTGTTGTGTGTGTGTGTGTGTGTGTGTATGTTACATTTTGCAACCACTGTCTTATGAAACATATAATGCACAATGGTCCAAATGATTCTGGAGGTTAGCACTTTGCAAGAATAAGATGAACATTTTATGATGTATAAAGAAAGGAAATTATGCATTTTAAACATTTCTGTTTGTCTGACAGCTACGATGACATGCAGACAACATCAGCACTCTACTTGCAGCTGACGCTATTGCTACGACAACCTCAACCAAACTGGGGCTTGCTGGTCCATGTGGGTTTTTCCCCTTTGTTCTTGCTGCATTCCTTTTTTTACAGTTGTTTTTAATGAGACATTCATACATTTGTATCAGTCTATATCTGTGTATATCTATACGTACATAATTATCTATCTATCTATCTATCTATCTATCTATCTATCTATCTATCTATCTATCTATCTATCTATCTATCTGTGTGTGTGTGTGTGTTTGTCTGTCTGTCTATCAGCAGCATGTTTTTCGTTTTGAGAGAGTATAGCGCGATATGTATCTTTCTGTCTATCTCTCTATCTCAGTATCTGTCTATCTCTCTATCTGCCTATCTCTCTATCTATCTATCTACCTATCTATCTATCGAGAGAGAGAGAGAGAGATATGTAGATAAATGTATCTACCCGTATATGTAAATATATTCAAGTTTGTTTTTAAGGATCATCACACTTAATGCAGTTTAAAGTTTTATTTGTGGTCATCTTTTTTTTTCTTTCCCATTTTCTGTGCCACTTTAATGGCCACAGAAGCTGGAACAATCTTTACAATGTTATGATGATGACGATGATTGGGATGATAATCATAGTGTTATGGAATTCCATCTTGGAATGAGATTGTGTGACAGAGCTGTACTCTACATTTACTGTCTTAGTATATCCTGGCATCAGCCAATCCCGAAGGATACAGACGTTTGCAGTGTTGGTCAAGAGATTTGAGCAGCATCCTTATTGACGTGTCCATGAAGTGAATGAGAGTTGACTGTGTGGTCCTATTCTTCCCACTGAGCCCACAGTTTGGGTTGGAGCTGGATGAGGCTGAAAAATCCCATAGTGATTTTGATAAGACTGATGGGATTCTCCCCCATGGGGATGCTTGGGGCTCTTTCAGTATAAATAGTATCCCCACCTTCGGGAAATTCTGTGCTTGAAATTCCTTCTTTAATAATAATAATTACAATAATTACAATATTTATATAGCGCAAAATCTTGATAAAATCAAATCTAAGCGCTGAAGCAGACACACACGCAAGCACGCACGCACGCACGCACGCACACACACGCACGCACGCACACACACACACACACACACACACACACACACACACACAACGCATGGCTATAAATGGGGAGAAAGAATAAAAGCAATAAAAGCAAGAATAAAAGCAATGGAAAATTATAGAGAGCATAGCATATACAATTATATATTATAACCATGTGATTCCCTCCGAGCGGAGACAGGCTGCAGAGGGGGGGGGGGGGGGGGGAGGGTTGAGTGAGGTTAGGATTTTATGCGGAGGAGAAAAGGTGAGTTTTGAGAGCGGACTTGAAGGAGACAAAAGTAGGTTGCTGACGGACTGAGAGAGGAAGTTTGTTCCAGGAGAGTGGACCAGAAACAGAGAAGGCTCGTGGACCATAGGTATTGAGCTTAGTGCGTGGAAAGCGAAAAGTCAGAGGATCGGAGGCAGAGCGGAGGGTACGTGAGGGAAGATAGATCTCAAGTAGGCTTGACAGGTAATCGGGGGCTGCGTTATTGAGGCTTTTGTAGCACATGGTGTCTAGTTTGTACTGTATGCGCTTTGATACAGGGAGCCAGTGAAGTTGTGCCAGGAGAGGAGATATGTGGTCAGCTTTTTTCTTTTTGAGTACAAGGCGTGCAGCATTGTTTTGAATGCGCTGTAGGATGTGAATGGTGGAGGCAGGAAGACCAGACAGGAGTGAATTGCAATAGTCAATGCGAGACATTATGAAGGAGAGAACGAGTTTTGCAGTTGTTTCGACAGAGAGATACTTCCTGATCAGCCTTATACGATGGAGATGATAGTAGCAGGATCTGGCAGTTTGAGAAACAAAGTTGTTCATGGAGAGGGTAGAGTCAATGCAGACACCAAGGTTTTTAGCTGAATCAGAAATTGGGACTGATGTGTTACATAATGGGAGAGAAAGAGGAGGCAGCTGAGAAAGTTTCTGACGGGTGCCAATGAGGATAGCTTCTGTTTTGTCGTCATTAAGCTGAAGTCTATTGTGTGTCATCCAGTTCTTAATGTCCGAGTAACACTCAGTGGTGCGAGTCAACAGGCGCTGTATATTATCAGGTGAGTCACTGTCTTGAAGTTGGGTGTCATCAGCATAGAAGTGGTGTTTTATAGAATGGGAGTTGATGATGGTGGACAGGGGGGAGGTGTAAAGAGTGAAAAGAACAGGGCCAAGGACAGATCCTTGTGGAACACCACAGGTCAGGTATGCAGGTTGAGAGTAAGTGCCATTGATGAGAACGGTTTGTTTTCTGTTGGATAGGTATGAAGTGAACCAAGACAGAGCAATGTCAGAGATGCCAAAAGTATGATGAAGTCTAGAAAGGAGAATACCATGATCAATGGTATCAAAGGCTGCAGACAGATCAAGGAGTGTGAGGAGAGAGACTTTGCCAGTATCAGTTGCAAGGAGGAGATTGTTGAGAATGTGTAGTAGGGCAGTTTCAGTGCTATGGCACTGGCGGTAGGCTGACTGGAAAGGATTGAGGAGATTGTTGGCAGACAGGTGAGAGTTCAGCTGGTTGAGGACGACTTTTTCAAGGAGTTTTGACAAGAAAGAGAGATTAGAGATAGGCCGGTAATTTTTCAGTTCATTTGGATCTAAATTGTGTTTCTTGAGGAGAGGGTGAACAATAGCAGACTTGAAAGAATCAGGGACAGTTCCAGTTTGAAGAGAAGTGTTGATGATGTCAGTGATGAATGGGAGGAGAGTAGGGAGACAGTCGGCGTAGAGAGAACCTGTCACTCTCTTTGTTTCTGCCTTGTTCTTTTGCTTTCTGTCATTTCTTCCTATCATTTTCTGCCTTGTTGGTTCATTCACCTGTGTGTATTCGATAAAGTCTTACGTACTTTCTCCTAGCGTTGATCATTGGGTACATGTATTAAGTGCATTTTTGGCTCTAGGAAGGTGAGATGTGCTGAAGCAATTTTGGGTAATTTATGCCTCTTTTTATACATATTTTGATGTACTTAGGTATGCTTAAATTTGTATTCAGGTGTGTTTTTTAATCCCCTGTGCGATAAATTGGACAGAGTGGTCAACACCAGGGGCACGTCCTTAGATTATGTGCGTGAATGCATTGATGTTTGTACTTAATTTTCTTTTCATTTTTTTTTCCTGTTGAAGTATTGCATATGTTTTGAAGCGGTTATATCCCTGATATGGCTGTACACAGTCGGCTGGGCTTTAAACAACAATAACAATAACAATGATGTGATTCAATTCCACAACCTTCCAGTCTTTTTAGTCTTTTGCACTTACAGCAACTGACGCAGGAGAAGAATTTCCTTTTTCCTTAGGATCATTGCACTCAGGGAGGTTACCTTTGTGCTCACCATTTTTTTTCCCCGTCTATTTCCTACACCACCTTAATGGCCACAGAAGCTGGCACAGTTTTTACACTGCGATGATGATGTCGATGAGGATGATAATCATGATGCTATTGAGTTCCATCTAGGATTGAGACTGTGTGACAGGGCTGTACTCTACGCTTACTATCATAATAATTATATCCTGGCATCAACCAGACCTGAGAGATACAGACACCTGCAGTGCTGGTCAGAAGATTTGAACAACACCGACGCATCTGTGAAGTGGATAAGACTCGACTGTGTGGTCCCAGTCTTCCCAGTGAGCCCGTAGCACGCCCAGCTCTGGGTAGGAGCCAGTTAGAGCTAAAAAAATCCCTAATGATTTTTGACTGATGGGATTTGAACCCACAACCTTCCAGTTGGTAGTCCATTGCACTAACCGCTACAACATGGCGACTTGTAAGCAGAAGAAGAATGTAGCTTGACTTGTTTGTCAATCTCTGCTTCCCCAATGTGGCTGCTGCTAATTTCTATTTAAAATGATTGTGTACTTGTGGGTTTCTGTCCTCAGGCTCTGTTGATGAAGGAGTACACTCTATCAGTGATCCTGTTGACACGCAGTCTCATGGTGGCCAGTTCACACCACAGCCACAGCGAAAGTCTGGAATCCAGCAACGGGGATGATGCAGGTCAGGGGTCAGGGTCAGGGCCATCGGAGCCCGGGTCCAGCGCCGGGATTGTGGTGTTTGCCTTGGTCAGCATTCTGGCGCACGCGCATCAGTTTCCCAACGCCTTGGGCAAGTGCATCTTGCCTGCTGTGGAGAGGTACTTTGTGGTTTTGTGTCTGTGTGTTTTGTTTTGTTTTGTTTGGGTTGTTTTTGGTCTGTATGTATTTTATTTTGTTTGTTTTCAGTTTTTGTATCTGTGTGTATTTTGTTTGTTTGGGTGGGGTTTTGTGTTTTTGTGTATTTTGCTTGCTTATTTGTTTTCCTTTTTTTTTCTTTGTTTTTTGTTTGTGTGTGTTTTTTTTTGTTTCTGTGTGTATTTTGTGTGTTTATGGGGGGTTGCATATGTGTGCATTTGTTTTTTTTGTGTGAGTTTGTATTGCTTGTTACATGTTTGTTTGTTTGGGGTTTTATGACTGTGTTTTATTTGTTTCTTTCTTTGTTTTTTGTCTGTTTGTATATTGTTTGTTTGATTGTAGGAATTTTGTGTCTGTGTTTATTTTGTTTGTTTGTTAATGCTTTTTTGTCTGTGAGGGTTTTTGTTTATTTGTTTGTTCTTTCTTGTCACTCCAGAGTTTTATTTCTGAAATTGAGGTTGCTTTTCTCAGGAGAGCACGTCACCACAGTTCAGTGCAGTCGTTATTTTCTGTCTGCATGTATTGTTTGTTCTCTTTTGAAAGTGGATATTTGAACATAATCTTGGTTGTGACAACCTACTTGTTGAAGTGCCCTAATGTGAACTCACACAGCATCTGATTTATCTGTCTTTTTCTAAGATTATGTACAGGCTGCTTCACACAAGCCTAACCCATGATGGTTTGGGAGAAACTTTTTTTAAAATCTATGAATAAGTAAATGACTGGTCTGTCAGGAGAAAATTTTAACCCATTGACTCCCGCACCTATCCACCAACTGCAAAATGTTAACCCTTTGACTTCCTCACCCTATCCGCCCAGCTTCCTGCAGGAAGCTAGTGGATTGAGTGAGCGAGTCAAAGGGTTATGTTTTTGCTTTGCTGTCATTGATGATGCTGGGTGTTTGTGGATAGGGTAAGGGAGTCAAAGGGTTAAAAAATCTATGAATAAGTAAGTGATTGGCATTACACACCTTGGTTGCTGAGCCTTACTGGAGCACCTAGTGTGAATTCACACAGTATTTTGATTAACCTGTACTTTTTAGACTATGTACCTGGTGCTTAATACAATCCTAATCATTGACGGTTAGGGAGAAATTGAAAACAGATTATATGAACAAGTGACTGGTATTTTACTCTTGGATTGCTGAGCCTTACTGAAGCAGTTAAATACCCCAGTGTTGGTCCAGTTTGGCCCAAACACTGTCAGGGTTTAATGTGTGTAAAGAATGAGCTCTGTCTTTTTATTTTGATGCAGATTAAAACGTTCATTTTCGTCACTTTGTTCACCTCTGAAATCATATTTATCCATTACAATTTCATTTAATTTTGTATGCTATTCATTTGAAGTATACTTTTTCTTGTTTGTAGCCGCAGCTGAATCATTGAATGAGTGTACAGGTCAAATTTCATGTAATCATCCGGATGATTATGTATTCCAGAGTGGCAACTGTGATTGTTATTTATGGGAACTGTTTAATTTTTGTAGAAAAACTGCATTATTTTCTTATCAGTTTCACCATGAAAATTTCAGGGAAAAAAGTATTGTACTGTTGTGTTTGATATGTTGGGCAGTTTTAGGATATAATTACGATTGTTTCCCAGTTGTAGGATATAATTATGATTGTTTCCCCCATGGGTATGCCGGGGCTCTTTCATTGTAATAGTACCCCACTTCTGAATATCGTGCCAAATTCCTCTTCCTGTCACTCTCTTTGTCTCTTTCTTCCTCATTTGCTTTCTGTCATTTCTTCCTATCATTTTCTGCCTTGCTGGTCCATTCACCTGTATGTGTTCTATAAAGCCTTATATACTTTCTCTTAGGATTGATAATTGGGTACATGTATTAAGTGCAATTTTGGTTCTTGGAAAATGAGATATGCGGAAGCAGTTTAGGTAATATAGGCCTGTTTTATATATGTTTTAGTGTCCTTAGTTATGTTTAAATTTGTATTCAGGAATGTTTTTTATATCCCCTGTGCGATAAATTGAACGGAGTGGTCAATGCCAGGGGCATCTCTTTAGATTATGTGCGCAAAACATTGGTATATGTACTTAATTTGCTTTTCCTTTTTACTTTTTCTGAAGTACTGTGTATGTTTTTAAACGGTTATAGCCCTGATTTGGCTGTATGCAGTCAGCTGGCTTTAAACAAAATTAACAATAGCAATCGTGATTTTTTTTATCCTGTTGCTGGTTTGAATATCTTTTGATTCTGTCGATATATTTTTTTTTTCTTTTAGGTGTGATGAGTGGGAACTGTTCAATGTCAAGACAACATCAGCAGAACTGATGGTGAGTCTGAGCTTTGTACATTGTTATTAACCCTTTGACTCCTTTACCCTGTCCACTAGCTTGTGCACTGTCAACCATGCTAGCAAAGCAAAAACTTAACCCTTTGACTCCCTCACCCTAACAATCAGCTTCCTGGTGGATAGAGTGAGGGAGTCAAAGGGTTAAGTCTGAGAGATACATACACCTCATGGCTGTTCTTTCCATTCCCTTTAGTTGGGAGGAAACTCCCCGTACGCGCAGAGGAATGTGATATCTTGACCCAGCCCGCTGGACTGGCGCATAGCACGCTGGCCGGTTGTAAGACGGTTGTAAGATTAGCACGTGCCAGTACCGCACAAGACTGCTGCCGCGCTCTTTCGCATATCACACACACACGCGGTATTCCCCACCCAATGCACAGCTGCTTAGCCAGACAAAAAAAATCACTTGGTTTACACTTTCGTTGTTTTCTTTTCTTAATGTGCTTACAGTTATACAACATGCATAGAAATGAATAGAGAAGAAATTTCTCAACAAAACAAGACCAAACATGGCCTATAAAAAGTTACATGCACCTCAAAGAGACTGTTGAATGCGAGTGTTTGAAGCAGTACTAATCATAAAACATACACAATTAGGAAAACAAGTGAAGTTTTATACTTCCTTTTCACAAAGATGCAACTTTCCATTCATACAGTTTGCTCACACAGTGACACACTATCACTCTGCATGCCATTCCACTCACCCAAAGGCGTGAGATATTCCCACGGTTCCGAGCAGGTCAGCTTTAATTACTCCACTGACAGGGGAAAGATAGAGACACAGATATGGGCCAGACTGTGCTTGTTCTGTGTTTCACTGCTGTTTGCTTTGGCCTTCCTGATCGTTTTACTGGTTTGCCACCTTTTCTTTGTTCACAAAACTGTGAACACACAGACCAGTCACTAATCTGAAGTGACTGATCAGATGGAACCACAGGGCTGCCGAGTTTTCTATGTCTCAAAGGGACAGGTGAATTGTTTGAGCTTTGTTTTTTTCAAATTGATCAGTCTGGAGTGACATTTTTGACAAAATGTTTCTGAATGCCTTCTCTGTCTGACTGAAGGTTTATATTGTGAAATGCCTTTAGTTCAGTGTCTATATTTCTGCAAAATTTTACACTAGTTTCTGCCGTTCTTTTTGAGCGCCCACCACACACTCTATACAATAAATGTAATCTTTTTAAATGCAACTGCTTTGAATGTTCTGTCTCCATACTGTTTTGATTAGACACAAACAAATCACATACTAAATTAGTAGCTCACCATGAAACCACCCTAATATATAAATGATGAAAAAACATGCGCACACACAAACCGATTTGTTCTGTTAATCCTTTTGTGTATACTTTAACACACAAAGTTCATATTTTCCGTAAAAAGTAGATAAACCAGGCACCACAACAAATTACTAAGCAAAATAGACTGCACAAAACAAAAGAACAGTCTTTTGTCTAATTGTGTGCACACTTCTTTTGCCCCAACAAAGTTTGAGGCGGACACTGCATGCTTTTGTATTAAGTACATGGAATGTGTTAGTTTAACAGATAACAGAGAAGCGATTTCAGCCTAGCAAGCAGGCACCTGTGCCAGAGATAAGAGCTGGGGAAAGGGAGGGGGGGGAGGTCAGGCGGTGTAAGTGTGAGCCGGCCAGGCCTGCCTAAATGGTGAGAAATGGCAGCATTTGTACAGCCGTGACCTGTAATGCGGGTCAGAAGATTTAATCAGCACCCTCAGTGACGCATCCGTGAAGTGGATGAGACTCAACTGTGTGGTCCCAGTCTTCCCAATGAACCCATAGCACACCCAATTCTGGGTGGGAGCCGGTAAGAGCTGAAAGATCCCACAGTGATTTTTGAAGGGACTGATGGGGATTTGAACCTACATTATTCGGGTCTGTAGTCCTTTGCGTTAACCACTGCACTGCGGAGTTTGGACTTTGTTCAAGAGGAATTCATCACGCACGAACAATTCCCATGCGCGCTCCACCCAGATTTGCCAGCAGTTACCTGGCAGACTCCTTGAGCTTGCGCAAAACCCTATGCACTGGCAGGTCTTGAGCTGAGGAGTGGCAAGCAGAGGGGGGGAGGAAGACGTTTGAATCAGTAAGCTGACACTACCAGGATGATGGAAATACTGAGATGGGCAGCAAACAGGCCAATTTTTAATATTGCAGGCTGGAATTGAAACCAAGACATCAAATCCTGAGTCCACAGTTCTATCAAAGAACTAACCAGTCTGTATTGGGGGTGGGGGGGGGATGACCTTCTGATTGGATGTCTGATGCCTTACCCCTTTTTACTGTCGCACCCATCTTCCGCAGTTGTCACTTTTCATTCAGATAATGGATCTTGTTTGTATGTTTCAGCCACCTGTGTGGATGAAAGCGCTGTTCAGTATTTTGGATCCTCTCCTGGACAAGTGAGTACACCTTGATCTCATCCTCACATTCTGCACTGTTGTTGTTGTGATGTTACTGTCTGTTCTCTTACTGTCTCTTCTCCTCCCATGCGGATGCCAGAGGCTCTTTTCAGTATAAGTCGTATCCCCACCTTATGGAAATTCTGTGCAAGAAATTTCCTCTTTTCTTTCATCCTTTTTGTTTCTGCCTTGCTCCTTTGCTTTCTGTCATTTCTTCCTATCATTTTCTGCCTTGCTGGTCCATTCACCTATATGTGTTTGATGAAGTCTTACATATTTTCTCTTTGGGTTGATACTTGGGTACATGTGTTAGGTGCATTTTTGGCTCTAGGGAAATGAGATATGCAAAGCAATTTCAGGTAATTTAGGCCCATTTTTATACATGCTTTAGTGTCCTTAGTCATTTTCAGATTTATTTTCAGATATGTTTTTTAAATCCCCTGTGTGATGAATTAGACGGAGTGGTCAACGCCAGGAGCATTTCCTTTGATTATGTGCGCAAATGCACTGATATGTGTACTTCATTTTCTTTACCATTTTTTCCTATTGAAGTAGTGCGTTTTGGAACGGTTATAGCCCTGATATGGCTCTACACAGTCGGCTGGGCTTTAAACAAATATGACAGTAATAATCTGCATTCTCTCTTTGTTCGTGCTTGGACAGTTTGATATATGCGCCATTCGAATCTGTTTAGCAGTCATTTGGAGGTTTCTTTAGTCTGCTTAAAACCCCATGCACTGCCAAGCTCTTGGAAGTGAGGAGGATGGGAAGGAATGGAATGGGACCTATGGCACACAAGATATGGGAATGGGACCTATGGCACACTAAGTTATGGGAATGGGACCTATGTCACACAAGATATGAGAATGGGACCTATGGCACACTAAGTTATGGGAATGGGACCTATGACACACAAGATATGGGAATGGGACCTATGGCACACTAAGTTATGGGAATGGGACCTATGGCACACAAGATATGGGAAGGGGACCTATGGCACACTAAGTTATGGGAATGGGACCTATGGCACACAAGATATGAGAATGGGACCTGTGGCACACTAAGTTATGGGAATGGGACCTATGGCACACTAAGATATGAGAATGGGACCTATGGCACACTAAGTTATGGGAATCGGACCTATGGCACACTAAGATATGAGAATGGGACCTATGGCACACTAAGATATGAGAATGGGACCCATGGAACACTAAGATATGAGAATGGGACCTATGGCACACTAAGTTATGGGAATCGGACCTATGGAACACTAAGTTATGAGAATGGGACCTATGGCACACTAAGTTATGAGAATGGGACTTATGGCATGTAAGTTATGAGAATGGGACTTATGGCACACTAAGATATGAGAATGGGACCTATGGCACACTAAGTTATGAGAATGGGACTTATGGCATGCTAAGTTATGAGAATGGGACCTATGGCATTCTGAGTTATGAGAATGGAACCTATGGCACACTAAGATATGAGAATGGGACCTATGGCACACTAAGATATGAGAATAATAATAATAATAATAATATATTTTATTTATATT